>CM065698.1:52533697-52551197 GCA_017654935.2 Phymorhynchus buccinoides | reverse complement strand
AAAGCTAAAGCCCTCATCACCAGAGACACGTACACCCGGCACGCACGTCAATACCTATAACCCATCATCATCAGAGACACGTACACCACGGCACGCATGTCAATACCTATAACCCATCATCACCAGAGACACGTACACCCGGCACGCACGTCAATACCTATAACCCATCATCACCAGAGACACGTACACCCGGCACGCACGTCAATACCTATAACCCATCATCACCAGAGACACGTACACCCGGCACGCACGTCAATACATATAACCCATCATCACCAGAGACACGTACACCCGGCACGCACGTCAATACCTATAACCCATCATCACCAGAGACACGTACACCCGGCACGCACGTCAATACCTATAACCCATCATCACGAGAGACACGTCCACCCGGCACGCACGTCAATACCTATAACCCATCATCACCAGAGACACATACACCCGGCACACACGTCAATACCTATAACCCATCATCACCAGAGACACGTACACCCGGCACACACGCCAATACCTATAACCCATCATCACCAGAGATACGTACACCACGCACGTCAATACCTATAACCCATCATCACCAGAGACACGTACACCCGGCACGCACGTCAATACTTATAACCCATCATCACCAGAGACACGTACACCCCGGCACACACGCCAATACCTATAACCCATCATCACCAGAGACACGTACACCCGGCACACACGCCAATACCTATAACCCATCATCACCAGAGATACGTACACCACGCACGTCAATACCTATAACCCATCATCACCAGAGATACGTACACCACGCACGTCAATACCTATAACCCATCATCACCAGAGACACATACACCCGGCACACACGTCAATACCTATAACCCATCATCACCAGAGATACGTACACCCGGCACACACGCCAATACCTATCAACCCCTAAACCGTGCCACACACAATGTTTTATAAACTGGGGCTGACACTCTAATCACAACTGTTGACAAGTTTATGTGTTAGTTTTGGTTCCTACTCGGAGCCATAAGGCAAATAAAAAGGAAGCAAAAAGAATTGGGGCATTTTCGACAAGCTGACTGCTTGTCTTCCTCCACCCCTACTGGGTGGCAGTTGTGGGGGCTGTTGGTGTTGTCCACTGAGCTGTTGTCATGCAGTGTGATTGATGTTCCACCCCTACTGGGTGGCAGTTGTGGGGGCTGTTGGTGTTGTCCACTGAGCTGTTGTCATGCAGTGTGGATTGATGTTCCACCCCTATTGGGTGGCAGTTGTGGGGCTGTTGGTGTTGTCCACTGAGCTGTTGTCATGCAGTGTGATTGATGTTCCACCCCTACTGGGTGGCAGTTGTGGGGGCTGTTGGTGTTGTCCACTGAGCTGTTGTCATGCAGTGTGATTGATGTTCCACCCCTACTGGGTGGCAGTTGTGGGGGCTGTTGGTGTTGTCCACTGAGCTGTTGTCATGCAGTGTGATTGATGTTCCACCCCTACTGGGTGGCAGTTGTGGGGGGGGCTGTTGGTGTTGTCCACTGAGCTGTTTTCATGCAGTGTGATTGATGTTCAACCCCTATTGGGTGGCAGTTGTGGGGGCTGTTGGTGTTGTCCACTGAGCTGTTGTCATGCAGTGTGATTGATGTTCCACCCCTATTTGGTGGCAGTTGTGGGGCTGTTGGTGTTGTCCACTGAGCTGTTGTCATGCAGTGTGATTGATGTTCCACCCCTATTGGGTGGCAGTTGTGGGGGCTGTTGGTGTTGTCCACTGAGCTGTTTTCATTTGCAGTGTGATTTAATGTTCCACCCCCTACTGGGTGGCAGTTGTGGGGGCTGTTGGTGTTGTCCACTGAGCTGTGTTTTCATTTGCAGTGTGATTGATGTTCAACCCCTATTGGGTGGCAGTTGTGGGGGCTGTTGGTGTTGTCCACTGAGCTGTTGTCATGCAGTGTGATTAATGTTCCACCCCTATTTGGTGGCAGTTGTGGGGGCTTGGCTGTTGGTGTTGTCCACTGAGCTGTTGTCATGCAGTGTGATTGATGTTCCACCCCTATTGGGTGGCAGTTGTGGGGGCTGTTGGTGTTGTCCACTGAGCTGTTGTCATTTGCAGTGTGATTGATGTTCCACCCCTATTGTGGGGCTGTTGGTGATTGTCCACACCTTTTGTCAGGTGGCAGTTGTGGGGCTGTTGGTGTTGTCCACTGAGCTGTTGTCATGCAGTGTGATTGATGTTCAACCCCTATTGGGTGGCAGTTGTGGGGCTGTTGGTGTTGTCCACTGAGCTGTTGTCATGCAGTGTGATTGATGTTCCACCCCTATTTGGGTGGCAGTTGTGGGGCTGTTGGTGTTGTCCACTGAGCTGTTGTCATGCAGTGTGATTGATGTTCAACCCCTATTGGGTGGCAGTTGTGGGGGCTGTTGGTGTTGTCCACTGAGCTGTTGTCATGCAGTGTGATTGATGTTCCACCCATGCTGGGTGGCAGTTGTGGGGGCTGTTGGTGTTGTCCACTGAGCTGTTGTCATGCAGTGTGATTGATGTTCAACCCCTATTGGGTGGCAGTTGTGGGGGCTGTTGGTGTTGTCCACTGAGCTGTTGTCATGCAGTGTGATTGATGTTCAACCCCTATTGGGTGGCAGTTGTGGGGGCTGTTGGTGTTGTCCACTGAGCTGTTGTCATGCAGTGTGATTGATGTTCCACCCATACTGGGTGGCAGTTGTGGGGGCTGTTGGTGTTGTCCACTGAGCTGTTGTCCTTTGCAGTGTGATTGATGTTCCACCCATACTGGGTGGCAGTTGTGGGGGCTGTTGGTGTTGGGGGAGTTGAGAAACACGGAGCTTTGTTTTCACTTTGAGAGTGTGGATTTGCATGTGTGATTGATGTTCAGGACCAATGGTTACCCTGCATGGATTCTCAACACCCCCAAGCAGAAACAGAAACAACCAAATGAGAGAAACCCCACTACCATCAGCATGCCATAATTATGTAAGGGGGATGGCAGAACGTCTTGCAAGAACCTTCAGTCAACATGGTGTTCAGTTGCTGCACAAACCAGTGAATTCCATCAGATCACAGGTGACAAAAACAAAAGACAGAACTGACATGGACAAGAAAAGTGGTGTAGTGAATCACTTACAGTGTGAAGAGTGGAGTGAGGATTATATCGGAGAGACAGGCAGACCACTGAAAACAAGACTAAGTGAGCACACCTCCAGACCCTCCTCCGCACATTATGAACACCTGACAACTACCACTCACCATACAAAAAAATTCCAAACAACCATCCTTACTGCTGAGTCACAGTTCACAAGAAGAAAAGTAAACTAGATTGAAAAGTTTTCGAATGTAGCATTCGAGAATCACCCGCGGAGCCCAGCCAACATTCCCACCTCATTTCATCTTGGGAACTCCATTTTTCCGACCCCCCGATTGTTAGGGTCCAGCGATCTCCTCGACCTTGACCTTGACCTTGATTGGTCAACAATATTCGGAAGGAGCATAAGCCAAACCACCTTCATGCCAAGTTTCAACATCCTATGTCGACTGATGCGTAAGATATGGCTAAAAATAGATTTTCAGTTTTCAAGGTCATACGTCAATGTCATGACCTTGACCTTGACACCAAAAGGCACATCTACAGTACCTAGCCTACATGCACGTCAAGTGTCATCTTCCTATCCTTTTTCCTTCATGGTGATATGCTGTTATCTTGGGAACTCCATTTTTTTAACCCCCCCCCCCCCGCCGCGACCCCCCGATTTTCAGGGTCCAGCGATCTCCTTGACCTTGACCTTGACCTTGATTGGTCAACAATATTCGGAAGGAGCATAAGCCAAACCACCTTCATACAAAGTTTCAACATCCTATGTCGACTGGTGCTTGAAATATGGCTACAAATAGATTTTCAGTTTTCAAGGTCATACGTCAAGGTCATGACCTTGACCTTGACCTTGACACAAAGAGGCACATCTACAGTACCTAGCCTACATGCACATCAAGTTTCATCTTCATATCCTTATTTCTTCATGGTGATATGCTGTTATATTGGGAACTCTATTTTTCCGACCCCCCCGATTTTCAGGGTCCAACGATCTCCTTGACCTTGATTGGTCAATAATATTCGGAAGGAGCATAAGTCAATCCACCTTCATACCACGTTTCAACATCCTATGTCGACTGGTGCCTGAGATATCGTTAAATATAGAATTTCAGTTGTCAAGGTCATACGTCAAGGTCATGACCTTGACCATGACCTTGATACCAAAAGGCACATCTACAGTACCTAGCCTACATGCACATCAAATTTCATCTTCCTATCTTTATTCCTTCATGGTGATATGCTGTTAACAAACACACACACACACACACACAACACACACACACACACACACACACACACACACACACACACACACACACACACACACACACACACACACACACACACACACACATACATACACAGCCACTTACACAACAAAAACAATATCACCTTCGCTCCGTAAACTCCGCGGGTGATAAAAAAGCCATTGAGATCAGGGAAAGAAAACCCAGCCTAAACAGAGACCAAGGATATGACTTACCCCCCATTTACAATTCTCTACTGAACATCAATCACACTGCAAATGAAAACAACTCAGTGGACAAAACACCAACAGCGCCCACAACTGCCACCCAGTATGGGTTGAACATCAATGACACTGCAGTTGAAAACAACTCAGTGGACAACACCAACAGCCCCACACAACTGCCAGCCAGTATGGGTTGAACATCAATCACACTGCAAATGAAAACAACTCAGTGGACAACACCAACAGCCCCCACAACTGCCACCCAGTATGGGTTGAACATCAATCACACTGCAGTTGAAAACAACTCAGTGGACAACACCAACAGCGCCCACAACTGCCACCCAGCATGGGTTGAACATCAATTACACTGCAGTTGAAAACAACTCAGTGACAACACCAACAGCGCC
Organism: Phymorhynchus buccinoides; assembly: GCA_017654935.2. Lineage (NCBI taxonomy): Eukaryota > Metazoa > Mollusca > Gastropoda > Neogastropoda > Raphitomidae > Phymorhynchus > Phymorhynchus buccinoides. Next base: position 52,546,239 of record CM065698.1, on the reverse strand, counting down.
CACAACTGCCACCCAGTATGGGTTGAACATCAATCACACTGCAGTTGAAAACAACTCAGTGGACAACACCAACAGCGCCCACAACTGCCACCCAGTATGGGTTGAACATCAATCACACTGCAGTTGAAAACAACTCAGTGGACAACACCAACAGCCCCCACAACTGCCACCCAGCATGGGTTGAACATCAATGACACTGCAGTTGAAAACAACTCAGTGGACAACACCAACAGCCCCCACAACTGCCACCCAGCATGGGTTGAACATCAATCACACTGCAAATGAAAACAACTCAGTGGACAACACCAACAGCCCCCACAACTGCCACCCAGTATGGGTTGAACATCAATCACACTGCAGTTGAAAACAACTCAGTGGACAACACCAACAGCCCCCACAACTGCCACCCAGCATGGGTTGAACATCAATCACACTGCAGTTGAAAACAACTCAGTGGACAACACCAACAGCCCCCACAACTGCCACCCAGCATGGGTTGAACATCAATCACACTGCAGTGAAAACAACTCAGTGGACAACACCAACAGCCCCCACAACTGCCACCCAGCATGGGTTGAACATCAATCACACTGCAAATGAAAAACAACTCAGTGGACAACACCAACAGCCCCCACAACTGCCACCCAGCATGGGTTGAGGAAGACAAGCAGTGAGCTGGTCGAACCCATAGGTCATTTTATTTTCCCTTTGCGATGGGCTGGTGGTTTTTTTTTTTTTCGCTTTGTTTTTTTTTTTTTTTTTTTTTGTTTTCTGTCTGTCCCAAGGATAACTCCCGAACCGCTTGACCGAATCGCGTCCAATTTTTTGTGAAGGTGTGCCACCTTAATAGGAAGAGATCCGCGCAAACCATGTTGCCGTCGTGACCTTGACCTTGACGTACGACCTTGAAAACCGAATATCTATTTATAGCCATATGTCGGGCACCGATCGACATAGGATGTTGAAACTTGGTATGAAGGTGGTTTGGCTTATGCCCGTTCTGATGATGGCATACCGATCAAGGTCAAGGTCAAGGTCAAAAAGATCGCTGGAGCCTGAAAATCGGAGGGTCATTTTTTTTCTCCTTCTGTCTGTCCCAAGGATATATTTCGAACGGGTTGACCGAATCGCGTCAAATGTTGTGTGCTGGTGTGTCACCGATGAGAGGAAGGCATCCGCGCAAACCATTTTGCCGTCGTGACATTGACCTTGGCGTACGACCTTGAAAACCGAAAATCTTTCAGGGACCATAACTCCCACACCGTTAGTGTTAGAGTCTTCAAATTTGGCATGAAGGTACTTTGGCTTATGCCCGTTCTGATGGTGGCATACCGATCAAGGTCAAGGTCACGGTCCGGGCGATCGGTAGGCCTTGAAAGTGGTAGGGGTCTACACATTGGGTTTTAAGCCATATTTTCCACATTTGTACTTGACAGAAGCGCTTCAGATTGTGTGGTACTGTATACCCTAGAGAAGAAAACATCCGAGCATAAAGTATCACCATGCTGACCTTGACCTTGAAGTGTGACCTTGAAAACCGAAATTTCCTTCATGGCGCTATATGTTTCTTCTTCAAGCTGTATCTCGTGAACTAGAAGACAGAATCCCTTCCAATTTTGTGTCAGGATGTAACACTCTACGGGGTGTCGCAAGTGCGTGGCATTGCTGGTGACGGACATGTCTGCCGCTCGGCGACGCCCTTGTTCATTTTGCTTCCTTTTGATTTGCCTTATGGCTCCGAGTAGGAACCCAAACTAACATGAACAATCCGGAGTGGGAAAGTATCTCTGCTCCAGATTATTCTGCTTGCAGTCTTCAACAGACGTACAGAAACAGATAGGCAGACAGACAGAGAGACGGACAGAGACCCCTTTGTAATATTCTAGGTATGGACGACTATGTGAATTTCATTACCTTGAGTCTTGAGTGTCTGCCTGTCTGTCTTTCTGGATCGTCCTCTCTTTGCTTATTTTTTTTCATTATGGGGAGAGGGAGAGAGAGAATACGAATACGAATATGAATGTTTTATTGAGGGTAAAAAGAATACGCTAAATGAGAGAGAGAGAGAGAGAGAGAGAAGAGAGAGAGGAGAGAGAGAGAGAGAGAGAGAGAGAGAGAGAGAGAGAGAGAGAGAGAGAGAGAGAGAGAGAGAGAGAGAGAGAGAGAGAGAGAGAGAGAGAGAGAGAGAGAGAGAGAGAGAGAGAGAGAGAGAGAGAGAGCGAGAGAGAGAGAGAGAGAGAGAGAGAGAGAGAGAGAGAGAGAGAGAGAGACAGACAGACAGACAGACAGACAGACAGACAGACAGACATACACTAGTGGTTTGGATGGACAGGTTGGTGGCAGTAATAATAAGCAGTAGATAGCGTAAGACTGATGAATGTTTTATCACAATGTTGGGAAAGCTTTCATGTGTGTGTGTGTGTGTGTGTGTGTGTGTGTGTGTGTGTGTGTGTGTGTGTGTGTGTGTGTGTGTGTGTGTGTGTGTGTGTGTGTGTGTGTGTGTGTGTGTGTGTGAGAGAGTGAGTGCGTGTGCGTGCGTGCGTGTGCGTGCGCGTGTGGTGTGTGTGCGTGTGTGAGTGTGAATGCATGTGTGTGTATGTTTTGTGTGTGCGTGTGTGTGTGGTGTGTGTGTGTGTGTGTGTGTGTGTGTGTGTGTGTGTGTGTGTGTGTGTGTGTGTGTGTGTGTGTGTGTGTGTGTGTGTGTGTGTGTGTGTGTGTGTGTGTGTGTGTGTGTGTGTGTGTGTGTGTGTGTGTGTGTGTGTGCAGGGTGTGTGTGAGTGTGTAAGCATTTATATGTACGTGCGTGGAATCATTAAAGTGAACGTGTTTGAGAATATGTGTGTGCAAGCATGTGCGAAGCTTGGTAAGTCTCTCCCTCTCTCTCTCTCTCTCTCTCTCTCTCTCTCTCTCTCTCTCTCTCTCTCTCTCTCTTCTCTCTCTCTCTCTCTCTCTCTCTCTCTCCTCTCTCTCTCTCTCTCTCTCTCCCTCCCTATCTCTCCCTCTTCCTCTCTCTCTCTCTCTCTCTCTCTCTCCCTTCTCTCTCTCTCTCTCTCTCTCTCTCTCTCTCTCTCTCTCTCTCTCTCCCTCTCTCTCTCTCTCTCTCTCTCTCCTCTCTCTCTCTCTCTACTCTCTCTCTCTCTCTCTCTCTGTCTCTCTCTCTCTCTCTCTCTCTCTCTCTCTCTCTCTCTCTCTCTGTCCCTATCTGTCTGTATCTTTCTATATATGTTTATCAGAAGCAGAGATGGTCAACCCTATCAGTCAGTCCACCACTGTCCTCTGCTGCTATTGTCCACCCACTGACCGTCTGTCTGTCCTTCTCTCTGTCTGCCCGTCTGTCCGTCTACCTGTCCGTCTGACCGTGTGTCCGTCTGACCGTGTATCCGTCTATCGGTATCTTGGTGTCTTCAATGACACTGAAGTGGTGTGTTTGTGTATAAGAAGTGTGAACCTGCATGTGTGTTCCTACTCTCTTAACTCTTTCATTATCTCTCTTGCTATTTGTTTTCTTTTTGTCCAGCCTTCGTTACTTGATTATCAGTCTGTCTGTCTGTCTGTCTGTCTGTCTATCTGTCTATATGTCTGTATCTTGAATTACTCAAACGTGTTTGTGTATCTGTCAGTGCATGCAGCTGCATGTGTGTTGGTACTGTCTCGTCCCTTTACTCATCTCCCATGATACTAATTTATTTTGTCCTTCGTTTGATCCTTGCTATGCCTGGTGATCAGTTTGTCTGTCTGTCTGTCAGTCTGTCTGTCAGTCTGTCTGTCAGTCTGTCTGTCAGTCTGTCTGTCTGTCAGTCTGCCTGTCTGTCTGTGTCTTGTTGGCTTCAGTGGCTGAAAAGTGCCGTGTGTATGTATATGAAAGTGCGGGTGTGTCTGAATGTGTATCACACTCTTCTGGTCACTTTCTTTGTCTCCTTGTCTGTGTTCTTCTGTGATCCTTTCTATGCATGATGGTCAGTCTGTCTGTCTGGCTGTCTGGCTGTCTGTTTGTCTGTCTGTCTGTCTGTCTGTCTGTGTTCTTCTGTGATCCTTTCTATGCATGATGATCAGTCAGTCTGTCTGTCTGTCTGTGTTCTTCTGTGATCCTTTATATGCATGATGGTCAGTCTGTCTGTCTGTATGTATGTCTGTCTGTCTGTGTTCTTCTGTGATCCTTTATATGCATGATGATCAGTCTGTCTGTCTGTCTGTCTGTCTGTGTTCTTATGTGATCCTTTATATGCACTAGCGCAACGCCTAGTACTGGCAATGCACCATACTGGTAACGCCTAGTAACGGTAACGCCAAGTACTGGTAACGCTCAGTACAGCAAATTTGAAGCGATTCGGTTAAGAAACGGCGGAGTTATAAGGCCCCGTTTCCCGTTGGCGCTGCTCTGAGAGTGACGCGCTCTTCCGATTCTCTTCAAATTTGCTGCCAGGCTTTGCCCGGGCCATAGCAAGCTTGACAGCAAATTTGAAGCGATTGGGTTACGAAACGGCGGAGTTATTTGTAAAAAGGTGAAGCGGCGTATAGCGCGCGCGTTTATGAATCGATTCGCTTTCGATTTTGCACACGGATAGTCCCCGGCCCCGGTCATCTACGTGCCAAATTCGAAGGCAATCGGTCCAGAAACGCCGGAGATACGGGCGCCGAGAGACCGGCGGATGCGCGTTTCGCGCATTTGCGATACCGCGCAAATGATACGGCCGCCTCGGTTGCCGTTGCCATCGGCCCGTTAGGGCTCATAGCAAATTTGAAGCGATTCGGTCAAACAACGGCGGAGTTATAAGGCCCGTTTTGTGTTTCAGACACACACACACACACACACACACACACACACACACACACACACACACACACACACACACACACACACACACACACACACACACACACACACACACACACACACACACACACACACACACACACACACACACACACACACACACACACGGACACTTGGCTTATTACTATATGATGATGATGGTCAGTCTGTCTGTCTGTCTGTCTGTCTGTCTGTGTTCTTCTGTGATCCTTTATATGCATGATGGTCAGTCTGTCTATCTGTCTGTCTGTCTGTCTGTGTTCTTCTGTGATCCTTCTATGCATGATGGTCAGTCTGTCTGTCTGTCTGTCTGTCTGTCTGTCTGTCTGTGTTCTTCTGTGATCCTTTCTATGCATGATGGTCAGTCTGTCTGTCTGTCTGTCTGTCTGTCTGTCTGTCTGTGTTCTTCTGTGATATCCTTTATATGCATGATGGGTCAGTCTGTCTGTCTGTCTGTCTGTCTGTCTGTGTTCTTCTGTGATCCTTTCTATGCATGATGGTCAGTCTGTCTGTCTGTCTGTCTGTCTGTCTGTGTTCTTCTGTGATCCTTCTATGCATGATGGTCAGTCTGTCTGTCTGTCTGTCTGTCTGTCTGTGTTCTTCTGTGATCCTTCTATGCATGATGGTCAGTCTGGCTGGCTGTCTGTCTGTGTTCTTCTGTGATCCTTTCTATGCATGATGGTCAGTCTGGCTGGCTGTCTGTCTGTGTCTTGAAAGCTTCACAATGACTGGAAAGTCTTTTGTTGATGCCAACAATCTATTATGCCCCGTGCCCCGCATGTGTGTTCGTACACTCTTCTCACCTTTATTACCCACCATTTCCCCTTTGACCTTCCTCCTTGATCTGTCTGTCTGTCTGTCAGTCTGTCTGTTTGTCTGTCTGCCCGTGCGTCTCTTTCTGTGACTGTAATAAATCTTCCTAATCTTTGTAGTAACGTTAGTACTATAGACTTTCGTTCTCTTCAGTTGAAGGAGGATGTTCGTTGGATATTTACTGCTGCTTCACTCCACCCTGCATTGTGAGCACTTGGCCGCTTTATTTATTTATTATCTACCCAAGTTCTCCTTCTTGTTGTCTGTCTGCTGGTCTGTCTGTCTGTCTGTTTGTCTCTCTGCATAACTATTTGTCTGTCTTCTCATTGAGTGCGTGTTGTTTTTCGTTATTATTAAATTATTACTTATCATATCCATAGGCCTATATGTTATATGTAGCTATAGGCTACCTATTTATTTACATATGTTTTATATATTATTATATGTCTCTCTCTGTCTGTTATCCTGTCTATGTGTATACAGGCTGGCTATATGTTATGTCCGTTTGTCATGTCCCTCTGTCTGCCTATTGCAGGCTCTATCTCTCTCTCTATCTCTCTCTCTCTCTTCTATCTCTCTCTCTCTCTTCTCTCTCCTTTCTCTCTCCTCTCTCTCTCTTCCCCTCTCTCTCTCTATCTCCTCTCTAGGCCTCTCTCTCTCTTGCAGGCCTATATGTTATATGTCTATAGGCTCCTTCTATCTGCAGGCCTATATGTCTCTATGTCTATAGGCCTATTCTCAGGCCTATATGTCATATGTCTATAGGCCTATTCTCTCTTATCTATATGTCTCTATGTCTATAGGCCTATTGCAGGCTCTCTCTCTATATGTCTATATGTCTATCTCTCTCTTAACTATTGCAGGTCTCTCTATCTGTTATATCTCTATATCTCTATTGCAGTGGGTGAACACATTACTATGATGTTATATGTCTATAGGCTCTATTGCAGGTCTGAAGGCCTATATGTTATATGTCTATTTAGGCCTATTGCAGGCCTATATGTTATATGTGAATATAGGCCTATTGCAGGCCTATATGTTATATGTCTATAGGCCTATTGCAGGCCTATATGTTATATGTCTATAGGCCTATTGCAGGCCTATATGTGTATATGTCTATAGGCCTATTGCAGGCCTATATGTTATATGTCTATAGGCCTATTGCAGGCCTATATGTCATATGTCTATAGGCCTATTGCAGGTCTGTCTATGTCTATAGGCCTATTGCAGGCCTATATGTCATATGTCTATAGGCCTATTGGCCTATATGTCTCTATGTCTATAGGCCTATTGCAGGTCTATATGTTATATGTCTATAGGCCTATTGCAGGTCTATATGTTATATGTCTATAGGCCTATTGCAGGCCTATATGTTATATGTCTAGGCCTATTGCAGGCCTATATGTCATATGTCTATAGGCCTATTGCAGGCCTATATGTTATATGTCTATAGGCCTATTGCAGGCCTATATGTTATATGTCTATAGGCCTATTGCAGGCCTATATGTTATATGTCTATAGGCCTATTGCAGGGCCTCTATATGTTATATGTCTATAGGCCTATTGCAGGCCTATATGTTATATGTCTATAGGCCTATTGCAGGCCTATATGTTATATGTCTATAGGCCTATTGCAGGCCTATATGTTATATGTCTATAGGCCTATTGCAGGCCTATATGTTATATGTCTATAGGCCTATTGCAGGCCTATATGTTATATGTCTATAGGCCTATTGCTATATGGCCTATAGGCCTATTGCAGGCCTATATGTTATATGTCTATAGGCCTATTGCAGGCCTATATGTTATATGTCTATAGGCCTATTGCAGGCCTATTGTTATATGTCTATAGGCCTATTGCAGGCCTATATGTTATATGTCTATAGGCCTATTGCAGGCCTATATGTTATATGTCTATAGGCCTATTGCAGGCCTATATGTTATATGTCTATAGGCCTATTGCAGGCCTATATGTCTATATGTCTATAGGCCTATTGCAGGCCTATATGTTATATGTCTATAGGCCTATTGCAGGCCTAGGCCTATATGTCCTATTGCAGTCTATGTTAGGCCTCTATTGCCTATTGCAGGCCTATATGTTATATGTCTATAGGCCTATTGCAGGCCTATATGTTATATGTCTATAGGCCTATTGCAGGCCTATATGTTATATGTCTATAGGCCTATTGCAGGCCTATATGTTATATGTCTATAGGCCTATTGCAGGCCTATATGTTATATGTCTATAGGCCTATTGCAGGCCTATATGTTATATGTCTATAGGCCTATTGCAGGCCTATATGTTATATGTCTATAGGCCTATTGCAGGCCTATATGTTATATGTCTATAGGCCTATTGCAGGCCTATATGTTATATGTCTATAGGCCTATTGCCTATTGCATATGTCTATAGGCCTATATGTTATATGTCATATGTCTAGGCCTATTGCAGGCCTATATGTCATATGTCTATAGGCCTATTGCAGGCCTATATGTTATATGTCTATAGGCCTATTGCAGGCCTATATGTTATATGTCTATAGGCCTATTGCAGGCCTATATGTTATATGTCTATAGGCCTATTGCAGGCCTATATGTTATATGTCTATAGGCCTATTGCAGGCCTATATGTTATATGTCCATAGGCCTATTGCAGGCCTATATGTCATATGTCTATAGGCCTATTGCAGGCCTCTATATGTTATATGTCTATAGGCCTATTGCAGGCCTATATGTTATATGTCTATAGGCCTATTGCAGGCCTATATGTTATATGTCTATAGGCCTATTGCAGGCCTATATGTTATATGTCTATAGGCCTATTGCAGGCCTATATGTTATATGTCTATAGGCCTATTGCAGGCCTATATGTTATATGTCTATAGGCCTATTGCAGGCCTATATGTTATATGTCTATAGGCCTATTGCAGGTCTATATGTTATATGTCTATAGGCCTATTGCAGGCCTATATGTTATATGTCTATAGGCCTATTGCAGGCCTATATGTTATATGTCTATAGGCCTATTGCAGGTCTATATGTCATATGTCTATAGGCCTATTGCAGGCCTATATGTTATATGTCTATAGGCCTATTGCAGGCCTATATGTCATATGTCTATAGGCCTATTGCAGGTCTATATGTTATATGTCTATAGGCCTATTGATCTGTATGCAGGTCTATATGTTATATGTCTATAGGCCTATTGCAGGCCTATATGTTATATGTCTATAGGCCTATTGCAGGTCTATATGCCTATATGTTATATGTCTATAGGCCTATTGCATTGGGTCTATATGTTATATGTCTATAGGCCTATTGCAGGCCTATATGTTATATGTCTATAGGCCTATTGATCTGTATGGGTCTATATGTTATATGTCTATAGGCCTATTGCAGGGTCTATATGTTATATGTCCATAGGCCTATTGATCTGTATGCAGGTCTATATGTTATATGTCTATAGGCCTATTGATCTGTATGCAGGTCTATATGTTATATGTCTATAGGCCTATTGATCTGTATGGGTCTATATGTTATATGTCTATAGGCCTATTGATCTGTATACAGGTCTATATGTTATATGTCCATAGGCCTATTGATCTGTATGCAGGTCTATATGTTATATGTCTATAGGCCTATTGATCTGTATACAGGTCTATATGTTATATGTCTATAGGCCTATTGATCTGTATACAGGTCTATATGTTATATGTCTATAGGCCTATTGATCTGTATACAGGTCTATATGTTATATGTCCATAGGCCTATTGATCTGTATGCAGGTCTATATGTTATATGTCTATAGGCCTATTGATCTGTATACAGGTCTATATGTTATATGTCTATAGGCCTATTGATCTGTATGCAGGTCTATATGTTATATGTCTATAGGCCTATTGATCTGTATGCAGGTCTATATGTTATATGTCCATAGGCCTATTGATCTGTATACAGGTCTATATGTTATATGTCCATAGGCCTATTGATCTGTATACAGGTCTATATGTTATATGTCCATAGGCCTATTGATCTGTATGCAGGTCTATATGTTATATGTCCATAGGCCTATTGATCTGTATACAGGTCTATATGTTATATGTCCATAGGCCTATTGATCTGTATGCAGGTCTATATGTTATATGTCTATAGGCCTATTGATCTGTATGCAGGTCTATATATTATATGTCCATAGGCCTATTGATCTGTATGTAGGTCTATATGTTATATGTCTATAGGCCTATTGATCTGTATGCAGGCCTTATATGTTTTGTAGGCCAACGTGTTTGCATATAGTTTATCTGTGCATTCGTGATTAGTCCATGCTTGTCAATGTGCTCGTATGCATCCGAGCTCTTCCTGTGTCTGAATACCTTCATAATATAGGTCCACATCAATTACTGAATCTTTGATTTCTATATACGCAACAGTGCATGTATTACGCAAGCGTACGCGCAGGTATGCTAAAAATACTATTTTAATGAAATGAGGGGGGGGGGGGGGGGGGGCGTTAAGATATGTCACAATATTATGCTAATAACAAACCACCTCTCTTCCCTGCCCATACTCCCCGCCCTACCCTTTAAATCTATCCCCTCCATCCCTCCCTGCCTCCCCCCCCCCCCTCTCTCTCTCTCTCTATCTCTCTCTCTCTCTCTCTCTCTCTCTCTCTCTCTCTCTCTCCATCTCTCTCTCTCTCAATATTTGAGGCAATCTTTTGTTGATAATCATTTTGCTATGAACGGTTTTATTATTACGCACGCCCCTTACACCTCCTCCCTTTCACCCGTTCCTCATTCCCCTCTGTACGCTGGCCCAAGGCCGAAGCTCAAATAAAATATCTCTCTCTCTCTCTCTCTCTCTCTCTCTCTCTCTCTCTCTCTCTCTCTCTCTCTCTCTCTCCTCCTCCCCCCCCCCCTGACCCCCCTTCAGCCTATGGCGATCAACCAGATAGAGATCTATAGACAGACAGACTACTGAAATAATCCATGGGTTTGCTTTTCCGCGTGCGTGCGTGCGTGGTACGGGCTGCGAGCGTTGCTTGCGTACGTGTGGCGTGCGTGCGTGCGTGTGTGTGTGCGTGCGTGCGTGAATGGAATGGATCATCCTATGTTGTAGGCTGACAGCAGAACAGTGGGCCGTATAGATGGGGAATGGAATGGACCATCCTATGGTGTAGGCTGACAGCAGAACAGTGGGCCGTATAGATGGGGAATTGAATGGATCATCCTATGGTGTAGGCTGACAGCAGAACAGTGGGCCGTATAGATGGGGAATGGAATGGATCATCCTATGTTGTAGGCTGACAGCAGAACAGTGGGCCGTATAGATGGGGAATTGAATGGATCATCCTATGTTGTAGGCTGACAGCAGAACAGTGGGCCGTATAGATGGGGAATTGAATGGACCATCCTATGGTGTAGGCTGACAGCAGAACAGTGGGCCGTATAGATGGGGAATTGAATGGACCATCCTATGTTGTAGGCTGACAGCAGAACAGTGGGCCGTATAGATGGGGAATGGAATGGACCATCCTATGGTGTAGGTTGACAGCAGAACAGTGGGCCGTATAGATGGGGAATTGAATGGACCATCCTATGGTGTAGGCTGACAGCAGAACAGTGGGCCGTATAGATGGGGAATGGAATGGATCATCCTATGGTGTAGGCTGACAGCAGAACAGTGGGCCGTATAGATGGGGAATGGAATGGACCATCCTATGGTGTAGGCTGACAGCAGAACAGTGGGCCGTATAGATGGGGAATTGAATGGATCATCCTATGGTGTAGGCTGACAGCAGAACAGTGGGCCGTATAGATGGGGAATTGAATGGATCATCCTATGTTGTAGGCTGACAGCAGAACAGTGGGCCGTATAGATGGGGAATTGAATGGATCATCCTATGTTGTAGGCTGACAGCAGAACAGTGGGCCGTATAGATGGGGAATTGAATGGATCATCCTATGTTGTAGGCTGACAGCAGAACAGTGGGCCGTATAGATGGGGAATGGAATGGACCATCCTATGGTGTAGGCTGACAGCAGAACAGTGGGCCGTATAGATGGGGAATGGAATGGACCATCCTATGGTGTAGGTTGACAGCAGAACAGTGGGCCGTATAGATGGGGAATTGAATGGACCATCCTATGGTGTAGGCTGACAGCAGAACAGTGGGCCGTATAGATGGGGAATTGAATGGATCATCCTATGGTGTAGGCTGACAGCAGAACAGTGGGCCGTATAGATGGGGAATTGAATGGATCATCCTATGTTGTAGGCTGACAGCAGAACAGTGGGCCGTATAGATGGGGAATGGAATGGACCATCCTATGGTGTAGGCTGACAGCAGAACAGTGGGCCGTATAGATGGGGAATGGAATGGACCATCCTATGGTGTAGGTTGACAGCAGAACAGTGGGCCGTATAGATGGGGAATTGAATGGACCATCCTATGGTGTAGGCTGACAGCAGAACAGTGGGCCGTATAGATGGGGAATTGAATGGATCATCCTATGGTGTAGGCTGACAGCAGAACAGTGGGCCGTATAGATGGGGAATTGAATGGATCATCCTATGTTGTAGGCTGACAGCAGAACAGTGGGCCGTATAGATGGGGAATGGAATGGACCATCCTATGGTGTAGGTTGACAGCAGAACAGTGGGCCGTATAGATGGGGAATTGAATGGATCATCCTATGTTGTAGGCTGACAGCAGAACAGTGGGCCGTATAGATGGGGAATTGAATGGATCATCCTATGTTGTAGGCTGACAGCAGAACAGTGGGCCGTATAGATGGGGAATTGAATGGATCATCCTATGGTGTAGGCTGACAGCAGAACAGTGGGCCGTATAGATGGGGAATTGAATGGATCATCCTATGTTGTAGGCTGACAGCAGAACAGTGGGCCGTATAGA
>CM065698.1:52436197-52523697 GCA_017654935.2 Phymorhynchus buccinoides | reverse complement strand
CAATGAATGCGTCACAGCGCCAATGGTATGTGTCCAGTCACCTGATCAATGAATGCGTCACTGCGCCAATGGTATGTGTCCTGTCACCTGATCAATGAATGCATCACTGCGCCAATGGTATGTGTCCAGTCACCTGATCAATGAATGCGTCACAGCGCCAATGGTATGTGTCCTGTCACCTGATCAATGAATGCATCACTGCGCCAATGGTATGTGTCCAGTCACCTGATCAATGAATGAATCACTGCGCCAATGGTATGTGTCCTGTCACCTGATCAATGAATGCATCACTGCGCCAATGGTATGTGTCCAGTCACCTGATCAATGAATGCATCACTGCGCCAATGGTATGTGTCCTGTCACCTGATCAATGAATGCATCACTGCGCCAATGGTATGTGTCCAGTCACCTGATCAATGAATGCATCACTGCGCCAATGGTATGTGTCCAGTCACCTGATCAATGAATGCGTCACAGCGCCAATGGTATGTGTCCTGTCACCTGATCAATGAATGCATCACTGCGCCAATGGTATGTGTCCTGTCACCTGATCAATGAATGCGTCACAGCGCCAATGGTATGTGTCCAGTCACCTGATCAATGAATGCATCACTGCGCCAATGGTATGTGTCCTGTCACCTGATCAATGAATGCATCACTGCGCCAATGGTATGTGTCCAGTCACCTGATCAATGAATGCATCACTGCGCCAATGGTATGTGTCCTGTCACCTGATCAATGAATGCATCACTGCGCCAATGGTATGTGTCCAGTCACCTGATCAATGAATGCATCACAGCGCCAATGGTATGTGTCCTGTCACCTGATCAATGAATGCGTCACAGCGCCAATGGTATGTGTCCAGTCACCTGATCAATGAATGCGTCACTGCGCCATTGGTATGTGTCCAGTCACCTGATCAATGAATGCATCACTGCGCCAATGGTATGTGTCCTGTCACCTGATCAATGAATGCGTCACTGCGCCAATGGTATGTGTCCTGTCACCTGATCAATGAATGCATCACAGCGCCAATGGTATGTGTCCTGTCACCTGATCAATGAATGCATCACAGCGCCAATGGTATGTGTCCTGTCACCTGATCAATGAATGCATCACTGCGCCAATGGTATGTGTCCAGTCACCTGATCAATGAATGCATCACTGCGCCAATGGTATGTGTCCAGTCACCTGATCAATGAATGCATCACAGCGCCAATGGTATGTGTCCAGTCACCTGATCAATGAATGCATCACAGCGCCAATGGTATGTGTCCTGTCACCTGATCAATGAATGCATCACAGCGCCAATGGTATGTGTCCAGTCACCTGATCAATGAATGCATCACAGCGCCAATGGTATGTGTACTGTCACCTGATCAATGAATGCATCACAGCGCCAATGGTATGTGTACTGTCACCTGATCAATGAATGCATCACTGCGCCAATGGTATGTGTCCTGTCACCTGATCAATGAATGCATCACTGCGCCAATGGTATGTGTCCAGTCACCTGATCAATGAATGCATCACAGCGCCAATGGTATGTGTACTGTCACCTGATCAATGAATGCATCACTGCGCCAATGGTATGTGTCCTGTCACCTGATCAATGAATGCGTCACTGCGCCATTGGTATGTGTCCAGTCACCTGATCAATGAATGCATCACTGCGCCAATGGTATGTGTCCAGTCACCTGATCAATGAATGCATCACTGCGCCAATGGTATGTGTCCTGTCACCTGATCAATGAATGCATCACTGCGCCAATGGTATGTGTCCTGTCACCTGATCAATGAATGCATCACTGCGCCAATGGTATGTGTCCTGTCACCTGATCAATGAATGCATCACTGCGCCAATGGTATGTGTCCAGTCACCTGATCAATGAATGCATCACTGCGCCAATGGTATGTGTCCAGTGTGACGAGGTAATGGGGTAAAAGGCTAAGTCTCTAGGGAAGACTTTAGAAAATTTGCCTTTAGCCCACTTCTCTAGGGTATGGGAGATGAGCAACTTTCCCGGCCCCTTTTCATCTAATAAATTTATATTTGTGCCCGGGTTCTGGCTCGTCAGATGGTTGTAAGAAATACAAGTGGTTGAATTGCTCTAAATGGCAGACAGAGAGAAGTAGGGTTTTACATGAAATTACAAGACTCCCACTCTCATCAGTCTGACCAAAGGGTTCAGGATTATTTGACACTTGTATTTTATTTACTCCCAAAATCTGCATAAGATTATGCAACAATAATAATAAAGCAGCTCAATGGCGCCAAAACAAAATATGGTTAAAACACAATGAAATCCGAAAGGATTCACAAGACTTTTGTCTTTCTATAAGGTTCGCCCCATGCCGGAAGGGTTACTAATTATCATCGGTGTCCGTAGGAAAGTTCAAATGATTGGCGCAGTCAGGTAGACTTAGCTGTTTGAAGTTCTGGGCTTGCTCGTCAGGTGAGAGTAGCTCCCAGTCGTTCCTATTACGGCTTCGCGGGATGGCACGGTTCAGGCGTGGTCTCCTCGCGGATTCTGGGTGCAGGTTGTCTTGGCGACGGACCCGTCTTGGTGCTTGGTGGAGTCCGGGATGATCGTCCGGCCCACGATGCCCTGCTGATAATCACAGGAGAAGGTGGATGTAGATCTCTATGGCTTAGAGACAAGGGGCTTCAGTCGGCAGGGAATTAGTGAATCCCAACCGGCTTGAAGGCTTCCCTTGTACAATAGCACTACATGTAGTTAATAAATAAACTGAATTTCAGTTAACAAACTGAGATCAGTAAAACATAAAAGGTGATCAATACAACATCATTCTCCATCCAACACCTGGAAAGGAATGGTATCATAAAGTGCAAGATTGCGGCCCATAGGTTTCCTACTAAAAATAGTGCAAGATTGCGGCCCATAGGTTTCCTACTAAAAATAGACAAAAGGGTTAGTAGGCATAAACTCCGGTTCTGGTACCAAAAGTGTTCAAGTCAAAAACACACACACACAAATAATCAGTGCACATAAATAGAATAGAATGTTTACCACTTCTTTTCTATAACATATCTATCTACTCCTTATTCATCATTGAACATAGGATCTAGATCAAAACTAGAGTCAAACACACAAGATCTCAATCACCTGCCATCAATAATACTTACTAGTGGGCTTATGATGACTGGTTGTGAGTGTTGCTCTAGCTACGTTTCAGCATCTTGTGTGACAACTTTTTCTCACCACTCCAATTATAGCCTTCACTTTCAAACAATGAAAGCCTGCTATTGGTGGATTACAGTCCACACGTCACAAGATTGCTGTTTTAAATGTACTGAACAATCACGCGCCTATTCCATCCTTAGCACATTCCTGACATTCCTAACCTTGTGATTGAAAAGGAAAAACCGTGTTCAAAGGGAAATAACCTCGGTTGTCACTTTCTTGTGATGAGCCGGTAGAAAGGGGGGGGGGGGGGGTGAAGGGAGATAACCTCGGTAGGTGGTACGTGCCGACCAGGGAGAAAGAGATAACGCCCTTCCGCGGCGTTCGTTTGAAGCAGCGGGGCAATTAACGTGGCGGCTGGACAGAGAAATGTAAAGGCGAGGGGGGGGGGGGAGGGGAGAAGGGGGGGGGGGGGTGTAGATAAGAAATAAAGAAAGTGGGTCGCGCGGGACACTTACGTCACAGAGGCCCCCCGAAGAAAAGATTCTGGTACCGGAATCTTCCTGTGGAACGCCGACTCCACTTTCGACTTGGGCGACAGGGACAAATTAGTGGGGAGACTGGGTCGGCTGGAATGGTGGAACATCTGGTCGCAACACAGAGTTCAAAGGAGCAGGTGGGTTAGAGATCAGTGGAATGGATTCCGACTGAGGTTGGTGCGGCAATCCTGTGTTGAGTTGTCCCAAGGTTGATTGCAGAATAGCAAACACCTCTTGCCTGAGTTTCCCCTTTAGCCTGGATTCATCATTGCTGATGATGTGGTTTGGTAGGCCGATTCGGGCGAAAATGGCTTTGAGTGCCGCAGCTATCTGACTAGCATCAAGTGAGGAGATTGGGGCGGCATCGCACTGCATGGTACATATGTCGACCACGGTGACTATGTACCGGAATTTCTTCTTCCGTTTAGGTAGAGGCCCGACCAAGTCGACTGCCACTCGCTGAAAGGGAGGGGTAGGTGACGGCTGTACGTGCGGCGGCCTGTCCCGATAGTACCTTCGGTGGGTGTTTGCGGGTACAGTGCTGCCTTTCACCTGAGGTACCTGTGGCGAGTGGTCTTGGGTCGTTAGGCGGACATTCCTTGGGAAGGATTTTCCAAGTTGTGGCGGACTTGGGGACTTGGGACAATCTGGATTTGCTCGCGCGGCAATTTGGTTTGCCGCGTTGAGAGGTTTCTTCCCTGCTGAGGGAGATTTGCTCTTTGGGAAGGAGGGAGGGAGTTGGTTTGTGGATTGGGGAGAAGGGAATGCTGCTGAAACTAGGGCAGGTTGAGAGGGGTGCCCTAAAAACACATACTGTGATCCCAGTATGAGGTCATAGACAGGACTGTCCATGAGCACTGCCTTGATGGGTCCCTTAACATATCTGGTGTCGACATTGATTATGGCGACTGGCAAAGTGGATGGGGGGATTGCAGCATCAGGGCCTTGCAGAGAGATGAAGTCTCCCGTGTATGCTGACGCGGGGACTAAGGATCCGCAGACAATGGCGTCGCATGACAGTCCAGTGTCATAGAGACACTGAACAGGGATGTTGTTGACAGTCGCCTGTCCAACGACTGACGGTGTGCCTGGACACTGTACTGGGGAGGGGTTTGTGCAATTCTGCGAAGTCGAGACGACTTGCATAGTTGCAACATTTTGCCGCTTGTAAGCAAGTTTCCTGCAGTCATCCCGATTGTGGGTGTTCGACTTGCAGTATGAGCAGAATAAGGGTTGCCCCAGTGGTTGTCGTTCATGGGTAGAACCGTTTGACCCACTGTTGGAGTTGGGGTTAAACCTGCTCTGCTGTGAAGCAGTGGACCCAACTACTTGCTGTAGTTTTGGCCTTTTAGGGGCGCTAGGTTCATCATGGGCTAGAGTGTACCTATCACTTAGCTGGATGAGGTCAGCCAGAGTTGTGGCACCTTGTTCGGCAGTAAAGGTGCGTAACTCTGGGGACATGGTTTCGCGCAGTTGCTCGCCAACCATCAGTTCCCGGAGATCCTCATAGGACTCAGTTTTGGCAGAAAGGGACACCCATTTTGTCAGATAGTTCCCCAGTCTATCTGAAAATTGGGCATAGGACTCTCCCCTACCTTTTCTGGTTGACCGGAACTTTTTCCGGTAGGCGTCAGCTGTCAACTCGTATCTGTTGAGCAGGGCTTCTTTCAAAGCTGGGTAGTCGGTAATTTGGCTTGACGGAAGTTTGCTGTACACCTCATAAGCCACACCCCTGAGACTTTGGGCAAGCTTGAGGTTGAACTTTTCCGGAGCAAGCTCAAATTCCTGGGCCAGTCTTTCAAATCTATCGAGGAATGCATCGATAGACTCGGTTGCCTCATTGAATGCCTCCAATGTGAAGGTCATGGCTGAGGTATGAATGGGAGGGGGAAAATTTTGAGGGGCAGCAGTCTCAGAGTCTGCTGAGTTTTCAAGCTGCTTCATAGCTAGCTCATGGTCTCGCGCCTTTTCTCGCTCAGTGGCCTCAAGTTCGAGTTCTTTATTTTTGGCATCCTGCACTAGTTGTCTCTGCCTTAACTCATGAGTACGGATTTTCTCTTGCTCCTGAGTGTCGCGAGCTTTATCAGCCTCTTGAGCCTCATGAGCTCTCTGTTTGTCTTTCTCGGCCTCCTCCCGAGCTTTATCAGCCTCTTGAGCCTCATGAGCTCTCTGTTTGTCTTTCTCAGCCTCCTGAGCCTCCCGAGCTTTGTCAGCCTCTCTGAGCCTCGCGAGCTTTCTCTTTGTCATATTCAGATATGACAAAATTTGCTAACTCTTGGCCTGACAATCCTAGAGACTCTCCCCATTCTTTAAGCTCCCGCCTAAGTTTAACAATCTCAGCCATGGTTGTAAATACAACTATTCAAAATAAAAACAAAGCTGCTGAGTTGAATGTATCAAACAACACTTAACTATTTCAGCATAAACAGAAATAGCATGCACATCAAAATAAAGTCATAAATAGCATTCAAACAAATCAAATCAAAACACAGTGAACCAAATCACAATAACTTTCCCAGTGGACACAAGATAAGTTTTGAAAAGGAACTACCGTTTGAATTGAAATTTGTTAGACTTTATGAAAAAAAATATCCCGGACGCGAGCCCCCAATTAGATGTGACGAGGTAATGGGTTAAAAGGCTAAGTCTCTAGGGAAGACTTTAGAAAATTTGCCTTTAGCCCACTTCTCTAGGGTATGGGAGATGAGCAACTTTCCCGGCCCCTTTTCATCTAATAAATTTATATTTGTGCCCGGGTTCTGGCTCGTCAGATGGTTGTAAGAAATACAAGTGGTTGAATTGCTCTAAATGGCAGACAGAGAGAAGTAGGGTTTTACATGAAATTACAAGACTCCCACTCTCATCAGTCTGACCAAAGGGTTCAGGATTATTTGACACTTGTATTTTATTTACTCCCAAAATCTGCATAAGATTATGCAACAATAATAATAAAGCAGCTCAATGGCGCCAAAACAAAATATGGTTAAAACACAATGAAATCCGAAAGGATTCACAAGACTTTTGTCTTTCTATAAGGTTCGCCCCATGCCGGAAGGGTTACTAATTATCATCGGTGTCCGTAGGAAAGTTCAAATGATTGGCGCAGTCAGGTAGACTTAGCTGTTTGAAGTTCTGGGCTTGCTCGTCAGGTGAGAGTAGCTCCCAGTCGTTCCTATTACGGCTTCGCGGGATGGCACGGTTCAGGCGTGGTCTCCTCGCGGATTCTGGGTGCAGGTTGTCTTGGCGACGGACCCGTCTTGGTGCTTGGTGGAGTCCGGGATGATCGTCCGGCCCACGATGCCCTGCTGATAATCACAGGAGAAGGTGGATGTAGATCTCTATGGCTTAGAGACAAGGGGCTTCAGTCGGCAGGGAATTAGTGAATCCCAACCGGCTTGAAGGCTTCCCTTGTACAATAGCACTACATGTAGTTAATAAATAAACTGAATTTCAGTTAACAAACTGAGATCAGTAAAACATAAAAGGTGATCAATACAAACATCACTTCTCCATCCAACACCTGGAAAGGAATGGTATCATAAAGTGCAAGATTGCGGCCCATAGGTTTCCTACTAAAAATAGTGCAAGATTGCGGCCCATAGGTTTCCTACTAAAAATAGACAAAAGGGTTAGTAGGCATAAACTCCGGTTCTGGTACCAAAAGTGTTCAAGTCAAAAACACACACACACAAATAATCAGTGCACATAAATAGAATAGAATGTTTACCACTTCTTTTCTATAACATATCTATCTACTCCTTATTCATCATTGAACATAGGATCTAGATCAAAACTAGAGTCAAACACACAAGATCTCAATCACCTGCCATCAATAATACTTACTAGTGGGCTTATGATGACTGGTTGTGAGTGTTGCTCTAGCTACGTTTCAGCATCTTGTGTGACAACTTTTTCTCACCACTCCAATTATAGCCTTCACTTTCAAACAATGAAAGCCTGCTATTGGTGTATTACAGTCCACACGTCACAAGATTGCTGTTTTAAATGTACTGAACAATCACGCGCCTATTCCATCCTTAGCACATTCCTGACATTCCTAACCTTGTGATTGAAAAGGAAAAACCGTGTTCAAAGGGAAATAACCTCGGTTGTCACTTTCTTGTGATGAGACGGTAGAAAGGGGGGGGGGGGGTGAAGGGAGATAACCTCGGTAGATGGTACGTGCCGACCAGGGAGAAAGAGATAACGCCCTTCCGCGGCGTTCGTTTGAAGCAGCGGGGCAATTAACGTGGCGGCTGGACAGAGAAATGTAAAGGCGAGGGGGGGGAGGGGAGAAGGGGGGGGGGGGGGGGGGGTGTAGATAAGAAATAAAGAAAGTGGGTCGCGCGGGACACTTACGTCACATCCAGTCACCTGATCAATGAATGCATCACAGCGCCAATGGTATGTGTCCTGTCACCTGATCAATGAATGCATCACAGCGCCAATGGTATGTGTACTGTCACCTGATCAATGAATGCATCACAGCGCCAATGGTATGTGTCCAGTCACCTGATCAATGAATGCATCACTGCGCCAATGGTATGTGTCCTGTCACCTGATCAGCACAATGCACACTCATTCACAAAACCATCCACCCGTAACTGGGAGATTGCCTGTGGGAGACCATCTGGTCTCTCCGGTATCTGTGTGTCTGTCTCTCAGTCTGTCTCCGAGTGTGTGTGTGTGTGTGTGTGTGTGTGTGTGTGTGTGTGTGTGTGTGTGTGTGTGTGTGTGTGTGTGTGTGTGTGTGTGTGTGAGTGCGTGTGCGTGTGTGCGTGCGTGGTGTGTGTGCGTGCCTGATGTGTGAATGCGTGCGTGCGCCAATGGTATGTGTGTGTGTGCGTGTGCAATGTGCGTGTGTGTGCGCGCGTGTGTGTGTGTGTGTGTGCGTGTGCTTGTGCTGTGTGCGTGTGCGCGCGTGTGCGTGTGCGTGTGTGTGTGTGTGTGCTGTGTCACGAGTTTGTGACATTGTTCTTCTGAACAGACAGAGAAAGGCACAGTCTACCACTCAATCACAAAGGACCCCGAGATCTTTCTCCTTCTTTGAACCTAATCGAGACAACCTACTTGTGAAATCCGTGCAACCCGTGTTAGCTCTGACCTCTCGCGAGACTCCACATTCAACTGGCGACTTCATGAGTTTCGACCGGTCAAACGTCACTCCATATTTTTCCTTCAGTTAAGCAACATCGCTTCATCGCTTCATCCTTTCTCCTTTTCATCGTTCTGTCCACCTACGGCCGCCCAGTGCTGAGGTGTGGTGAGGGCCACGTCCCTGAAGGATCCTGTTATCAATTGTTTATCCTGCACGAGTCCTAGACGTGGGGATAGCGAAGCTGTAGAGCTTCGGCTGACATCGTTTCTCCTCTTCATCATCGCCATCTTCACCCCTTTTTATTTGGTTCCTCATTGTCCTCCCTTCCCCGTCATCGTCCCTGGCGTTCACTAGAGTCCTGGAAGAAAGCTGTGGCCGGTCCGGAACCCCTTCCACCTGCTCGCGCTTACCCCGAGCCCTTGGCGAGACCAGGGACGGTATTCACGTTGAGATAGCATGAGACTTAGCATGATGCTAACTTAGAAGCTCTTCCAATGTCCTATAGGATTTAATAGGACTTTTGGAAGAGCTTCTCGTTAGCATCATGCTAAGTCTCATGCTATCTCGACATGAATACCGTCCCAGAGCTGCGACTGTCTTGTGGGGAGGATTCTTCTTCTTCATTCCGCCACTTGGAAGTTTGGTCAGTAGCTGCATAAAATGAGTATTAATCCCGTTAAAATCGTACAACAACGCGCGCGTAACAATGTAGAATAGCTAGTTATAGGTTTGCTAACATGTATATTTGTGTGCGTTTTCTTTGGTTCATTTTTCTTATTATTTTCTTGATTTTTGCATAAGGGGCTAAGGAACTGACTGGCTGGGTCATGACTTGTCAGTTGGATAGGTTTTTGCCGGTCGTAGAATTTGGTACTTGAACTCGGCACATAAGCTATCCACAAAAAGTTAAGGATCACTTGCAAACTAATTCATAACTTTCCAAATAAGAAAGCCAATGCGTTGAATTTTGGCCAACATTTAATTCAATGCTTTAGTGATAACGATACACAATTGCCTTCAATTTCGAGCAATCGTTTGGTCTGTACATTTGATCAAAGTGGGTACGTATCGAAATTTGATTTCCCAAAGTCATTGAAATCACAAGACAGGGCATTCTGATGCTCCCAAAAGTTCAGTAATGCGTGTATCCGCCATGGCTGTTCTGGCACTCGACGCAGCGAGTCCTCATGGAGTTGACCAGGGTGGTGAAGATCCTCTGTGGAAGCGCCTGCCACTCAGCCTGCAGCATCTGGTAGAGGTGCTGGGCATCCCTGGGAGGGGGGTGGTTGCTCCTCACTTTGCGATCCAGCTCATCCCAGAGGTTCTCAATCGGGTTGAGATCGGGACTGCATGCTGGCCACTCCATTCTGTTGACTCCAGACTGCTGCAGGAAGTCGTTGACCACCCTTGCCCTGTGGGGGCGAGCGTTGTCATCCTGGTAGACAGCCGGCGGTCCCATCTGCTGCAGTGTAGGCACAGCCAGCGGTCGAAGGATCTCAGGACCGGTATCGGAGGCCAGTCAGGTTACCCTGTACATGATACAAGGGTGTTCTGTGGTGAAGGCTGAAGGCCCCCCAGACCATTACAGAACCTCCACCAAAGGCCACCTTTTCTTGGACAGTGGCGTCAATAAAGCGTTCCCCTGGGCGCCTCCAGACCCTCAGTCGGCCGTCGTTGTGGTTCAGGGTGAAGCGTGATTCATCACTGAACAGGACCTGGGACCATTGCTGACGTGTCCACCTCACGTGACGTCTGCAGAAGGCGCGGCGTGCTGCCCTATGGGCTGGAGTTAAGCGTGGCCGTACAGCTGGGCGACGAGAACGGAGGTTAAACCCATGAAGGCGGTTCCGTATGGTCTGCTGGCTGATGTTGATGTTAGTAGCCACCCTCAGCTGCCTTCGAATGATGCTGGAAGAGGCTGTTCTTGTCTGCAGGGCTTGTCGTTCAATGAGACGATCTTCACGTGGAGTTGTCTTCTTCGGTCGACCAGATCTGCGTCTTTCATGGACCCTCCCAGTGGCTGTGAAGCGTTGAATCTGGCAATGACCGAGATGGACACCTGAAGTCGCCTGGCCACTTCTCGCTTGGGAACACCATCTTGGAACCATGCAACAGCTCGTCCCCTATCCAACTCGCTCAATTTTCGTCGTGGAGGCATTGTCAAATCAGGCCTAATACTGGTGGTATGTCTTCTTATAAAGCCAAGCAAGAGACAGCATCTCACACATAAACAGTAGTGCTTGCACGTGCATAATGGTTTTTCCATCTGGCTTGTGCAATGTGTTCATGCAGAACGATCCAAAACAAGGTCCTTTTTCGCAAGTTTCCGCTTTTTCTTTTGCTGCCAAGCTCAGTAATAGAGAATCACGTGCAATGTTTCCACTAACACAACATCGCCCACTTACAGCTGAACAAGAATTCATAACAATTTGGCTTGACTGAGTCATGAAATGTCAGTTGCGAACGGAGTTTTTGCCACCTGTTTTAGAATTTGGTACTTGAACTCGGCACATATTTTTGAATCAATGTTTTGGCTCGCCATTGTGTGTTTAGGCCGTGCAAATCGTTTTTCGGTGCAAAGCGTATTTGAGTTCACAGAGATTCAGAATCCTAAATGCGTGCACGCGCGCGCATTATTCCTTGTTGCGGTATATGTTTAGCCTCGCGGCCTATGTTTAGCCTCGCGGCCTATGTTTAGCCTCGCGGCCTATGTTTAGCCTTGCGGTATATGTTTAGCCTCGCGACCTATGTTTAGCCTCGCGGTCATCGTCCTAGCTTAATTAGGTATTAAGAGACTCTGCGGAGAGCTGGATAACAGAGGGTTATTCCAGTCGCGCTTCTAGCTATGCTGATAGGGGCTTTGTAAAGCGTTCATCCCCGTTTCTGTTTTTATTTTTGAGAGAAAGTGTAATTAATGTTTTCAAGGCTTTTTGACCTTTTGAAGTACATTGTGAATGCTATTTTGGGGAAATACATTCTTTGCCTGTAGTTCGTCCGCCTTCTGGAAGAAATGAGAATGGAAAGGACATATTTTTGGTGGTGAAATTTTATGTGATATTTTCAGAAGAATTTAAGTGTCCATTCTTGTACCTGAAAAGCTGTGAAATTTTCAGAAGAATGTAATTGTTAATTTTTGTATTTGAAAGGCTAGAATTTTCTAAATGTATGAAAGCCTTGTTGTTCCAGAAAAAGTGAAACCTTTTAGTTAATCCTTTTTGATGAAATATTACCCCTAGACTGAGTCGTGTGAAAAGGAT
Organism: Phymorhynchus buccinoides; assembly: GCA_017654935.2. Lineage (NCBI taxonomy): Eukaryota > Metazoa > Mollusca > Gastropoda > Neogastropoda > Raphitomidae > Phymorhynchus > Phymorhynchus buccinoides. Next base: position 52,511,657 of record CM065698.1, on the reverse strand, counting down.
TGTAAAGAAAGTGTTGTTCAGCGTTTTGGGGTTCTTGGAGAGAACCAAGTTTAAAGAGGGTGGGTTTTTACATCCCTGAAGAGGACTGTTGGGGAATTAGTTTTTGGGTAAACACAAAACTGTTGTTACTCTGGGTGTTCAAAACTAGGTTTTTGTTTTGGTTTTTCATACAGTCCTGAGCCTGAGCCTGAGCCTGAGCCTGAGCCTGAGCCTGAGCCTGAACCTGAGCCTGAACCTGACCTGTTTGCTGCCTGGTTGACCGCCCGGTCAACCGCTCTTTTCTCCGTTTCCGGCTGTGGGAGGCCGCCCGCCTTTCTGTCTGGCCCCGTGTTAGGCCCGATCTGTGGGCCTGTCTGTGCGTTCGGGCCAGGCTTCGACGTTCCTGTTGAGGAGTCTGGGGGCGACCTCTGCCGTCTCTCATCTTTTGTTTCTGCTGCTGTAGCCTGCCCCAGGAGGGGGAGCAGTTTTTCTACTGACTTTTGTTTTCCCCTTTGTCTTCTTCTTCGGACGCTCTGCTGTTTTTGTTGGACTTCTTTTCTTCGTCTGCCCTTTCGTCGTTTTTCCCTTCAATTTTGTGTTTCTGCTTACAAACTCTCTTTTAGTTATTCAGTTAAGTTGCCGGCTTTAGTTTATTCTTTGGACAAACTTTTGAATGCCATGTATATTGTGTAGATAATTTGTTGAACATTGAGTGTATTGAATTGTGTAAGTGTGTGTGTGTGCTTGCTTATAATAAATAGTCTTGTTTTGTATTGTACTTCTGGTGTGCGCGTGTGCCTTCTCCTGTGAGTTTGTCTGTCTGGGCGTGCGAGACTCTCCTCGGGGTTCGCGATTTCCCTCTCCCGATCTCTGATCAGGATCGAGCGGGGGATTTCGTGACAGTGCGTGTGAGTGTGAGTGTGTGTGTGTGTGTGAGTGAGTGAGTGAGTGAGTGAGTGAGTGAGTGTGTGTGTGTGTGTGTGTGTGTGTGTGTGTGTGTGTGTGTGTGTGTGTGTGTGTGTGTGTGTGACAATCCTCAGTCACATCTTCCACACTGCTAGTGTGTGTGACAATCCTCAGTCACATCTTCCACACTGCTAGTGTGTGTGACAATCCTCAGTCACATCTTCTACACTGCTAGTGTGTGTGACAATCCTCAGTCACATCTTCCACACTGCTAGTGTGTGTGACAATCCTCAGTCACATCTTCCACACTGCTAGTGTGTGTGACAATCCTCAGTCACATCTTCCACACTGCTAGTGTGTGTGACAATCCTCAGTCACATCTTCCACACTGCTAGTGTGTGTGACAATCCTCAGTCACATCTATCTTCCACACTGCTAGTGTGTGTAACAATCCTCAGTCACATCTTCCACACTGCTAGTGTGTGTGACAATCCTCAATCACATCTTCCACACTGCTAGTGTGTGTGACAATCCTCAGTCACATCTTCCACACTGCTAGTGTGTGTGACAATCCTCAGTCACATCTTCCACACTGCTAGTGTGTGTGACAATCCTCAGTCACATCTTCCACACTGCTAGTGTGTGTGACAATCCTCAGTCACATCTTCCACACTGCTAGTGTGTGTGACAATCCTCAGTCACATCTTCCACACTGCTAGTGTGTGTGACAATCCTCAGTCACATCTTCCACACTGCTAGTGTGTGTGACAATCCTCAGTCACATCTTCCACACTGCTAGTGTGTGTGACAATCCTCAGTCACATCTTCCACACTGCTAGTGTGTGTGACAATCCTCAGTCACATCTTCCACACTGCTAGTGTGTGTGACAATCCTCAATCACATCTTCCACACTGCTAGTGTGTGTGACAATCCTCAGTCACATCTTCCACACTGCTAGTGTGTGTGACAATCCTCAGTCACATCTTCCACACTGCTAGTGTGTGTGACAATCCTCAGTCACATCTTCCACACTGCTAGTGTGTGTGACAATCCTCAGTCACATCTTCCACACTGCTAGTTGTGTGACAATCCTCAGTCACATCTTCCACACTGCTAGTGTGTGTACAATCCTCAGTCACATCTTCCACACTGCTAGTGTGTGTGACAATCCTCAGTCACATCTTCCACACTGCTAGTGTGTGTAACAATCCTCAGTCACATCTTCCACACTGCTAGTGTGTGTAACAATCCTCAGTCACATCTTCCACACTGCACAGGAGGCCACTGCTAGTCTCAAAGGCTGGGCTGGATTTTTTTTAATAGTAATTGACTCTTGGTACGTCTTCACTCTCAGCCAAATAATTTTGTTTAAGGACAACTGGTGTTGGGGAAGGTCCCCAAAGGCCAACCAGTTCATCTGACTGCAGCACTAAGAGCTAGTGCAGGCTAAAAAAACAGTGATGCTTTGTACATCAGGATCATCAGCATGCTTCCCCCGAAGTCGGAGTGTAGCTGCCCACATGGCGGGGTAATCAAACACAGTGATGCTTTGTACATCAAGATCATCAGCATGCTTCCCCCGAAGTCGGAGTGTAGCTGCCCACATGGCGGGGTAATCAAAAACGGTCACACACGTAATGTTCTCATCCCTAGCTGATGCATTTGTACCATAGTGTTCTGTTGTGCTTCGGCTGATGGGATGATCCCTGGAGTCTATTCGCCAGGGTACGTCAACAAACAAACATCAGCATGCTGATGGAGGATGTCAAGAGAAAGAAGAGGAAGAAGACCCCCCCCCCCCAAGTGTGGGATTGGTGAAGGGTGTGGGTTTTTTTTTAAAAGTGGGGGCAGAAGGATGCAAAGTCGCTTGATTTTTCCATTCAAGTTTTCCTGTTTCTTCTTTGTGCAGTGAGTTCACTGAGATGTGGCCACCCTTTGCAGTGAGTTCACTGTGATGTGGCCACCCTTTGCACTGTGTTCACTGTGATGTGGCCACCCTTTGCAGTGAGTTCACTGAGATGTGGCCACCCTTTGCAGTGAGTTCACTGTGATGTGGCCACCCTTTGCAGTGAGTTCACTGTGATGTGGCCACCCTTTGCAGTGAGTTCACTGTGATGTGGCCACCCTTTGCACTGTGTTCACTGAGATGTGGCCACCCTTTGCAGTGAGTTCACTGAGATGTGGCCACCCTTTGCAGTGAGTTCACTGAGATGTGGCCACCCTTTGCAGTGAGTTCACTGTGATGTGGCCACCCTTTGCAGTGAGTTCACTGTGATGTGGCCACCCTTTGCAGTGAGTTCACTGTGATGTGGCCACCCTTTGCAGTGAGTTCACTGAGATATGGCCACCCTTTGCAGTGAGTTCACTGTGATGTGGCCACCCTTTGCAGTGAGTTCACTGTGATGTGGCCACCCTTTGCAGTGAGTTCACTGTGATGTGGCCACCCTTTGCAGTGAGTTCACTGAGATATGGCCACCCTGTGCAGTGAGTTCACTGTGATGTGGCCACCCTGTGCAGTGAGTTCACTGTGATATGGCCACCCTTTGCAGTGAGTTCACTGAGATGTGGCCACCCTTTGCAGTGAGTTCACTGAGATGTGGCCACCCTTTGCAGTGAGTTCACTGTGATGTGGCCACCCTTTGCAGTGAGTTCACTGTGATGTGGCCACCCTTTGCAGTGAGTTCACTGAGATGTGGCCACCCTTTGCAGTGAGTTCACTGAGATGTGGCCACCCTTTGCAGTGAGTTCACTGTGATATGGCCACCCTTTGCACTGTGTTCACTGTGATGTGGCCACCCTTTGCAGTGAGTTCACTGAGATATGGCCACCCTTTGCAGTGAGTTCACTGAGATATGGCCACCCTTTGCAGTGAGTTCACTGAGATGTGGCCACCCTTTGCAGTGAGTTCACTGAGATGTGGCCACCCTTTGCAGTGAGTTCACTGAGATGTGGCCACCCTTTGCAGTGAGTTCACTGTGATGTGGCCACCCTTTGCAGTGAGTTCACTGAGATATGGCCACCCTTTGCAGTGAGTTCACTGAGATGTGGCCACCCTTTGCAGTGAGTTCACTGAGATGTGGCCACCCTTTGCAGTGAGTTCACTGTGATGTGGCCACCCTTTGCACTGTGTTCACTGTGATGTGGCCACCCTTTGCAGTGAGTTCACTGTGATGTGGCCACCCTTTGCACTGTGTTCACTGTGATGTGGCCACCCTTTGCAGTGAGTTCACTGAGATGTGGCCACCCTTTGCAGTGTGTTCACTGTGATGTGGCCACCCTTTGCACTGTGTTCACTGTGATGTGGCCACCCTTTGCACTGTGTTCACTGTGATGTGGCCACCCTTTGCAATGAGTTCACTGTGATGTGGCCACCCTTTGCACTGTGTTCACTGTGATGTGGCCACCCTTTGCACTGTGTTCACTGTGATGTGGCCACCCTTTGCACTGTGTTCACTGTGATGTGGCCACCCTTTGCACTGTGTTCACTGTGATGTGGCCACCCTTTGCACTGTGTTCACTGTGATATGGCCACCCTTTGCACTGTGTTCACTGTGATATGGCCACCCTTTGCACTGTGTTCACTGTGATGTGGCCACCCTTTGCACTGTGTTCACTGTGATGTGGCCACCCTTTGCACTGTGTTCACTGTGATGTGGCCACCCTTTGCACTGTGTTCACTGTGATGTGGCCACCCTTTGCAATGAGTTCACTGTGATAGGGCCACCCTTTGCACTGTGTTCACTGTGATGTGGCCACCCTTTGCACTGTGTTCACTGTGATGTGGCCACCCTTTGCAGTGAGTTCACTGTGATATGGCCACCCTTTGCACTGTGTTCACTGTGATGTGGCCACCCTTTGCAGTGTGTTCACTGTGATGTGGCCACCCTTTGCACTGTGTTCACTGTGATGTGGCCACCCTTTGCAGTGAGTTCACTGTGATGTGGCCACCCTTTGCAGTGAGTTCACTGAGATGTGGCCACCCTTTGCAGTGAGTTCACTGTGATGTGGCCACCCTTTGCAGTGAGTTCACTGAGATATGGCCACCCTTTGCAGTGAGTTCACTGAGATGTGGCCACCCTTTGCAGTGAGTTCACTGAGATGTGGCCACCCTTTGCAGTGAGTTCACTGAGATGTGGCCACCCTTTGCAGTGAGTTCACTGTGATGTGGCCACCCTTTGCAGTGAGTTCACTGAGATATGGCCACCCTTTGCAGTGAGTTCACTGAGATGTGGCCACCCTTTGCAGTGAGTTCACTGAGATGTGGCCACCCTTTGCAGTGAGTTCACTGTGATGTGGCCACCCTTTGCACTGTGTTCACTGTGATGTGGCCACCCTTTGCAGTGAGTTCACTGTGATGTGGCCACCCTTTGCACTGTGTTCACTGTGATGTGGCCACCCTGTGCAGTGAGTTCACTGAGATGTGGCCACCCTTTGCAGTGAGTTCACTGTGATGTGGCCACCCTTTGCACTGTGTTCACTGTGATGTGGCCACCCTTTGCACTGTGTTCACTGTGATGTGGCCACCCTTTGCAATGAGTTCACTGTGATGTGGCCACCCTTTGCACTGTGTTCACTGTGATGTGGCCACCCTTTGCACTGTGTTCACTGTGATGTGGCCACCCTTTGCACTGTGTTCACTGTGATGTGGCCACCCTTTGCACTGTGTTCACTGTGATGTGGCCACCCTTTGCACTGTGTTCACTGTGATGTGGCCACCCTTTGCACTGTGTTCACTGTGATGTGGCCACCCTTTGCACTGTGTTCACTGTGATATGGCCACCCTTTGCACTGTGTTCACTGTGATGTGGCCACCCTTTGCACTGTGTTCACTGTGATGTGGCCACCCTTTGCACTGTGTTCACTGTGATGTGGCCACCCTTTGCACTGTGTTCACTGTGATGTGGCCACCCTTTGCAATGAGTTCACTGTGATAGGGCCACCCTTTGCACTGTGTTCACTGTGATGTGGCCACCCTTTGCACTGTGTTCACTGTGATGTGGCCACCCTTTGCAGTGAGTTCACTGTGATGTGGCCACCCTTTGCACTGTGTTCACTGTGATGTGGCCACCCTTTGCAGTGTGTTCACTGTGATGTGGCCACCCTTTGCACTGTGTTCACTGTGATGTGGCCACCCTTTGCACTGTGTTCACTGTGATGTGGCCACCCTTTGCACTGTGTTCACTGTGATGTGGCCACCCTTTGCAGTGAGTTCACTGTGATGTGGCCACCCTTTGCACTGTGTTCACTGTGATGTGGCCACCCTTTGCACTGTGTTCACTGTGATGTGGCCACCCTTTGCAGTGAGTTCACTGTGATAGGGCCACCCTTTGCACTGTGTTCACTGTGATGTGGCCACCCTTTGCACTGTGTTCACTGTGATGTGGCCACCCTTTGCACTGTGTTCACTGTGATAGGGCCACCCTTTGCACTGTGTTCACTGTGATGTGGCCACCCTTTGCACTGTGTTCACTGTGATGTGGCCACCCTTTGCACTGTGTTCACTGTGATATGGCCACCCTTTGCACTGTGTTCACTGTGATGTGGCCACCCTTTGCACTGTGTTCACTGTGATGTGGCCACCCTTTGCAGTGAGTTCACTGTGATGTGGCCACCCTTTGCAGTGTGTTCACTGTGATGTGGCCACCCTTTGCACTGTGTTCACTGTGATGTGGCCACCCTTTGCACTGTGTTCACTGTGATGTGGCCACCCTTTGTAGTGTGTTCACTGTGATGTGGCCACCCTTTGCAGTGAGTTCACTGTGATGTGGCCACCCTTTGCAGTGAGTTCACTGTGATGTGGCCACCCGAAGAGTCAGTGATCGCTATCAAGGTCGTAGGCCTACTGAAGGTGAACTGGGGTAGGTGGAGGGGTGGGGGGGGGGGGGATTAAGGCAATGGAGAGGGCAGCACTGACATTGTTCACAGATGTCCAAGCTGACAGACAGTTGTGTTATTTCGTCTTTCTCTCAATAAAGGTCACATGAGTGTACTTATTCCTGTCAACAGGGAGATTGAAGAGGATGAGAAGAAGAAGAAAGAGGAGGAAGAAAAGAAAGAGGAGAAAGAGAAGATGAGTAAGAAGAGAAAGAAGAAAAGAATGATGAAGATGCCGCCGACGGAGAAGAGACGATGATGATGATCATCGGGAAAAAAAATAATCCTAAGAAGAGGAGACAAAGGAAAAATAAAACAAGTTGTACAACTGGAGTTGTTCTTCAGTGAAGTGGGCTTCTTCCCAGCCTGGTGACCGTGTGACGGTGCTCAGTGGAGCGGAGCGCTGTGTCAGTCGGTCAGAGGTCACGCCTCATCTCCCCCCTGTGGGGCTGCACTGCCACTAGTCTCCTTCCCACGCCTCCAGAACCAGTCCACCCGTGTAACCTGCTAAGATGCTCCAGTGTAGCGATCCAAGATACCCGTACAGTGAATTCTTAACTCTTAGCATTGTACTTCAACTAGAGTTGCTCAAATGTAGCGTTCCAAAATAGTCGTATAGTAAATTCTTATCAACTCTTTATCTTAGCAACGTGCATTCTTATCAACTCTTTATCTTAGCAACGTGCATTCTTATCAACTCTTTATCTTAGCAACGTGCATTCTTATCAACTCTTTATCTTAGCAACGTGCATTCTTATCAACTCTTTATCTTAGCAACGTGCATTCTTATCAACTCTTAGCGTTGTATGTTCCAGCTATTTTTGTATTGCCTTTGACTGTTGCCCAAACAAGCAAGTTTGCTATAATTATCGGTGTCCTGCAAAGGAGTAACATTTATGTAGCCCTAGTTCTGTATGGAGTGCGACTGCATTGCAACTGGAGCAAAGGCCTATGTGTCAGTGTGTGCCGTGTGTGTGTGTGTGTGTGTGTGTGTGTGTGTGTGTGTGTGTGTGTGTGTGTGTGTGTGTGTGTGTGTGTGTGTGTGTGTGTGTGTGTGTGTGTGCGTGTGCGTGTGTTGTAAACAAAAATGTGCTCCAGTCATGCACCCAAGCCAAGACAAAAACGATTAGGTAAGGGTTTTTTGTTTGATGCTTAAAAAAAATAGAATCCATCAGTCAGCACTTTGTACGACGATCGATAGGCCTAATACTAAACTGGGCAGAAGTGTTCCCATGTTCCTGTGACGATGCATTGTTTTTCATTATTTGTTTGTTGTCGTGATGGTTAAAAATGGCCCCTTGCCTGATGGACGATCTCTCTTTCCACATAGCTTGGTCTGGAAAACACTTTAGCGTGATCATCGAATTTGAAGCAGGTTGCGCAGAGCGCTAACGAAAAGCCACAGAACGCTACACTTTAAGCAATGTGCCAGGAGACACCCCCGAGCCATTCAGCCGAGACTGTGACCTGTGGTGACCCGTTGGCTCCCACGTCTGTTGAGGCAGCACACCGGAGATATTGTCAGTGCAGGGACACACAGAGCTGTGATATACTCAGGGTTTGACAGACAATTATATATATATATATGGGGGCGGAGTTACAAGGGCAAAACGAGTGGGGCATGTGTATGTGTGTGTGAGTAGGAGTGGGGGAGGGGAGTAAAAAAATTTGTTTGTTTTTCTTAGAAAAATCATAAAAAGGCCTGCTTCCTAGGGGGTTGAAGTTGAAGGATGAGAAACACTGCATTTGTGCAAAGAAACTCTGGGGAGAGCTGGCCACCAGAACTTCAGACAATAACCCTGCCTCTCAATCAGTGGTTTTGATAAATCCTAACACTGCAAATGAAGAACACTGGTTACACACACTCCGGGGAGAGCTGGCCACCAGGTCTTCAGAAGACATCCCCTGCAGTCAGGTGCTTTAGCCCTCAATGTGTTCAGAAGACACCCCCTGCAGTCAGGTGCTTTAGCCCTCAATGCCATCCAGGTGTTCAGAAGACATCCCCTGCAGTCAGGTGCTTTAGCCCTCAATGCCATCCATGTCTTCAGAAGACATCCCCTGCAGTCAGGTGCTTTAGCCCTCAATACCTTCCATGTGTTCAGAAGACATCCCCTGCAGTCAGGTGCTTTAGCCCTCAATGCCATCCATGTGTTCAGAAGACATCCCCTGCAGTCAGGTGCTTTAGCCCTCAATGCCATCCATGTCTTCAGAAGACATCCCCTGCAGTCAGGTGCTTTAGCCCTCAATGCCATCCATGTCTTCAGAAGACATCCCCTGCAGTCAGGTGCTTTAGCCCTCAATGCAATCCATGTGTTCAGAAGACATCCCCTGCAGTCAGGTGCTTTAGCCCTCAATGCCATCCAGGTGTTCAGAAGACCCCCTGCAGTCAGGTGCTTTAGCCCTCAATGTGTTCAGAAGACACCCCCTGCAGTCAGGTGCTTTAGCCCTCAATGCCATCCATGTGTTCAGAAGACATCCCCTGCAGTCAGGTGCTTTAGCCCTCAATGCAATCCATGTGTTCAGAAGACACCCCCTGCAGTCAGGTGCTTTAGCCCTCAATGCCATCCATGTCTTCAGAAGACATCCCCTGCAGTCAGGTGCTTTAGCCCTCAATGTGTTCAGAAGACACCCCCTGCAGTCAGGTGCTTTAGCCCTCAATGCAGAAGACACCCCCTGCAGTCAGGTGCTTTAGCCCTCAATGCCATCCATGTCTTCAGAAGACATCCCCTGCAGTCAGGTGCTTTAGCCCTCAATGCCATCCATGTGTTCAGAAGACATCCCCTGCAGTCAGGTGCTTTAGCCCTCAATGCCATCCATGTGTTCAGAAGACATCCCCTGCAGTCAGGTGCTTTAGCCCTCAATGCCATCCATGTGTTCAGAAGACATCCCCTGCAGTCAGGTGCTTTAGCCCTCAATGCCATCCATGTGTTCAGAAGACATCCCCTGCAGTCAGGTGCTTTAGCCCTCAATGCCATCCAGTGTTCAGAAGACATCCCCTGCAGTCAGGTGCTTTAGCCCTCAATGCCATCCAGGTGTTCAGAAGACATCCCCTGCAGTCAGGTGCTTTAGCCCTCAATACCTTCCATGTGTTCAGAAGACATCCCCTGCAGTCAGGTGCTTTAGCCCTCAATGCCATCCAGGTGTTCAGAAGACACCCCCTGCAGTCAGGTGCTTTAGCCCTCAATGCCATCCATGTGTTCAGAAGACATCCCCTGCAGTCAGGTGCTTTAGCCCTCAATGCCATCCAGGTGTTCAGAAGACATCCCCTGCAGTCAGGTGCTTTAGCCCTCAATACCTTCCATGTGTTCAGAAGACATCCCCTGCAGTCAGGTGCTTTAGCCCTCAATGCCATCCATGTGTTCAGAAGACACCCCCTGCAGTCAGGTGCTTTAGCCCTCAATGTCTTCAGAAGACATCCCCTGCAGTCAGGTGCTTTAGCCCTCAATGCCATCCATGTCTTCAGAAGACATCCCCTGCAGTCAGGTGCTTTAGCCCTCAATGCCATCCAGGTGTTCAGAAGACACCCCCTGCAGTCAGGTGCTTTAGCCCTCAATGCCATCCATGTCTTCAGAAGACATCCCCTGCAGTCAGGTGCTTTAGCCCTCAATGCCATCCAGGTGTTCAGAAGACATCCCCTGCAGTCAGGTGCTTTAGCCCTCAATGCCATCCATGTCTTCAGAAGACATCCCCTGCAGTCAGGTGCTTTAGCCCTCAATGCCATCCAGGTGTTCAGAAGACATCCCCTGCAGTCAGGTGCTTTAGCACTCAATGCCATCCAGGTGTTCAGAAGACATCCCCTGCAGTATGGTGCATGATGCATAAAGCCAGGCTGCACCCCAAGTGCAAACAACTGTTAGTATGTATGATGCACTTTACGCCTTCCAGTCAAAAGCCAGGCTGCACCCCAAGTCATCACTCCTCCGTGCCCCTAAACAACTGTTAGTATGCATGATGCATAAAGCCAGGCTGCACCCCAAGGCATCACTCCTCCGTGCCCCTAAACAACTGTTAGTATGCATGATGCATAAAGCCAGGCTGCACCCCAAGGCATCACTCCTCCGTGCCCCTAAACAACTGTTAGTATGTATGATGCATAAAGCCAGGCTGCACCCCAAGTCATCACTCCTCCGTGCCCCTAAACAACTGTTAGTATGCATGATGCATAAAGCCAGGCTGCACCCCAAGGCATCACTCCTCCGTGCCCCTAAACAACTGTTAGTATGCATGATGCATAAAGCCAGGCTGCACCCCAAGTCAGCACTCCTCCGTGCCCCTAAACAACTGTTAGTATGCATGATGCATAAAGCCAGGCTGCACCCCAAGGCATCACTCCTCCGTGCCCCTAAACAACTGTTAGTATGCATGATGCATAAAGCCAGGCTGCACCCCAAGGCATCACTCCTCCGTGCCCCTAAACAACTGTTAGTATGTATGATGCATGCGAATATTAATTATTATAGTGTGTGTGCGCGATATTTGTGTGTGCATGTATGTGTGTGTGTGTGTATGCGATTTATATGTGCGAGTTGAGAAACCAGCAGTCCCTTACAAAAAGCACCATGCAGCTGCAGTCCCTTACAAAAAGCACCATGCAGTTGCAGTTCCTCAAGAAATGTTACATGTCAGCATAACGGCAAGCCACTTACACACAATTCCAATGAGTCTCATCTTTGATGGCATTGAGAAAGAGATCAGTGCGCACACATACATACACCGTGGGTGCTTCTGGGAATTAAAAAAAATTGTGCAAGGGGGCGGCCCGGCGGAGTGCAGGAGCAGCACACACATTTACTGCTCCTTTTCACCCCTCTGGTCTAGTATAAGTGCTACATTCCTTGGAATAGAGCAAATGCTTATATAGGCCCTTTATTGTACAAGTGTGTGTGCGTGCAAGAAAATCATTGCTTCTCAAATTCTCATAATCCAGCGATGCCGGCTGCAGGCAATTTAAAAATCCTGCAATTGAGGACATCCTGCAAGAATTGTCCATGATACTCACACACACCAGCCAAAACTTTATACAATTTTTAGATTTCTTTAATTTCTGTAGGACATTGTTACAAAATACTCAAAACAAAAAACATTACAAAAAACCATCCACACTGAAATGTAATACAGATTGCCCACGGTGAGAAATGATGACAGATGAACACACAACAAACCTTCAATGATGAAATAGTTATGTCCACATATCGACAGCAATAATAACATCCAATACAAACCACGAATCATCAAATGTATGTTCACATGTTGACAGCAATAATAACATCCAATACAAACCACGAATCATCAAATGTATGTTCACATGTTGACAGCAATAACATCCAATATAAAGTAAGAATGAAAGGCATGTTCACATGCGACAGTGGTAATAATGCCAGACACACAGCACAACAATAGCTGCAACAAATATAACATCACCTCTCTCTCTCTCCATTGGCTTTCTTTCAGTGTCACATGTCAACTAGTTTACAGGTCATTTTTATCTTAAAAGAACAACAGCCAACCAACAGAAGCCAGTCCATTTAAAACGCACCATCATCGTCCATCACTGCAGTCAGAATGTAAAAATATCGGTTTTAAGCACTCATACAAACGTAAACATTGCGTGTTTTGATTATTTTTTCTGAAAGTATATTGTTTTTAAATTTCGACTTCATTTCGATACTGTGCATTGGCAAAAAAGATGGGTGGGTCACGCATCATGAAAGGGAAGGTGATGACAAAAATATGGATCAGGGATTTGGATAAAACAAAGACTGGAAATGACAAGAGACAATGCATTTGAACTAGGGGAAAATGGGGCCATTCTGACACAATATTCAGTATTCAAAGTTCGTTGAACAGCAAACATTAAAGAGATCTTTCGGCATAAACATTACAGAAAAACGAAAGTCACAAAAAAGGCTCAATGTCAAGATCGTAATCATTCTTTCACCAAGCACATACACACTGTCATTCTTACAATAAGAGACCCCCCCCCTAAAACACACGCACACATTCAGCATGACTTGGCAATGAAATAACCCTGACTTCATTTGAGATTTTAACAGCAAAGTGTCTGTGTTGGCTTGTCCAGCAAGATACAGTGTTCTCTTCAGTTCCAGGCCCTTGTTGTTCAGTTCTGTGGGTTCTATGTATGGGAGCTGCTTTGGGATGGCACTTCTTCATTTCTAGTAACACAAATAGTGCTTAGTTTTAGTGAAGGAGAAACAAAAAGATACTAATTCACATTATGTCAGTCAGAGACACAAATGTTCCCAGGAGAAACACAACAGTATTTCAGCTCAAAACTGTCTCTGGAAATAAAAGCGAAACACCAAACACTCCTGCATTCCAACCAAATATGTCCCCTTTTGACACACAAACATTTGACCTAACACATGTCAGCTTTTGACGCACAAACATTTGACCTAACACATATCTATCAGCTTTTGACGCACAAACATTTGACCTAACACATATCTGTCAGCTTTTGACGCACAAACATTTGACCTAACACATGTCAGCTTTTGACGCACAAACATTTGACCTAACACATATCTATCAGCTTTTGACGCACAAACATTTGACCTAACACATATCTATCAGCTTTTGACGCACAAACATTTGACCTAACACATCTGTCAGCTTTTGACGCACAAACATTTTACCTAACACATATCTGTCAGCTTTTGACGCACAAACATTTTACCTAACACATATCTATCAGCTTTTGACGCACAAACATTTCCCCAAGACAAATCCCCCTTTGACTGACAAAATCTAACTCAAAAACAAGCATTTACATTCTTCAAGCTTCGCTATTAGCGAATCATGCAAGTCTTTACTGAAAATACGTTAAACGCGCTGCCACAGTGCCTCAAACTCAGCCAGTCCAGGCATCAGTTGTCGTTAGTCAGTCTCTCAGGCATGGTAGTGGGGGCAAAGTGGTTTTCAAGGAAAAAGGCCGGGGGTCCAGGGGGCCGAAGAAAATTCAATAAATGAGTGAAATGTTCACTTTTTTATGCCATTTCAATGCATTTTAAAATAATTTTGTTTCAAACTGTTTCGCGGATTTTCCGCGATTCGCGGAGTTCTACCATGCCTGGTCTCTGAGCACACCCATAGCACTAGACTAGAATAGGGTGCACACCAGTAACCTTCCAGGCATCAACAGTAAGGGAAAGAGACCAATCAAAACGTACCATCTTTTACGCACACGCAAAAAAAAGATTGAAAAAAAAGACAATTGTAAAAAATTTTAACCAAATATTGGTACAAAAAATTAAAGTCAAAAGTTTAAAGAAATCACCACCAAAAGAAATAAAACTTACAAAATAAGAAAAGTCATGGCATTTTTTTTCTGGGCAGTACAAGAAGAGCTGAAAAAGACAGAAAACCCTTTGTTCTTTCAGAGTTATCTAAAATGTCAAACAAACTGATAGGCACAAGGAATTGAAAGTCAATTGTTGACACTGAACGGTTTACCACACCAACTGAAAAGATCAATCTTAAGAAATGACGGGACATTATGTCCTCATTTACAAAAACAATCTGTCCTTAAAAAAAGGACAAATACAAGGAACAAAAAGTAAGGTTTAAATCATCTATGAACTAACCGACAAATAGAAATCATGGTATGTATGTTTAACATCGCAAGAGATTCACCTTCCAACCATCCGACTCAGCTAACGAAACAAACAATCCATCTCCCCTGTAACATTAAAAGAAACAAATAATAAATCAAGGCAATTTCTGCTGTCCAATGTTCACAGGGAAATGAACGGCATCTTTTACCCCTTAACAGGAGAATAAACATCCTTCCTTCTGGTTCATCTAAACCCCACCCCACCCCACCCCAAAAGAAAGGTGTGTTCCAATGTTGCCACAACAGATTGGAGCTGTGTGTCGCCCTGTGCTCTCCTACAAACCATCCCATTATAATAATATAAAGAGAGGTGTGTTCCAATGTTGCCACAACAGATTGGAGCTGTGTGTCGCCCTGTGCTCTCCTACAAACCATCCCATTATAATAATATAAAGAAAGGTGTGTTCCAATGTTGCCACAACAGATTGGAGCTGTGTGTCGCCCTGTGCTCTCCTACAAACCATCCCATTATAATAATATAAAGAGAGGTGTGTTCCAATGTTGCCACAACAGATTGGAGCTGTGTGTCGCCCTGTGCTCTCCTACAAACCATCCCATTATAATCATAAAAAGAAAATGAAACCAACAGAGTTGTCCAGGGTTAACGAGATCCCATACAGCCTCATGGTTCTGTTGGCAATCGCTGGGTGACCACAGACTGTATTGTCCTAGATCTGTCACCACTATTGTCACAAGCGGCGTCTGCGACACTCCTCCTGATCCTGACCATGTGGACAGTGTCGGTGTGTTGGACCAGGACACAGAGACACAAAGCTGACGTGTGCTGCGCTGATGATGATTAGAGGGGAGGTTGGGATGGGGGTGGTGGGGGATGGGCAGGAGGACATGATGAAATGCTGGTGGAGTGCACAGGTGGTCTAGTCCAGCACTATGGTCTCCTTCTTGTCGCCCTGACCGCTGGGCCCTGCACACACACAGGGAGATGACATGTCATTACAAATGATGTCATTGGTGGGGATAGTCTTCAGTTCATGCACACACACAGGGACATGACATGTCATTACAAATGATGTCATTGGTGGGGATAGTCTTCAGTAGATGCACACACACAGGGAGATGACATGTCATTACAAATGATGTCATTGGTGGGGATAGTCTTCAGTTCATGCACACACACAGGGACATGACATGTCATTACAAATGATGTCATTGGTGGGGATAGTCTTCAGTTCATGCACACACACACACACAGTCATATGTACAGGCGTACATGTCCGCATGCAAACACACAAAACCTTTCCCAGATAGTTTTTTCTTTCTTTGTTTGTTTGTTTGAATCGTCATAATTTTCAGAATGTGATATCCTGTAATATGTTGCGCCTAGACAGTCAGAACAGATGGGCTTGTGTCTGTGAACCCTGGGTTTGTGGCCCTTTATGAGGTGTCTGTGAACCCTGGGTTTGTGGCCCTTTATGAGGTGTCTGTGAACCCTGGGTTTGTGGCCCCTTTATGAGGTGTCTGTGAACCCTGGGTTTGTGGCCCTTTATGAGGTGTCTGTGAACCCTGGGTTTGTGGCCCTTTATGAGGTGTCTGTGAACCCTGGGTTTGTGGCCCTTTATGAGGTGTCTGTGAACCCTGGGTTTGTGGCCCTTTATGAGGTGTCTGTGAACCCTGGGTTTGTGGCCCTTTATGAGGTGTCTGTGAACCCTGGGTTTGTGGCCCTTTGATGAGGTGTCTGTGAACCCTGGGTTTGTGGCCCCTTTATGAGGTGTCTGTGAACCCTGGGTTTGTGGCCCTTTATGAGGTGTCTGTGAACCCTGGGTTTGTGGCCCCTTGATGAGGTGTCTGTGAACCCTGGGTTTGTGGCCCTTTATGAGGTGTCTGTGAACCCTGGGTTTGTGGCCCCTTTATGAGGTGTCTGTGAACCCTGGGTTTGTGGCCCTTTATGAGGTGTCTGTGAACCCTGGGTTTGTGGCCCCTTGATGAGGTGTCTGTGAACCCTGGGTTTGTGGCCCTTTGATGAGGTGTCTGTGAACCCTGGGTTTGTGGCCCTTTATGAGGTGTCTGTGAACCCTGGGTTTGTGGCCCTTTATGAGGTGTCTGTGAACCCTGGGTTTGTGGCCCCTTTATGAGGTGTCTGTGAACCCTGGGTTTGTGGCCCTTTATGAGGTGTCTGTGAACCCTGGGTTTGTGGCCCCTTGATGAGGTGTCTGTGAACCCTGGGTTTGTGGCCCTTTATGAGGTGTCTGTGAACCCTGGGTTTGTGGCCCTTTATGAGGTGTCTGTGAACCCTGGGTTTGTGGCCCTTTGATGAGGTGTCTGTGAACCCTGGGTTTGTGGCCCTTTATGAGGTGTCTGTGAACCCTGGGTTTGTGGCCCCTTTATGAGGTGTCTGTGAACCCTGGGTTTGTGGCCCCTTTATGAGGTGTCTGTGAACCCTGGGTTTGTGGCCCTTTGATGAGGTGTCTGTGAACCCTGGGTTTGTGGCCCCTTGATGAGGTGTCTGTGAACCCTGGGTTTGTGGCCCCTTGATGAGGTGTCTGTGAACCCTGGGTTTGTGGCCCCTTGATGAGGTGTCTGTGAACCCTGGGTTTGTGGCCCTTTATGAGGTGTCTGTGAACCCTGGGTTTGTGGCCCCTTGATGAGGTGTCTGTGAACCCTGGGTTTGTGGCCCCTTTCATGAGGTGTCTGTGAACCCTGGGTTTGTGGCCCCTTTATGAGGTGTCTGTGAACCCTGGGTTTGTGGCCCCTTTATGAGGTGTCTGTGAACCCTGGGTTTGTGGCCCCTTTATGAGGTGTCTGTGAACCCTGGGTTTGTGGCCCTTTATGAGGTGTCTGTGAACCCTGGGTTTGTGGCCCATCAATTTATGAGGTGTCTGTGAACCCTGGGTTTGTGGCCCCTTGATGAGGTGTCTGTGAACCCTGGGTTTGTGGCCCCACCTGAGGTGTCTGTGAACCCTGGGTTTGTGGCCCTTTATGAGGTGTCTGTGAACCCTGGGTTTGTGGCCCCTTGATGAGGTGTCTGTGAACCCTGGGTTTGTGGCCCTTTATGAGGTGTCTGTGAACCCTGGGTTTGTGGCCCCTTGATGAGGTGTCTGTGAACCCTGGGTTTGTGGCCCTTTGATGAGGTGACTGTTGGAGGCAGACACTCACCTGGCAGGGGTACGGGGGCGGGGGAGCTACGGTGTGAGGAGGACGGGCTGACCCCTGTCTTCAGCCCCACCTGTTGGCCTGTGGACACATCAATATTCATCAGGCATACATTATGCTAATGAGGGGGAGCTACGGTGTGAGGAGGACGGGCTGACCCCTGTCTTCAGCCCCACCTGTTGGCCTGTGGACACACCAATATTCATCAGGCATACATTATGCTAATGAGGGGGAGCTACGGTATGAGGATGGCTGATTGACCCCTGTCTTCAGCGCCACCTGTTGGCCTGTGGACACATCAATATTCATCAGGCATACATTATGCTAATGAGGGGGAGCTACGGTATGAGGATGGCTGATTGACCCCTGTCTTCAGCCCCACCTGTTGGCCTGTGGACACACCAATATTCATCACGATAATGATATGCATTGATTATGCTAATGATGGGTTGTATGGAAACCCCTGTCTTGGGGAAACTCTGCCAGACTGTCCAATAAATATTCATGAGGCGGCTCAACAAAAGATCTCTATAACAATAAACCACCTAGGTCTGCACATTGATAACAATGTCTATCATGTCTATTCACATCTGGTCAGTTTACAAACAAATATCAAGACTAGTTGTGACCCAGCACCACGAAAGGGACATTAAGTCGCTGGGCTAGTTTCTCACATATAATACAGTTGTGACCAGCACCACGAAAGGGACATTAAGTCGCTGGGATAGTTTCTCACATAATACAGTTGTGACCCAGCACCACGAAAGGGACATCAAGTCGCTGGGCTAGTTTCTCACATAATACAGTTGTGACCCAGCACCACGAAAGGGACATTAAGTCGCTGGGATAGTTTCTCACAAGAGGCTTGGAAAGTCAAAAATCCCATTTTTGTCAATTTTGAGATATGGGTATGTTTGTGTTCTCCAACATCTTATTTTTCATATTCATAAAGGACAATCTTTAATATGGTCTCTAAATAGTCTTATAAGTGCTTTAAAACGAGTAGGTCAATGCATTTTCTTCAGCTAAGCTAGACTTAACACACTCGGGACTGGCTGAATTATTTCCCCTTGTTCTGTGGAGACTGGGCATTTGACTAGGTTCGTAAAACAATCACCAAAACCAAGTTATGAAGAGTTAGGCATCAATATTTTCAGAAAAGATTAGCAACACCATGCACTAAATGATCGCAAAATATTAGATTCCATACCTTCGTCGATTGTCTCCTATTGACGAAAACAGCTAACACATAGAAAGAAGGAACATTTTACATTCCGATCTTTGAACCCCCTCTACAACCAAAGTTGAATGTAAACTATGCAATGATAGGTTGATTTCAAAAGAGAGAAGGTCAAAGCAAACTGAAAGTAGGTTATGACGTCGCACTGGAAAGCTGGTTACATGCCAGAAATCAAAACCTCTTGAAAACTCCCATGAGCCGGATTTGGCTCATTCGTCCAGAGTGAGTCAACACTGTGTTTTCTCAAAATGGCCGATGCTCATCCTACTAACTGTAAATGCTCATAACTCTGGAATGGACAATTTTCTCAGAGTGGTCAGTTTGACAGTTGAAGTCCCTTTCGTGGTGCGGGGTCACATTTGTATTTGTTTTGTGCATCAATGCACATCCTTTATTAACCCGTTAAAAGTTGATTTCAAAACAACTAGACAATCAAACAATGGTGAAAATGAAAAGGTTGCCCATTTACTTATGTGTTTCAATGACATTTCCATATATATACGCAATAACCAGAATTAACCTCACAATAGAACATGTCTACTCTAACTGTGCAAACAGCCTGACCAACACACACAGAACCTCACAATAGAACATGTCTACTCTAACTGTGCAAACAGCCTGACCAACACACACAGAACCTCACAATAGAACATGTCTACTCTAACTGTGCAAACAGCCTGACCAACACACACAGAACCTCACAATAGAACATGTCTACTCTAACTGTGCAAAGAGCCTAACCAACACACACAGAACCTCACAATAGAACATGAAGTCTACTCTAACTGTGCAAACAGCCTGACCAACATACACAGAACCTCACAATAGAACATGTCTACTCTAACTGTGCAAACAGCCTGACCAACACACACAGAACCTCACAATAGAACATGTCTACTCTAACTGTGCAAAGAGCCTAACCAACACACACAGAACCTCACAATAGAACATGTCTACTCTAACTGTGCAAACAGCCTGACCAACACACACAGAACCTCACAATAGAACATGTCTACTCTAACTGTGCAAACAGCCTGACCAACACACACAGAACCTCACAATAGAACATGTCTACTCTAACTGTGCAAACAGCCTGACCAACATACACAGAACCTCACAATAGAACATGTCTACTCTAACTGTGCAAACAGCCTGACCAACACACACAGAACCTCACAATAGAACATGAAGTCTACTCTAACTGTGCAAACAGCCTGACCAACACACACACAACCTGGAACATGACTCTGGTGCAAAGCCTGACCAACAAACAGAACCTCACAATAGAACATATACTCTAACTGTGCAAACAGCCTGACCAACACACACAGAACCTCACAATAGAACATGAAGTCTACTCTAACTGTGCAAACAGCCTGACCAACATTTCACAATAGAACATGTCTACTCTAACTGTGCAAACAGCCTGACCAACAACAGAACCTCACAATAGAACATGTCTACTCTAACTGTGCAAACAGCCTGACCAACACACACAGAACCTCACAATAGAACATGTCTACTCTAACTGTGCAAACAGCCTGACCAACAAACCTCACAATAGAACATACTCTAACTGTGCAAACAGCCTGACCAACACACACAGAACCTCACAATAGAACATGTCTACTCTAACTGTGCAAACAGCCTGACCAACACACACAGAACCTCACAATAGAACATGTCTACTCTAACTGTGCAAACAGCCTGACCAACATACACAGAACCTCACAATAGAACATGTCTACTCTAACTGTGCAAACAGCCTGACCAACACACACAGAACCTCACAATAGAACATGACTCTAACTGTGCAAACAGCCTGACCAACACACACAGAACCTCACAATAGAACATGTCTACTCTAACTGTGCAAACAGCCTGACCAACATACACAGAACCTCACAATAGAACATGTCTACTCTAACTGTGCAAACAGCCTGACCAACACGAACCTCACAATAGAACATGTCTACTCTAACTGTGCAAAGAGCCTAACCAACACACACAGAACCTCACAATAGAACATGTCTACTCTAACTGTGCAAACAGCCTGACCAACACACACAGAACCTCACAATAGAACATGAAGTCTACTCTAACTGTGCAAACAGCCTGACCAACATACACAGAACCTCACAATAGAACATGTCTACTCTAACTGTGCAAACAGCCTGACCAACATACACAGAACCTCACAATAGAACATGTCTACTCTAACTGTGCAAACAGCCTGACCAACACACACAGAACCTCACAATAGAACATGTCTACTCTAACTGTGCAAACAGCCTGACCAACACACACAGAACCTCACAATAGAACATGAAGTCTACTCTAACTGTGCAAACAGCCTGACCAACACACACAGAACCTCACAATAGAACATATCTACTCTAACTGTGCAAACAGCCTGACCAACACACACAGAACCTCACAATAGAACATGAAGTCTACTCTAACTGTGCAAACAGCCTGACCAACATACACAGAACCTCACAATAGAACATGTCTACTCTAACTGTGCAAACAGCCTGACCAACACACACAGAACCTCACAATAGAACATGTCTACTCTAACTGTGCAAACAGCCTGACCAACACACACAGAACCTCACAATAGAACATGTCTACTCTAACTGTGCAAACAGCCTGACCAACACACACAGAACCTCACAATAGAACATGTCTACTCTAACTGTGCAAACAGCCTGACCAACACACACAGAACCTCACAATAGAACATGTCTACTCTAACTGTGCAAACAGCCTGACCAACACACACAGAACCTCACAATAGAACATGTCTACTCTAACTGTGCAAACAGCCTGACCAACATACACAGAACCTCACAATAGAACATGTCTACTCTAACTGTGCAAACAGCCTGACCAACACACACAGAACCTCACAATAGAACATGTCTACTCTAACTGTGCAAACAGCCTGACCAACACACACAGAACCTCACAATAGAACATGTCTACTCTAACTGTGCAAACAGCCTGACCAACATCACAGAACCTCACAATAGAACATGTCTACTCTAACTGTGCAAACAGCCTGACCAACACTAGAACATGTCTACTCTAACTGTGCAAACAGCCTGACCAACATACACAGAACCTCACAATAGAACATGAAGTCTACTCTAACTGTGCAAACAGCCTGACCAACACACACAGAACCTCACAATAGAACATGAAGTCTACTCTAACTGTGCAAACAGCCTGACCAACACACACAGAACCTCACAATAGAACATGAAGTCTACTCTAACTGTGCAAACAGCCTGACCAACACACACACACCTGGACAGATTGGTAAAGACCAAAAATAAAAAAACGTAATGAAAAAGAAAGGTTAAAAATTAAAAAATCCACCTTTTCTCAAGGGTACAAATGTAATTCAAAGTAATAATTAAACGATCCACCTTTTCTGAAGGTTACAAATGTAATTCAAAGCAATAATTCAAAAACAAAAATGAAACAGCAACAGAGTTTTAAGTAGAATTTTGTTCTAAACAGCATTAAACAAAATCGGAAACAAAAAACAAGAACTACAATGATTTGCTGACAAACGATTCCAAAGACAGCATGCAAGCAATTGTAAGAGAAATTTCCAAAAGATATGGGGTTTAAATCAACAGTGAAATCAAACGAACAAACAAACAAAAACCACCATCGTTGTGGCGTCTTCAGTCAAAAAGGAAACAAACAAAACATCTGGATCAGCATTAACCCTCTTGCATTCATACATCCTTCAAACTTTAAAGCTCTGGAACACATGGCTGGCTTACTGAATGCAAAAGGGTTAATCCTCTCCCAGAGGGCTTGAAGAACTGAAAACAACTGGGGGCCGCTGTGCCCGTGAACAGGGTTGAGCTTAGCTTTACCCACCAGGCAGCAGGGGCTTGCCCACATACAGTAGCTGAATGCCGCCGCTCATCACTGGAACACTGATCACACCTGAACCACCCATAACACTGATCACACCTGAACCACCCATAACACTGATCAGACCTGAACCACCCATAACACTGATCACACCTGAACCACCACCCATAACACTGATCACACCTGAACCACCACCCATAACACTGATCACACCTGAACCACCCATAACACTGATCACACCTGAACCACCCATAACACTGATCACACCTGAACCACCCATAACACTGATCACACCTGAACCTGAACCACCCCCATAACACTGATCAAACCTGAACCACCCATAACACTGATCACCCTGAACCACCCATAACACTGATCAGACCTGAACCACCCATAACACTGATCACACCTGAACCACCCATAACACTGATCACCACCCATAACACTGATCACCACCCATAACACTGATCAGACCTGAACCACCCATAACACTGATCAAACCTGAACCACCCATAACACTGATCAAACCTGAACCACCACCCATAACACTGATCAGACCTGAACCACCACCCATAACACTGATCAGACCTGAACCACCCATAACACTGATCACTGACAGACATGAACCACCCATAACACTGATCAGACCTGAACCACCACCCATAACACTGATCAGACATGAACCACCCATAACACTGATCACACCTGAACACCACCCATAACACTGATCACACCTGAACCACCCATAACACTGATCAAACCTGAACCACCACCACCACCCATAACACTGATCATGAACCACCCATAACACTGATCACACCTGAACCACCCATAACACTGATCACAACCTGAACCACCACCCATAACACTGATCAGACCTGAACCACCCATGAACCACCACCCATAACACTGATCAGACCTGAACCACCACCCATAACACTGATCAGACCTGAACCACCCATAACACTGAACCAACCACCCATAACACTGATCACACCTGAACCACCACCCATAACACTGATCACCCACCTGAACCACCACCCATAACACTGATCAGACCTGAACCACCCATAACACTGATCACACCTGAACCACCACCCATAACACTGATCACCTGAACCACCCATAACACTGATCAGACCTGAACCACCCATAACACTGATCACTGATCAGACCTGAACCACCACCCATAACACTGATCAAACCTGAACCACCACCCATAACACTGATCAGACCT
Source organism: Phymorhynchus buccinoides (assembly GCA_017654935.2). Lineage (NCBI taxonomy): Eukaryota > Metazoa > Mollusca > Gastropoda > Neogastropoda > Raphitomidae > Phymorhynchus > Phymorhynchus buccinoides. The sequence continues at coordinate 52,487,782 of CM065698.1, read as the reverse complement.
GAACCACCCATAACACTGATCAGACCTGAACCACCCATAACACTGATCAACACCACCCATAACACTGATCAGACCTGAACCACCCATGACACCACCTGAACCACCCATAACACTGATCAAACCTGAACCACCACATAACACTGATCACTGAACCACCACCCATAACACTGATCACACCTGAACCACCCCCATAACACTGATCACCACCCATAACACTGATCACCACCACCCATAACACTGATCAGACCTGAACCACCCATAACACTGATCACACCTGAACCACCCATAACACTGATCACACCTGAACCACCCCCATAACACTGATCACACCTGAACCACCCATAACACTGATCACACCTGAACCACCACCCATAACACTGATCACACCTGAACCACCCATAACACTGATCACACCTGAACCACCACCCATAACACTGATCAGACCCACCACCCATAACACTGATCACCAACCACCCATAACACTGATCAGACCTGAACCACCCATAACACTGATCACCTGAACCACCCATAACACTGATCACCAACCACCCATAACACTGATCAGACCTGAACCACCCATAACACTGATCAGACCTGAACCACCCATAACACTGAACCACCACCACCCATAACACTGATCAGACCTGAACCACCACCCATAACACTGATCACACCTGAACCACCCATAACACTGATCACACCTGAACCACCACCCATAACACTGATCACACCTGAACCACCCATAACACTGATCACACCTGAACCACCACCCATAACACATCACACCTGAACCACCCATAACACTGATCAGACCTGAACCACCACCCATAACACTGATCAAACCTGAACCACCACCCATAACACTGATCAGACCTGAACCACCACCCATAACACTGATCACACCTGAACCACCACCCATAACACTGATCACCTGAACCACCACCCATAACACTGATCACACCTGAACCACCACCCATAACACTGATCAGACCTGAACCCCACCCATAACACTGATCACACCTGAACCACCCATAACACTGATCAGACCTGAACCACCCATAACACTGATCACCCTGAACCACCCATAACACTGATCAGACCACCACCCATAACACTGATCACCAACCACCCATAACACTGATCACACCTGAACCACCACCCATAACACTGATCACCTGACACTGATCAGACCTGAACCACCACCCATAACACTGATCAGAACCACCACCCATAACACTGAACCAACCACCCATAACACTGATCACACCTGAACCACCACCCATAACACTGATCACACCTGAACCACCCACCCACTAACACTGATCACCACCCATAACACTGATCACCAACCACCCATAACACTGATCAGACACTGAACCACCACCCATAACACTGATCAGACCTGAACCACCACCCATAACACTGAACCACCACCCATAACACTGATCAGACCTGAACCACCACCCATAACACTGATCAGACCTGAACCACCACCCATAACACTGATCAGACCTGAACCACCACCCATAACACTGATCAGACCTGAACCACCACCCATAACACTGATCAGACAACCACCACCCATGAACCACCACCCATAACACTGATCACACCTGAACCACCACCCATAACACTGATCACCCTGAACCACCCATAACACTGATCAGACCTGAACCTGAACCACCACCCATAACACTGATCACACCTGAACCACCCATAACACTGATCACACCTGAACCACCACCCATAACACTGATCAGACCTGAACCACCACCCATAACACTGATCAGACCTGAACCACCACCCATAACACTGATCAGACCTGAACCACCACCCATAACACTGATCAGACCTGAACCACCACCCATAACACTGATCAGACCTGAACCACCCATAACACTGATCACACCACCCCCATGAACCACCACCCATAACACTGATCACACCTGAACCACCCATAACACTGATCACACCTGAACCACCACCCATAACACTGATCACACCTGAACCACCACCCATAACACTGATCACACCTGAACCACCCATAACACTGATCACACCTGAACCACCCATAACACTGATCAGACATGAACCACCCATAACACTGATCACACCTGAACCACCACCCATAACACTGATCACACCTGAACCACCACCCATAACACTGATCACACCTGAACCACCACCCATAACACTGATCAGACCTGAACCACCCATAACACTGATCACACCTGAACCACCCATAACACTGATCACACCTGAACCACCCATAACACTGATCACACCTGAACCACCCATAACACTGATCACACCTGAACCACCACCCATAACACTCAGCATAATGAATGTATGACAAATATCCAACAGTCCAAACCCCCAAGTACATCAACAACAGCATGGACACTGCTATCACTGTAGGTGGTGCACTGCTATAACGCACCACACACTAACCTGGGACACATCAACAACAGCATGGACACTGCTATCACTGTAGGTGGTGCACTGTTATAACGCACCACACACTAACCTGGGACACAGCAACAACAGCATGGACACTGCTATCACTGTGGGTGGTGCACTGCTATAACGCACCACACACTAACCTGGGACATTGCAACAACAGCATGGACACTGCTATCACTGTAGGTGGTGCACTGCTATAACGCACCACACACTAACCTGGGACATTGCAACAACAGCATGGACACTGCTATCACTGTGGGTGGTGCACTGCTATAACGCACCACACACTAACCTGGGACACAGCAACAACAGCATGGACACTGCTATCACTGTAGGTGGTGCACTGCTATAACGCACCACACACTAACCTGGGACACAGCAACAACAGCATGGACACTGCTATCACTGTGGGTGGTGCACTGCTATAACGCACCACACACTAACCTGGGACACAGCAACAACAGCATGGACACTGCTATCACTGTAGGTGGTGCACTGCTATAACGCACCACACACTAACCTGGGACACAGCAACAACAGCATGGACACTGCTATCACTGTAGGTGGTGCACTGCTATAACGCACCACACACTAACCTGGGACACAGCAACAACAGCATGGACACTGCTATCACTGTGGGTGGTGCACTGCTATAACGCACCACACACTAACCTGGGACACATCAACAACAGCATGGACACTGCTATCACTGTGGGTGGTGCACTGCTATAACGCACCACACACTAACCTGGGACATTGCAACAACAGCATGGACACTGCTATCACTGTGGGTGGTGCACTGCTATAACGCACCACACACTAACCTGGGACATTGCAACAACAGCATGGACACTGCTATCACTGTAGGTGGTGCACTGCTATAACGCACCACACACTAACCTGGGACACAGCAACAACAGCATGGACACTGCTATCACTGTAGGTGGTGCACTGCTATAACGCACCACACACTAACCTGGGACATTGCAACAACAGCACGGACACTGCTATCACTGTAGGTGGTGCACTGCTATAACGCACCACACACTAACCTGGGACACAGCAACAACAGCATGGACACTGCTATCACTGTAGGTGGTGCACTGCTATAACGCACCACACACTAACCTGGGACATTGCAACAACTCAGCCACAAACATAACACCACCACTGAGGGTTTTCTATCTCCACAAACACCCTCCAAATCCACAAACACCCACACAAACACCTTCCAAATCTACAAACACCCACACAAACACCTTCCAAATCCACAAACACCCACACAAACACCCTCCAAATCCACAAACACCCTCCAAATCCACAAACACCTTCCAAATCCACAAACACCCACACAAACACCTACCAAATCCACAAACACCCACACAAACACCCTCCAAATCCACAAACACCCTCCAAATCCACAAACACCTTCCAAATCCACAAACACCCACACAAACACCTACCAAATCCACAAACACCCACACAAACACCCTCCAAATCCACAAACACCCACACAAACACCCTCCAAATCCACAAACACCCTTCAAATTCCTCGACGTCAGGCGTGCAATGATTTTGCTTCCTCAAGTTATTTATTCCCAGTGCCCACCCTCCTCCCCAGCCACCCTTTCCCCCATCACCTTCACACTCCAACCCCGGAAGAAATCAGCTTCCTAGAGTGACAGCCTTCTTCAATGGGAATCACTGCTAATTACACACTCTCCTCTCTCTCACCTGTCCCAGAAGCCCCCTGTACGGCGGAGGCAGCGGCCATGACGGCAGCGGTTGCCCCTGGCAACTGGCTGGGGTTGACGAGGCGGTTGAGGATGTTCCGCTCCGACATCTGCAGCCTCTGGGTGACCGGGGGGACACGGGCCAGAGTGGCCGGGAGGCGGGCCACGTCCTGCTTCATGTCACTGAGCAGCTCCTCCAGCTGGTTCAGCACTGCAATGATCATCATGATGATGGTAATAATGATATGATAATGATATGATAATGATATGATAACAGTCCAGGGGTCCTGCTTCATGTCACTGAGCAGCTCCTCCAGTTGGTTCAGCACTGCAATGATCATCATGATGATATAATAATGATGATGGTAATAATGATATAATAATGATATTTTAACAGTCCAGGGTGGCCGGGAGGCGGGCCACGTCCTGCTTCATGTCACTGAGGAGCTGGTCAGCACTGCAATGATCATCGATGATACCATTGACATCAGCATAGTTATCGTCATCATCATCGTCCTGCTTCATGTCACTGAGGAGCTGGTCAGCACTGCAATGATCATCGATGATACCATTGACATCAGCATAGTTATCGTCATCATCATCGTCCTGCTTCATGTCACTGAGGAGCTGGTCAGCACTGCAATGATCATCGATCATACCATTGACATCAGCATAGTTATCGTCATCATCATCGTCCTGCTTCATGTCACTGAGGAGCTGGTCAGCACTGCAATGATCATCGATGATACCATTGACATCAGCATAGTTATCGTCATCATCACCGTCCTGCTTCATGTCACTGAGGAGCTGGTCAGCACTGCAATGATCATCGATCATACCATTGACATCAGCATAGTTATCGTCATCATCATCGTCCTGCTTCATGTCACTGAGGAGCTGGTCAGCACTGCAATGATCATCGATCATACCATTGACATCAGCATAGTTATCGTCATCATCATCGTCCTGCTTCATGTCACTGAGGAGCTGGTCAGCACTGCAATGATCATCGATGATACCATTGACATCAGCATAGTTATCGTCATCATCATCGTCCTGCTTCATGTCACTGAGGAGCTGGTCAGCACTGCAATGATCATCGATGATACCATTGACATCAGCATAGTTATCGTCATCATCATCGTCCTGCTTCATGTCACTGAGGAGCTGGTCAGCACTGCAATGATCATCGATGATACCATTGACATCAGCATAGTTATCGTCATCATCATCGGGCAATGTCCTGCTTCATCACCAAGCAACTCAAGTTGATTCAACATTTTATTGATGTTTAAAAGATTAACACAAATATGTTGTGGTTTTCCACATCAACCTCCATATAAGTGGTGCTGAAATGGTTAATTAAAAGCAAGGCAGAAAACAAAGCCAGTCAGCAGATTTTCAAACACAGTAAAAATGTTTCAACATAACATAGGGTGGACACATTATCAGTTAAGGTCCTTAGCAAACCCAGTCCTAACTGCACAATTCTACCCAACAGCATGGATGTCTTCTACTGTCAAAAGTTGACACCACCATACACAATTTGAAGCCATTCTGTCCAGTCGTTTACAAGATGTCCTTGGGACATTTTTAAAACAATTAAATATTTACACTCCTTTGCCGACTATGGTCAGAGGACTATAAATTTCAATGACACGACTCGTTTTCATTCTTCCCATGAACACCACAGTAATATCCTTAGAAACTGAAGCTTTTCAGACAGTTGGACGGACAGCCAGACAGACAGACTGTTCTGACCTTTATGCAGCACGGCGTTGGCGGGTTTGTTTCCCCCCAGGGACTCCTTGGACAGGTGCTGGTGACTCTCCGCCAGACACTCCAACTCTGCAAACCTGTCACGCAGACTGCACAGTGAGTCAGACACAGGCACAGACACAGTGAGACAGACAGACACACACACACACAGACAGACAGACAGACAGACAGACAGACAGACAGACAGACAGACAGACAGACAGACCCTCAAACTCTGCAAACCTGTCACGCAGACTGCACAGTGAGTCAGACACAGGCGCAGACACAGTGAGACAGACAGACAGACAGACAGACAGTCAGACACTGGCACAGACACAGTGAGACAGACAGACACACACACAGACAGACAGACAGACACTCCAACTCTGCAAACCTGTCACGCAGACTGCACAGTGAGTCAGACACAGGCACAGACACAGTGAGACAGACAGACACACACACACAGACACAGTGAGACAGACAGACAGACAGACACTCAAACTCTGCAAACCTGTCACGCAGACTGCACAGTGAGTCAGACACAGGCACAGACACAGTGAGACAGACAGACACAGTGAGACAGACACAGGCACAGACACAGTGAGACAGACAGACACACACACACACACACAGACAGACAGACAGACACTCAAACTCTGCAAACCTGTCACGCAGACTGCACAGTGAGTCAGACACAGGCACAGACACAGTGAGACAGACAGACACACACAGACAGACAGACAGACAGACACTCCAACTCTGCAAACCTGTCACGCAGACTGCACAGTGAGTCAGACACAGACAGACAGACACTCAGACAGATAAACAGACAGACTCTCAGACAGAAACACAGACAGACACACACCAGCTATGAATCATAACATGGGTGCAACTCCCCAAAATGAAAAGTGAAAGGCAGAGATCGTCCAGGGGCCGCCCAGGGTCCCGGCGGGGTAAAGTCAAAGTCAAAAATACTTTATTATCACGTTAGGTGAAATACTTTATTATCACGTTAGGTGAAATACTTTATTATCACGTTAGGTGAAATACTTTATTATCACGTTAGGTGAAATACTTTATTATCACGTTAGGTGAAATACTTTATTATCACGTTAGGTGAAATACTTTATTATCACGTTAGGTGAAATACTTTATTATCACGTTAGGTGAAATTACAGTGTGGTCTGGTACAAGCACAATACAATCAAAGAAACACAAGGAAAAATGAATGACAAATCATGCTTCGCAAAAATTTGAACATAGTTAGGTTCGATACAAGCGACTATCAAAACAATAACTGCGCTCTTTCCCACCATTTCTATTATTGCATTCATTTGTTCACCCCCACCCTACCCACCCTCTCCATGTCACCCCAAGCTTTCATTATTTTGGGTCCCTTCCCGTTCCCAACATTTCATGCGCCTCCCTCTTCTCTCTCTGTCTCTCTCTCTCTCTCTCTCACGCACACATACACACACATGCATAGTGACATACGGACAGACAGACACGCACGTGCGCACGCACGCTCACACACAGACACTACTGCACAGATTGACCAGATATACCTCTAGGCCTAAGCTAATATATCATTCCTAATTATTTGGTCTTAGCAGAGATCTTGTTCACAAGTTCGACTGACTTAGAGACAAAACTAGCTGAGTTTCTAATTGTTCTACAACGAATAGAGCGGAACCGTCTATCAGATGGCAATAGTTCATAGCACTGCGATAGGACATGACTTTGATCATTAGCGATCTCCCTGGCTTTTCGAGCTACACGTTTTTCATACAACAAACACAAACTGTCTTGGTTACTACCCACGATCTTGCTACCAACATTCACAATCTTATTCAGAACACCCTTGGGTTTTACATTCAGGCCACCGTACCAACACATGAACGAAAATGTTATAATAGATTCAAGAAAACAACGATAAAAGCTTTGGAGAAGATCTGTGCTAACATCGAAAGATCTGAGCTTTCTCAGACAGTACATCCTTGTCTGGCATTTCTTGGAAACATGATCAACATGAAAACTAAAAGTAAACTTATTGTCTATGATTGTTCCCAGACAGTTGGTGCAGGGGCAGAGCTCCGTTGGACGATTCAGGGGGACAACGCAGGAGAGAGATAACAAGACAGACAGTTGGTACAGGGGCAGAGCTCCGTTGGACGATTCAGGGGGACAACGCAGGAGAGATATAACAAGACAGACAGTTACAATGATGGACAGAGACAGTTTGAGTCCGATAAGCCTTGCAAAATGATTACATTGCCTTTGAAAACAATATGGTATCACCATGCTGTTTTCAAGATTCCCCGAGAGAGACTCTTAGGATAGAAAACCAAGTTCAAAATGCCCCAAATCACTTGTGGTCGAATTTTTTTTTTTTTTTTTTGGGGGGGAAGGGTGATTTTTAAAAAAAAAAGAACTTCAGTTTCTGGTAAAATTAAAAAAACTGAAATCAGTGTGAAATTGAAAGAGTTGCAGCCCTGTAACAATGGTGCACCTTCACCACAATCCAGGTCAGACCCTAAACCAATTGTCAGATAACTCTGCTGCTAAACGCCCATTCTATGACTCAAATAAATAGTTAAAACGTCCAGCAACAATGTGCAAAGCATGTAATGGTTATGCTTCCATAAAAAGAGCAGAAGAGAACTGAAAGAAGGTCATTCTCTGCTAACTGAAAGAAGTTCATTCTCTGCTAACTGAAAGAAGGTCATTCTCTGCTAACTGAAAGAAGTTCTCTGCTAACTGAAAGAAGTTCATTCTCTGCTAACTGAAAGAAGTTCTCTGCTAACTGAAAGATGGTCATTCTCTGCTAACTGAAAGAAGTTCATTCTCTGCTAACTGAAAGAAGGTCATTCTCTGCTAACTGAAAGAAGGTCATTCTCTGCTAACTGAAAGAAGGTCATTCTCTGCTAACTGAAATAAGGTCATTCTCTGCTAACTGAAAGGAGGTCATTCTCTGCTAACTGAAAGAAGGTCATTCTCTGCTAACTGAAAGGAGGTCATTCTCTGCTACCTGAAAGAAGGTCATTCTCTGCTAACTGAAAGGAGGTCATTCTCTGCTACCTGAAAGAAGGTCATTCTCTGCTACCTGAAAGAAGGTCATTCTCTGCTAACTGAAAGAAGTTCATTCTCTGCTACTTGAAAGAAGGTCATTCTCTGCTAACTGAAAGAAGGTCATTCTCTGCTAACTGAAAGGTCATTCTCTGCTAACTGAAAGGTCATTCTCTGTTAACTTTTTTCCTCTGAAGTTTGCCTTCCCTTCTTTTGGAAGTTGGTTGAAGTTTCCCCCTGAAATGGCTTAGAAGCACAGAGAATTGAGCAGCCCACACGAAAGAGAAAGAAACAGAAGCGAAGGAAACCCTGGAGTCAAATCTCACCTGGCGTTGAGGGCCATGGCGGGGTGAGCAGGATCCTGGGTCAGGTTCAGGTAGGCCGCCCTCCTCAGCTGTTCCTCTATCACCAAGGCCTGCTCCAGTAACTGTGATGTAACACACATAATTATACACACTGTACACACCCACAACACAACACAACACAGTTCAGATAGGCCGCCCATACCAGCTGTTCCTCTATCACCAAGGCCTGCTCCAACAGCTGTGATGCAACACACATACCATACAATTTCATACATAGTTCACAATACTTTGATATACCCTTGACAGACAGATAAATATATAGCGAGGCAGACAGACAGACAGACAGACCCACACCTTGAATCGTCTGGCCAGGAACTTGTTTTTAATTTCAAGGAAGTTGCCCTTGCCCTGTTCACTGATGAAAGGACAGAGAGACAGACAGACAGACAGACAGACAGACAGAGAGACAGACAGAGAGACAGACAGACACACACACACCTTGAATAGTCTGGCGAGGAACTTGTTTTTAATTTCAAGGAAGTTGCCCTTGCCCTGTTCACTGATGAAGGGACAGACAGAGAGACAGGCAGAGAGACAGACACAGACAGAGAGACACACACCTTGAATTGTCTGGCCAGGAACTTGTTTTTAATTTCAAGGAAGTTGCCCTTGCCCTGTTCACTGATGAAGGGACAGACAGAGAGACAGACACAGACAGACAGACAGACACACACCTTGAATAGTCTGGCGAGGAACTTGTTCTTGATCTCCAGGAAGTTACCTTTGCCCTGCTCACTGATGAAAGGACAGAGAGACAGACAGACAGAGAGACAGACAGAGAGAGAGACAGACAGACAGACACACACCTTGAATCGTCTGGCGAGGAACTTGTTCTTGATCTCCAGGAAGTTACCTTTGCCCTGCTCACTGATGAAGGGCTCATTGATGATCTGGAAACGAAGGTCGTTCTGGATGTCCTGCCAACGACCGTAACCATGGCTACACCAGGGTCAAGGACAAACTGACCAATCAAAACCCACAGTCTGTTCATCGTTCTCACTGAAACTCTACAACTGTTGATCTTACACCCCAAAAACCATATTATATTTATTATTGATTCGACAACTGTTCTACACCCCAAAAACCATATTATATTTATTATTGATTCGACAACTGTTCTACACCCAAAAAAACATTATATTTATGATTGAATCGACCACTGTTCTACACCCCAAAAACCATATTACATTTATGATTGATTCGACAACTGTTCTACACCAAAAAACCCATTATATTTATGATTGATTCGACCACTGTTCTACACCCAAAAAAACATATTATATTTATGATTGATTCGACCACTGTTCTACACCCAAAAGCCATATTATATTTATGATTGATTCGACCACTGTTCTACACCCCAAAACCATATTATATTTATGATTGATTCGACCACTGTTCTACACCCCAAAACCATATTATATTTATGATTGATTCGACCACTGTTCTACACCCCAAAACCATATTATATTTATTACTGATTCGACCACTGTTCTACACCCAAAAACCATATATTTATTACTGATTCGACCACTGTTCTACACCCAAAAACCATATTATATTTATGATTGATTCGACCACTGTTCTACACCCCAAAACCATATTATATTTATTACTGATTCGACCACTGTTCTACACCCAAAAACCATATATTTATTACTGATTCGACCACTGTTCTACACCCAAAAACCATATTATATTTATTACTGATTCGACCACTGTTCTACACCCCAAAAACCATATTATATTTATTACTGATTCGACCACTGTTCTACACCCCAAAAACCATATTATATTTATTACTGATTCGACCACTGTTCTACACCCCAAAAACCATATTATATTTATTACTGATTCGACCACTGTTCTACACCCCAAAAACATTATATTTATTATTTATCAGCACCACATAAAAACAAAATTGAGGCAGATTGGAACTGTGCATGCTTCCACCAAAGTGTATTACATTTAAATAATTTATTCATGAAATTACTGAATATGCTTGCAATGTTTGCATGTTAGCGAACTCATGTTGAGAAGGTTGTCAAAAAAGCAGTGCTATATAATGCCATGAAAATTATCAAAAATATACTTCCCCTGGATGCCTGTACGTGTGTGTGTGTGTTTGTGCATAAGCGTGTGGGTGTGTGTGTGGGTGCATGCATGCATGCGTGTGTGTGTGAATGAGTTCATATATTTTAGTAATCCAGTAAAGTTAGTCCCCAAAAATAAAAATAAAAACCCAAAGAACAATAACCATGACAAAGAGTGGACCCCAAAGTGTGCCCTGCGCCAAGGATACGTGACGATGCCGGTCAGCAGCCAGTAGTCGTGGCGCCGGTGCCACACCTCGTGCTCCCTGCCCACCTGCAGCGCCCTCTGCTCGTTGGCCCACAGGGTGTGCAACTCCGTGAAGCCCCCGTCAGCAATGTTGAACATGAACTTCTGGGACGCCTCGTCCTCCTTCTTCTCCTCCTTCTTCTCCCCGTCCTTCTTCTCTCCCTCCTTCTCTCCTTCTTCCTTCTTCTCCCCTTCCTTCTTCACCTCTTCTTTCACCTCTCCGTCTTTGTCCTTTTTCTCTTCCTCTTTCTTCTGTTCGTCTTCCGTCTGTTCTTTCTGTTCAGAGTCTTCCGTTTTCCCTTCCTCTTTCTTCTGTTCAGAGTCTTCCGGTTTCTCTTCCTTCACCTCAGTTTTCTTTTCGTCGCTGTCTTTTTTCTCAGCGGTTTCTTTTTCTTCTTCCGTTTTCTTGGTCTCTTCTTCGTCTTTCTTGTCTTCCTTTTCCTCCTGGGCTTTGTCTGTCTTGTCTTTCTCCTGTTCGTCTTTCTCCTTTTTCTCCTCTGTTGTTTCCTTGGCTTCCTCTTTGTCCTCTGCCATCGGATTCAGAGAAAAGCAAAGTGAATTAAAACAATGAACAAAATAGCGGACCATATAAAGTTACATCCAGAAGTTGTGTCATTCTGCCTTTAACAATATGCATCGTCAACTGTCATACGAAATGGGACTCACTGGGGGAATGTTTATATGGCTCTGGTTACTTGAGTTAATGGAAACAATGGTATTTGGTATATTCTAGTCACAGAGACTTATCTCTGTGAAATTTGGGCTGCTCTCCCTGGAGAGCGCGTCGCCACAAGCGCAGCACCTACACCTTTTTTTTTGGGGGGGGGGGGGGTGAGAGGGGGGGGGGGGGGGGGGCAGGGGCAGGAGGGACTCTGGGCAGACTTGGGAAACCTAGCTTTCAATTTGGTCATACCAGACAGCAGGATTTCTCCATGCTCTTACCAACTTTTAACTGCTGTGGGATTTTTACATACATAAAATACACAGGTCAGACTAGCTTTAAGTCCCCATCCGAAGGACTGGACACTCAGTTTGATTTTCCTGTCCAAGTAGAAAGAAAGGTGAGGCTGGGATTCGAACCCGGGTCACTCACGCTACAGTCAAGCACTGAATTTGGCAAGTGAATGGGTTAAACACTCTGCCACCTTCACTCCTGTGGAAATCATTGTCAACACATTGAAGACAATTTGACATTTTGTATTGTGTTCCATTCACTATCTTTGACAATGAGCATTCTTGTGCATAGGCACCAACATATATGCTCGCTCACACACACACACCTGCGCGCAGGCACACAAACCCGCACGCACACTTGCAGACACAGACACCGTTTCTACCTTCTTTATCCTTCTTTTCTTCGTCTTTCTCCGTCTTTTTCTCCGCTGCTTCCGTCTCCATGGGCTCTTCTTTCCTCTCTTCTTCTTTCTTCTCCTCCTCCTTCTCCTCTTCTTTCTTCTCCTCCTCCACTTCCATCTTCTCTTCTTTCTTTTGTCCTCCCTCTGGTTTGGTAGCCTGCAGACACATCATCAACCAATGGGCATTAACACGTCACAAACCTGCCAACAAATACACACATTGCAAAACTGGGATGTTGTAATGGAAAGGCTAGAAGTTCAAATTCATTTCAAGCAGTTTGTGAATCATTTTATCAATTATATTCCATTTAACTATATCCCCCCCCCCCCCCCCCTTTTTTTTTTTACATAATTTTTTTTTTATATCACGGAACAAAAACTGTCTAAACAATCTTTTTTTCCCCAGAAAAGCTATACTGTATGAATTAAACGAACAAAAAATTCACTGGAGAGGTCATGATGGAATTAATCACTGTGCAAAGTTTGGCTGAGCTACTATTTGACATTTTTCACAAAATACAATGTCAACATTTTCAGCACACTCAGACACCCACCCACTTTTAACTTTAACCCGCACGAAACCTGTCTCACACATACCTCCTTCTCCTCCTCCTCCGATTTCTTCTCTCCTTCTTCCCCTTTCTCCCCATCCTTCTCCTTCTTCTCCTCCTCCTCTTCTGTCTTCTTTTCCTCCTTATCTTCCTCTCCTTCCTTCTTGCTCTCCCCTTCTTCCTTCTCCTTCTCGTCTTCCTTCTCCTTCTTCCCTTCTTCTCCTTCTTTGGGCTCTTCCTTCACACTGCTAGCACCTTCTGTTCCTTCTTTGTCCTCTGCAGGTTCAGACTTCACATCCTTAGCGTCTTTGTCCTTGGAGTCTTTGTCCTTGTCCTTGGCTTCTTTGTCCTTGGAGTCTTTGTCTTTGTTGTCTTTGTCCTTGGAGTCTTTGTCTTTGTTGTCTTTGTCCTTGGAGTCTTTGTCTTTGTTGTCTGCGGTCTTGGGGCTGTTGGCCTTGGCGTTGGCCGTTTCTTTCTTCAGTTTTTCGATGGCGTCCAGGGCCTTCATGAAGGGCATGCTGTGCGTGCCGTTGATGGCCTCAAACTCCTGGACCTGGGGTACAGGCAGCACACACATGCGCGTCAAGGCAGCAACACAAGCACACATGCATGTGCATGCATACGTAGACAGAGGGACACACACACACACACACACAGGCATGCACATAAATACATGAAGTCCCATATTCAGGAATGAATTCACTCAATAGAAGAGCAAAATGCTTTAGAACATCAACTGAAAGGGGGGAAAAACAACCATAAGTGTACATGTACACACAAATGTGGCCTGTATCTTGATAAGAACCAACTTATTGATCAAATATCCATTCAATAAAATCCATACAGTCAAAGAACTTATCGCTGGTCTCACTGTAGAGCTCTGTCCTCACTGCGTGTGTGTGGGTGCATCTGGCTGAAATGGAAAAAACGGAAGTTGGGGTCCAGGGGCCGACACCCTGGTGGGGTACAGGGGCAACAGCGAAGCCCCCCAGACGCTGATGATGATTCATCAATTAAAGGAGAAGGGAGGCATTCCAAGGCATAGAACTTTATACTTTCACTTTAGAGTACAGGGTACAGGGGCAACAGCGAAGCCCCCCAGACGCTGATGATGATTCATCAATTAAAGGAGAAGGGAGGCATTCCAAGGCATAGAACTGTATACTTTAACTTTAGAGTACAGGGCACAGGGGCAACAGCGAAGCCCCCCAGACGCTGATGATGATTCATAAATTAAAGGAGAAGGGAGGCATTCCAAGGCATAGAACTTTATACTTTCACTTTAGAGTACAGGGTACAGGGGCAACAGCGAAGCCCCCCAGACGCTGATGATGATTCATCAATTAAAGGAGAAGGGAGGCATTCCAAGGCATAGAACTTTATACTTTCACTTTAGAGTACAGGGCACAGGGGCAACAGCGAAGCCCCCCAGACGCTGATGATGATTCATCAATTAAAGGAGAAGGGAGGCATTCCAAGGCATAGAACTTTATACTTTCACTTTAGAGTACAGGGTACAGGGGCAACAGCGAAGCCCCCCAGACGCTGATGATGATTCATCAATTAAAGGAGAAGGGAGGCATTCCAAGGCATAGAACTTTATACTTTCACTTTAGAGTACAGGGCACAGGGGCAACAGCGAAGCCCCCCAGACGCTGATGATGATTCATCAATTAAAGGAGAAGGGAGGCATTCCAAGGCATAGAACTTTATACTTTCACTTTAGAGTACAGGGTACAGGGGCAACAGCGAAGCCCCCCAGACGCTGATGATGATTCATCAATTAAAGGAGAAGGGAGGCATTCCAAGGCATAGAACTTTATACTTTCACTTTAGAGTACAGGGCACAGGGGCAACAGCGAAGCCCCCCAGACGCTGATGATGATTCATCAATTAAAGGAGAAGGGAGGCATTCCAAGGCATAGAACTTTATACTTTCGCTTTAAATCGCTCAGATCATCGATCTCGGTATTCAACACGGGTGGGGGTTTTTGTGTGTTTTTTGGCGAATTCTTTTCAAAACCGGAACTTCCGTTTTGGGCAATATAGAAAAAAGGGCTTCCGTCCCCAAGCGGAAGCAGATGGCTGATGCACCCCTGCGTGTAATGGTGCATGTAACTATGTTCCCCATATCACATGTTTGCCTCCGTAATTTCATATTGAATCATTTTCCTTTTTCCTATTTTTGTGTACATCTTGTGCATTATCATGGTTGATCAGTGTACTGCATGATTGTTGAAATTGTCTGTAAAAAGAAACAAATCTACATTGATTCATGTTTTTAATATAAACGAGACAAACTGATTCTCCTTTGCCCACGAAGGTCAGGCAAAGACAATTAAGAGTGCTCTGTTCATGGTGTGCTGACCACAGACCTAATTCTGACAACAGTCCTAACGGCTCTGTTCATGGTGTGCTGACCACAGACCTAATTCTGACAACAGTCCTAACAGCTCTGTTCATGGTGTGCTGACCACAGACCTAATTCTGACAACAGTCATAACAGCTCTGTGTTCATGGTGTGCTGACCACAGACCTAATTCTGATAACAGTCATAACAGCTCTGTGTTCATGGTGTGCTGACCACAGACCTAATTCTGACAACAGTCCTAACAGCTCTGTTCATAATGTGCTGACCACAGACCTAATTCTGACAACAGTCCTAACAGCTCTGTTCATGTTGTGCTGACCACAGACCTAATTCTGACAACAGTCATAACAGCTCTGTGTTCATGTTGTGCTGACCACAGACCTAATTCTGACAACAGTCCTAACAGCTCTGTTCATAATGTGCTGACCACAGACCTAATTCTGATAAGTCATAACAGCTCTGTGTTCATGTTGTGCTGACCACAGACCTAATTCTGATCAAACAGTCATAACAGCTCTGTGTTCATGTTGTGCTGACCACAGACCTAATTCTGACAACAGTCCTAACAGCTCTGTTCATAATGTGCTGACCACAGACCTAATTCTGATAAGTCATAACAGCTCTGTGTTCATGTTGTGCTGACCACAGACCTAATTCTGACAACAGTCATAACAGCTCTGTTCATGGTGTGCTGACCACAGACCTAATTCTGATAACAGTCATAACAGCTCTGTGTTCATGTTGTGCTGACCACAGACCTAATTCTGACAACAGTCCTAACAGCTCTGTTCATAATGTGCTGACCACAGACCTAATTCTGATAACAGTCATAACAGCTCTGTGTTCATGTTGTGCTGACCACAGACCTAATTCTGACAACAGTCATAACAGCTCTGTTCATGGTGTGCTGACCACAGACCTAATTCTGATAACAGTCATAACAGCTCTGTGTTCATGTTGTGCTGACCACAGACCTAATTCTGATAACAGTCATAACAGCTCTGTTCATGTTGTGCTGACCACAGACCTAATTCTGACAACAGTCATAACAGCTCTGTTCATGGTGTGCTGACCACAGACCTAATTCTGACAACAGTCCTAACAGCTCTGTTCATGGTGTGCTGACCACAGACCTAATTCTGACAACAGTCATAACAGCTCTGTTCATAATGTGCTGACCACAGACCTAATTCTGACAACAGTCCTAACAGCTCTGTTCATAATGTGCTGACCACAGACCTAATTCTGACAACAGTCCTAACAGCTCTGTGTTCATGTTGTGCTGACCACAGACCTAATTCTGACAACAGTCATAACAGCTGTGTTCATGATGTGCTGACCACAGACCTAATTCTGATAACAGTCATAACAGCTCTGTGTTCATGGTGTGCTGACCACAGACCTAATTCTGACAACAGTCCTAACGGCTCTGTTCATGATGTGCTGACCACAGACCTAATTCTGACAAGTCCTAACAGCTCTGTGTTCATGTAGTGCTGACCACAGACCTAATTCTCATAGTGTTGTGAGGACAGTCTTAACTGTGTGTTCAAATTAAAACCAAATAGGGAAAAACTATGACCTTTTTCCTGACGAGCGACATGATGCCGATCCTGGTGAGCACGTGTTGCCGTGATAACCCCTCCCGGGGCACGCCGTCGGCGAAGGTGTCTGCATTGTCTGCCCCTGGCTCACACAGGTGGCGCATGAACAGCGACACGTAGGCCTTGAACACCTTCTCCGTCTTCCCCTTCAGGTCACGCACCAGCCTGAAGTCATAGGGGCTGTTCCATTATTATTATATACTCCTCACAATAGCCTCCAGTAATAGGGGCTGTTCCATTATTATTATATACTCCTCACAATAGCCTCGTCATAGGGACTGTTCCATTATTATTATATACTCCTCACAATAGCCTCAAGTCATAGGGACTGTTCCATTATTATTATATACTCCTCACAATAGCCTCAAGTCATAGGGGCTGTTCCATTATTATTATATACTCCTCACAATAGCCTGAAGTCATAGGGGCTGTTCCATCATTATTATATACTCCTCACAATAGCCTCAAGTCATAGGGGCTGTTCCATTATTATTATATACTCCTCACAATAGCCTGAAGTCATAGGGGCTGTTCCATTATTATTATATACTCCTCACAATAGCCTCAAGTCATAGGGGCTGTTCCATTATTATTATATACTCCTCACAATAGCCTCAAGTCATAGGGGCTGTTCCATTATTATTATATACTCCTCACAATAGCCTGAAGTCATAGGGGCTGTTCCATTATTATTATATACTCCTCACAATAGCCTCAAGTCATAGGGGCTGTTCCATTATTATTATATACTCCTCACAATAGCCTGAAGTCATAGGGACTGTTCCATTATTATTATATACTCCTCACAATAGCCTCAAGTCATAGGGGCTGTTCCATTATTATTATATACTCCTCACAATAGCCTGAAGTCATAGGGGCTGTTCCATTATTATTATATACTCCTCACAATAGCCTCAAGTCATAGGGGCTGTTCCATTATTATTATATACTCCTCACAATAGCCTGAAGTCATAGGGGCTGTTCCATTTATTATATACTCCTCACAATAGCCTCCTAGGGGCTGTTCCATTATTATTATATACTCCTCAAATAGCCTCAAGTCATAGGGGCTGTTCCATTATTATTATATACTCCTCACAATAGCCTCAAGTCATAGGGGCTGTTCCATTATTATTATATACTCCTCACAATAGCCTCAAGTCATAGGGGCTGTTCCATTATTATTATATACTCCTCACAATAGCCTCAAGTCATAGGGGCTGTTCCATTATTATTATATACTCCTCACAATAGCCTCAAGTCATAGGGGCTGTTCCATTATTATTATATACTCCTCACAATAGCCTCAAGTCATAGGGGCTGTTCCATTATTATTATATACTCCTCACAATAGCCTGAAGTCATAGGGGCTGTTCCATTATTATTATATACTCCTCACAATAGCCTGAAGTCATAGGGGCTGTTCCATTATTATTAGATACTCCTCACAATAGCCTCAAATCATAGGGGCTGTTCCATTATTATTATATACTCATCACAATAAGTCCAGCAACACAATCAATTTGTTATTTAGTCAGCACTGGCCGGTTGTCTCCCTTTACAACCGTTTGGGATGATCGTTTGACTAGGGTCGTCAACAAGTGGCCAAATGTTGAGTTAGGGACCAACATTTTCAGAAAAGATCAGTAGCATCATGCAATAATCGACAGTAAAATATTATGTTCCATACCATTGTCGCTTGTCTCCTATTGACGGAAACAACTAATATATAAAATGAAGGAATTCTGAACAGCTCAAACTTTTAAGTCACAATAGTCAACAACGCACGTGTAAAGACTGCAATGATTGGTTGATTTCAAGAGGAAAGGTCAAACTAAAAATAGAAGCATGACTCTGGAAAGCTGGTTACACGCCAGAAATCAAAACCTCTAGAAAACTCTCATGAGCCCAATCCGGCTCATTCCTCCTAAGTGGCTGTGCAGGCCATGAGCCTGATCCGGCTCATTCCTCCTAAGTGGCTGTGCAGGCCATGAGCCTGATCCGGCTCATTCCTCCTAAATGGCTGTGCAGGCCATGAGCCTGATCCGGCTCATTCCTCCTAAGTGGCTGTGCAGGCCATGAGCCTGATCCAGCTCATTCCTCCTAAGTGGCTGTGCAGGCCATGAGCCTGATCCGGCTCATTCCTCCTAAGTGGCTGTGCAGGCCATGAGCCTGATCCGGCTCATTCCTCCTAAGTGGCTGTGCAGGCCATGAGCCTGATCCAGCTAATTCCTCCTAAGTGGCTGTGCAGGCCATGAGCCCAATCAGGCTCATTCCTCCTAAGTGGCTGTGCAGGCCATGAGCCCAATCAGGCTCATTCCTCCTAAGTGGCTGTGCAGGCCATGAGCCTGATCCGGCTCATTCCTCCTAAGTGGCTGTGCAGGCCATGAGCCCAATCAGGCTCATTCCTCCTAAGTGGCTGTGCAGACCATGAGCCCAATCCGGCTCATTCCTCCTAAGTGGCTGTGCAGGCCATGAGCCTGATCCAGCTCATTCCTCCTAAGTGGCTGTGCAGGCCATGAGCCTGATCCGGCTCATTCCTCCTAAGTGGCTGTGCAGGCCATGTGCCTGATCCAGCTCATTCCTCCTAAGTGGCTGTGCAGGCCATGAGCCTGATCCGGCTCATTCCTCCTAAGTGGCTGTGCAGGCCATGAGCCTGATCCGGCTCATTCCTCCTAAGTGGCTGTGCAGGCCATGAGCCTGATCCAGCTCATTCCTCCTAAGTGGCTGTGCAGGCCATGAGCCCAATCAGGCTCATTCCTCCTAAGTGGCTGTGCAGGCCATGAGCCCAATCAGGCTCATTCCTCCTAAGTGGCTGTGCAGGCCATGAGCCTGATCCGGCTCATTCCTCCTAAGTGGCTGTGCAGGCCATGAGCCCAATCAGGCTCATTCCTCCTAAGTGGCTGTGCAGACCATGAGCCCAATCCGGCTCATTCCTCCTAAGTGGCTGTGCAGGCCATGAGCCTGATCCAGCTCATTCCTCCTAAGTGGCTGTGCAGGCCATGAGCCCAATCAGGCTCATTCCTCCTAAGTGGCTGTGCAGGCCATGAGCCTGATCCAGCTCATTCCTCCTAAGTGGCTGTGCAGGCCATGAGCCCAATCCGGCTCATTCCTCCTAAGTGGCTGTGCAGGCCATGAGCCTGATCCGGCTCATTCCTCCTAAGTGGCTGTGCAGGCCATGAGCCCAATCAGGCTCATTCCTCCTAAGTGGCTGTGCAGGCCATGAGCCCAATCCGGCTCATTCCTCCTAAGTGGCTGTGCAGGCCATGAGCCTGATCCAGCTCATTCCTCCTAAGTGGCTGTGCAGGCCATGAGCCCAATCAGGCTCATTCCTCCTAAGTGGCTGTGCAGGCCATGAGCCTGATCCGGCTCATTCCTCCTAAGTGGCTGTGCAGGCCATGAGCCTGATCCAGCTCATTCCTCCTAAGTGGCTGTGCAGGCCATGAGCCCAATCAGGCTCATTCCTCCTAAGTGGCTGTGCAGGCCATGAGCCTGATCCAGCTCATTCCTCCTAAGTGGCTGTGCAGGCCATGAGCCCAATCAGGCTCATTCCTCCTAAGCGGCTGTGCAGGCCATGAGCCTGATCCAGCTCATTCCTCCTAAGTGGCTGTGCAGGCCATGAGCCTGATCCGGCTCATTCCTCCTAAGTGGCTGTGCAGGCCATGAGCCTGATCCGGCTCATTCCTCCTAAGTGGCTGTGCAGGCCATGAGCCTGATCCGGCTCATTCCTCCTAAGTGGCTGTGCAGGCCATGAGCCTGATCCAGCTCATTCCTCCTAAGTGGCTGTGCAGGCCATGAGCCTGATCCGGCTCATTCCTCCTAAGTGGCTGCGCAGGCCATGAGCCTGATCCAGCTCATTCGTCCCGAATGAGTTAATGCAATCATAGTAACAACATCAATCCATAAATACTGACAGATGTCCACAGAGAGAGACTCCAAGAGTCGTAGTACTTGTGTTAATGTATAAAATACTGATAGATTTCCACAGAGAGAGACTCCAAGAGTCGTAGTACTTGTGTTAATGTATAAAATACTGATAGATTTCAACACAGACAAACTGAGGGATGTGAGAGGGCCCCAAACAAAAAAAGCATAGCCAATGGCAACGTCAAAGTACTCCAACAACACTTTGCCTATGAGTTTGCCATCCACTTTCCTGAAGCTGGTGGATCTTACTGTCTGACCGTTTCACCAACCAAGCCCTGTCACACTGTGCTGGCACCTTTTGTTGAGCTTCTCTTTCTTCACAGCCATGGTGTGATGTATCATTTTCTTGGTTCAAGATGAAATATTCGCTCAATTGCTTTGAAAACTTCCAAATAAATCCTCCTTCAAAATGACAGGGAGGAAGTAGCTGAACGCATGAAAAGTGCACATTGCCATTGGACATTGCTGGCCAACCACAGAGAAGCTTACAAAATTCAGTCAAGGGAATATTCTCGCTCTACAAACTTTTCATTTTCACTGCGTGCGCAAGAAGAAAGTCTACTGAACTCGACGATCTCTCTCTGTGTACATTTTGTTTCTTAGTTGAATACAAAAAGAGCATTCATGTACACGCTCACACGTAACTCTGACATCCCTGGAAGCAGCCAGTCATGGACATACCACTGAGAGTTGAAGGCAACAATGTGTTTAATGTGTGACATACACAGATGGACATACCACTGAGAGTTGAAGGCAACAATGTGTATAATATGTGACATGTAAAGATGGACATACCACTGAGAGTTGAAGGTGTCATGACCATATCAACAATCCACAGTGTTATGTGTGACATGCAAAGAACAGCCAGAGTCATGACCATACCAACAATCCAGTGTATAATGCGTGACATATAAAGATCTATATACCACTGAGAGTTGAAGACAACAATGTGCACAATGTGACATGTAAAGAACAGCCAGAGCCATGGGCATACCAACAATCCACAGTGTATAATGTGTGACATGTAAAGAACATCCAGCCATGGACATACCACTGAGAGTTGAAGGTGTCAATCAATGGTGCATAATGTGTGACATGTAAAGAACAGCCAGAGCCATGGACATACCACTGAGAGTTGAAGGCATCAATCAATGGTGCATAATGTGTGACACGTAAAGAACATCCAGAGCCATGGACATACCACTGAGAGTTGAAGGCATCAATCAATGGTGCATAATGTGTGACATGTAAAGAACAGCCAGAGCCATGGACATACCACTGAGAGTTGAAGGCATCAATCAATGGTGCATAATGTGTGACACGTAAAGAACATCCAGAGCCATGGACATACCACTGAGAGTTGAAGGCATCAATCAATGGTGTATAATGTGTGACATGTAAAGAACAGCCAGAGCCATGGACATACCACTGAGAGTTGAAGGCATCAATCAATGGTGCATAATGTGTGACACGTAAAGAACATCCAGCCATGGACATACCACTGAGAGTTGAAGGCATCAATCAATGGTGTATAATGTGTGACACGTAAAGAACATCCAGCCATGGACATACCACTGAGAGTTGAAGGCATCAATCAATGGTGTATAATGTGTGACACGTAAAGAACAGCCAGCCATGGACATACCACTGAGAGTTGAAGGCATCAATCAATGGTGTATAATGTGTGACATGTAAAGAACAGCCAGAGCCATGGACATACCACTGAGAGTTGAAGGCGTCCTGGGGAGGCATGCCCCACCTCATGACGGCGTTCAGGAAAGCCTTACGCTGTCTGGCGTTGAATCCTAGCACCTGAAATATATCACTGATGTCAACAGCGCAATCACTAAAACCAACAACACATATCAAAATATATAAAGGCAGCCAACACTCACTGAACAAAGCAATTCTGACCACTGGCCATTCCATGACTTAATTTGACGTCAGTCCTCCTGACATATGACCAGTTGTACACCTCATAATCTTAGCCATTAAAAAACACCCCAACACCATCATCAATTGAAGGACAGTAACAATGGCATCACTGCAAGTCTACAGCCGTCAGCTAGTGAGAGTGTTGCAAACTGACACATAATTATTGGTGTTAGTGTTGTGAAAATGTCCCACAATGCCTTTAGGCCACAGACACAGCTCAGTCTGCAGCCCCTATTGAAGTGGGTGATGTTTAATATACGTCCCACTGATCTGACCAAGGTACTAGAATGCACTAGGTACACACCCCATGGCCTCTAGCAAATCAGTCAGACATCACACACTTAAATGCACACACACACACACACACACACACAGCATTCCTGAACTCACTGGAGACGCTATCAGATAGCACGTTGACTCCAGGAATTGCATGTTTCAGGCCACTTTTTGAAAAACAATTACTGCGAAATAATTAATAAAAAAACATTACTTTGCAAAACAAAGGCATAAGTTTCCTAAATAAAATGCCACACACGACTAGTGCGCCAACTCATCTGCTTTGTGTACAAAATACTTGAAGTACCCAGAACGGAATTTACAATGACTCCATTGAGCTAAGGAGAGCTTTTGTTGAAGCAAGTGAACTTCTCTGGAGTGTTCAGATTCTGGCGCGCACACACACACCCACACGCACACACACACCCACAGTAAACGATCACAATGAAATTCACACGACCATCTCACCTCGATCTGTCCATTCACCCTGGCCAACAGAGGGGGCAAAGGTCGATCTTTCTCGTTGCCTCGACGACGGGTACGTGCTGAGAGAAAACGTGTCTTCTCATTAGCATCAAAACTGTCTTATCTTATTTACATCACTGCATAATCAAAGTGATCAAATTACTGACGAATAATTAATAGTTCTAGTTCTTCGCACGATAACTGAATTTAGTTCTCTCAAATTTAATTGTATTTCAACTTTAACTTAAAGTTTAAGTTTTACTCCCAAACCTTCTTGCTGAAGCAGCTCTGTTTCTGTTTCTGATTTTACTTCTGTTATTTTGCCACGAGTCAAACCTAGGCCCTTAGCAACATTAGGTGGACATATCTTTCCTCTTTGGTCAAAGACTTGCCATATGTTTCGGGCTACAACAGGTACATACAAACTGTGATACATGTACAAACACAGGGACAAAGGTGGCACAGTGGCTAAGACGTTGGCCTGCCAAATGACGTACAAACTGTGATACATGTACAAACACAGGGACAAAGGTGGCACAGTGGCTAAGACGTTGGTCTGCCAAATGACGTACAAACTGTGATACATGTACAAACACAGGGAGAAAGGTGGCACAGTGGTTAAGACGTTGGCCTGCCAAATGACATACAAACTGTGATACATGTACAAACACAGGGAGAAAGGTGGCACAGTGGCTAAGACGTTGGCCTGCCAAATGACGTACAAACTGTGATACATGTACAAACACAGGGAGAAAGGTGGCACAGTGGCTAAGACGTTGGCCTGCCAAATGACGTACAAACTGTGATACATGTACAAACACAGGGAGAAAGGTGGCACAGTGGCTAAGACGTTGGCCTGCCAAATGACGTACAAACTGTGATACATGTACAAACACAGGGAGAAAGGTGGCACAGTGGTTAAGACGTTGGCCTGCCAAATGACGTACAGACTGTGATACATGTACAAACACAGGGAGAAAGGTGGCACAGTGGTTAAGACGTTGGCCTGCCAAATGACGTACAAACTGTGATACATGTACAAACACAGGGAGAAAGGTGGCACAGTGGTTAAGACGTTCGCCTGCCAAATGACGTACAAACTGTGATACATGTACAAACACAGGGAGAAAGGTGGCACAGTGGTTAAGACGTTGGCCTGCCAAATGACGTACAGACTGTGATACATGTACAAACACAGGGACAAAGGTGGCACAGTGGTTAAGACGTTCGCCTGCCAAATGACGTACAGACTGTGATACATGTACAAACACAGGGAGAAAGGTGGCACAGTGGTTAAGACGTTGGCCTGCTAAATGTAATGCGTGACTGCAGCGTGGGTTCAAATCCCGGCCTCGCCCTTTCTTTCTAGTTTAACAGGAAAATCGAACGGAATGTCGAGTCCTTCGGATGGGGACTTAAAGAGACCTGTGCGCTTTACGCACGTAAAAATCCCACGGCAGTTGAAAGTCGGTAAGAGCAGGCCTGGTATGGCCAAATTGATAGCTAGGTTTTCCAAGTGTGCCCACACCCCTCCTCACCCATGGGTAGGCGCTGCACTTGCAGCAACGCGCTCTCCAGGGGAGAGCAGCCCGAATTTCACAGAGATAAGTCTGTGTGACTAGAATATACCAAATACCACATACTGTGATACATGCCTCAGACATTATACATTTTACAATGGTACAACATATAGGTACAAACACATCCTGTGATACATGCCTCAGCCAGACACACATTCTACATTGGTACAACACAATGGTACAAACACATACTGTGATACATGCCTCAGACACACATTCTACATTGGTACAACACAATGGTACAAACACACACTGTGATACATGCCTCAGCCAGACACACATTATACATTTTATATTGGTACAACACAATGGTACAAACACATACTGTGATACATGCCTCAGACAGACATTATACATTTTACATTGGTACAACACAATGGTACAAACACACACTGTGATACATGCCTCAGCCAGACACACATTATACATTTTACATTGGTACAACACAATGGTATAAACACATACTGTGATACATGCCTCAGACAGACATTATACATTTTACATTGGTACAACACAATGGTACAAACACACACTGTGATACATGCCTCAGCCAGACACACATTATACATTTTACATTGGTACAACACAATGGTATAAACACATCCTGTGATACATGCCTCAGACACACATTATACATTTTACATTGGTACAACACAATGGTACAAACACATACTGTGATACATGCCTCAGACACACATTATACATTTTACATTGGTACAACACAATGGTATAAACACACACTGTGATACATGCCTCAGACACACATTATACATTTTACATTGGTACAACACAATGGTATAAACACACACTGTGATACATGCCTCAGCCAGACACACATTCTATATTGGTACAACACAATGGTATAAACACATACTGTGATACATGCCTCAGCCAGACATTATACATTTTACATTGGTACAACACAATGGTATAAACACACACTGTGATACATGCCTCAGCCAGACACACATTCTATATTGGTACAACACAATGGTATAAACACATACTGTGATACATGCCTCAGCCACACATTATACATTTTACATTGGTACAACACAATGGTACAAACACACACTGTGATACATGCCTCAGCCACACATTATACATTTTACATTGGTACAACACAATGGTACAAACACACACTGTGATACATGCCTCAGACACACATTCTACAATGGTACAACATATAGACCTGTACAAACACATCCTGTGATACATGCCTCAGCCACACATTCTACAATGGTACAACATATAGACCTGTACAAACACACACTGTGATACACCCATATGGCAGAAACTTACTGCGAGTTTGGTCTCCGTCTTTGTTCTCCTCAAAGTCATCATCATCATCCTCAGGAGCTGGAAACAACAGACATCGTCAGCATTATCATCATCACTCGTCGTCATTATCATCATCATCAATCATCAACATTATTATCATCAACAATATCATTATCATCAATCATCAACATTATTATCATCATCAATATCATCATCATCATCATCAATCATCAACATTATTATCATCATCAATATCATTTGCTTTCACATTGTCCCCCACCTTCTCCCCCTCCTCCACATTCCATGTACATAAACCACTCATGCAGTTAACTTCAGCTCTAATACCATTCAGGCTATTGTAGTTACACGTTTACACGCGATTAACAATACCACTGCTTTCACTACCATTAACATTACCATCACTATCATCATCACTGAGCAGACTGAGTAAAGTTAGCGTCAAGCTCAGACAGGTTTTCTTTCCAGGCCTCTTGTGGACCATGATTCATGACAATGCCGTTTGCATATATTTCAAATGATGACCAACACCATCACTATCACTGGTCTCACCAGAGTGGCTGAAGTCGGAGTCAAAGTCGGATAGGTTCTCCTTCCAAGCCTCCTCGTCGTGGCCGTTCATGGCGTCGTTGTAGTTGACCTGTTTACGTATGCGCTTGCCCTTGCCCAGGGTTCGCGCCAGGTCTTCCTGTTGCTGCTCGTAGTGGTGACGTAACAGCTTCTCCCAGTAGGCAGGGTCGGCGTGCTCTGCCTCCTGCTTCAGGATCTCTGTCTCTGGTTCTTCCTGTGAAAATAACAATCATCATCACTGTCATCATCGTCGCACTGTGTGATATGTACCATAATATACCATAATAACAGTGTGTGATGTACCATAATATACCATAATAACACAATGTGATGCACCATAATATACCACACCTCATCGTCCTGCCCCATGGTCTGGTAGGAGGCCACCTTGAAGGACTCTAGGTAGTCGTTCATGGCCATCTCCCTCTCCTCCTGCCCCACCTGGGTACGATCCAACAGCTGAGCCACCGCCTTGTCGTCATACACGATGCGTTCCTCTGGACCAACAATCATCATATCATGTGTGATTAATGTGTCAACAATAAGTCATCACAATGTGTGATTAATGTGTCACTGACACACAGTTATTTCCAACAGCCTTGTCATCGTACACGATGCGTTCCTCTGCAACAATAAGTCATCACAATGTGTGATTAATGTGTCATCGACACACAGTTATTTCCAACAGCCTTGTCATCGTACACGACGCGCTCCTCTGCAACAATAAGTCATCACAATGTGTGATTAATGTGTCATTTGACTAACACACAGTTATTTCCAACAGCCTTGTCATCGCACACAACGCGCTCCTCTGCAACAATAAATCATCGTACAATGTGTGATTAATGTGTCATTTGACCAACACACAATTGTTTCCAACAGCTAGGCCACAGCCTTGTCATCGTACGTAATGCACTCCTCTACAAATCTACATGCGCACGAGAACACCAGGCAGTTTTGTACACAGATGCAGCCAAGTTCCCTGATAGATATATAAAAACTTCTGTTCAGCAACAAACAACAAAATATCATTTATTTATTTTTGGGTCAACAAGTGGACTTCACCAAGGAACCCTATGAAATGTATGGGTACATGTTTTGACATCAACAGTTCAAACTCAGCAGTCTTTGGTCTCCTTCCTGTGGATTTCACCAAGGAACCCTATGAAATGTATGGGTACATGTTTTGACATCAACAGTTCAAACTCAGCAGTCTTTGGTCTCCTTCCTGGGGATTTCACCAAGGAACCCTATGAAATGTATGGGTACATGTTTTGACATCAACAGTTCAAACTCAGCAGTCTTTGGTCTCCTTCCTGTGGATTTCACCAAGGAACCCTATGAAATGTATGGGTACATGTTTTGACATCAACAGTTCAAACTCAGCAGTCTTTGGTCTCCTTCCTGGGGATTTCACCAAGGAACCCTATGAAATGTATGGGTACATGTTTTGACATCAACAGTTCAAACTCAGCAGTCTTTGGTCTCCTTCCTGTGGATTTCACCAAGGAACCCTATGAAATGTATGGGTACATGTTTTGACATCAACAGTTCAAACTCAGCAGTCTTTG
This sequence comes from Phymorhynchus buccinoides, assembly GCA_017654935.2. Taxonomy (NCBI): domain Eukaryota; kingdom Metazoa; phylum Mollusca; class Gastropoda; order Neogastropoda; family Raphitomidae; genus Phymorhynchus; species Phymorhynchus buccinoides. The sequence goes on along the minus strand of CM065698.1, from coordinate 52,458,553 downwards.
GTCTCCTTCCTGTGGACTTCACCTGTTCAGGCACGGCTTCTTTCCTTTTATCAATCAATCAACGTGTGACTCAACCAGTCACAATAGATCTGATTCACTTCATTTGCCATTCTCCTTTTCAAACAGCTCCTCTGTTTAGGATTTTAGGAGCACTTAATCTGTAATTCATAACGCAGCAATAGACCCGACTCAACAGACTTTTCACTCTCCCCCTTACACAGCTCCTCAGTCCAAATTTCATCCATTTAATTCTTGAGTTAATAGGGCATTTGCAATGGGTGCTCATGTTATATAACAGACTACAAAACTGCCCGCACGTTTTGCCCGTAGCTGCATGAACTCTAATTTCAATTCAGTGAAATCCAAAGTCGCCCACCCTTGGGAAATGCCCTATCAATACAACATCTACAGCGCAACAAATCTGTAATTCATTATACAATTATATGATCAAGTCACAATAAATCTAACTCACCCGATTCCTCGCTGTCTTCTTTAAAGAGCTCCTCCGTTCCAAACTTCAAGATGTCGTCCATCTCCTTCCTTTGTTAGCCAATAAATTAACACATCAAATCAAGGTTTGAACACTAAAGGACTCACCGGATTCCTCGGTCTCCTGTTTAAAGAGCTCCTCGGTTCCAAACTTGAGGATGTCGTCCATCTCCTTCTTGGACATGGCGGCGCTCTTGTTGCCCAGGCCGGGCCGCACCACCAGGTGGGTCAGCATCATCTTCTTCTTGGCCACCTGCGTGATGCGCTCCTCCACAGAGTTACGTGTCACGAACCGGTAGATCATCACCTTGTTGGCCTGACCGATGCGATGGGCGCGACTGAACGCCTGAAAGTAGTAACACAGAGATAGGTAGATCATCACCTTGTTGGCCTGACCAATACGATGGGCACGACTGAACGCCTGAAAGTAGTAACACAGAGATAGGTAGATCATCACCTTGTTGGCCTGACCAATACAGTGGGCACGACTGAACGCCTGAAAGTAGTAACACAGAGATAGGTAGATCATCACCTTGTTGGCCTGACCAATACAGTGGGCACGACTGAACGCCTGAAAGTAGTAACACAGAGATAGGTAGATCATCACCTTGTTGGCCTGACCGATACAGTGGGCACGACTGAACGCCTGAAAGTAGTAACACAGAGATAGGTAGATCATCACCTTGTTGGCCTGACCAATACAGTGGGCACGACTGAACGCCTGAAAGTAGTAACACAGAGATAGGTAGATCATCACCTTGTTGGCCTGACCAATACGATGGGCACGACTGAACGCCTGAAAGTAGTAACACAGAGATAGGTAGATCATCACCTTGTTGGCCTGACCGATACAGTGGGCACGACTGAACGCCTGAAAGTAGTAACACAGAGATAGGTAGATCATCACCTTGTTGGCCTGACCAATACGATGGGCACGACTGAACGCCTGAAAGTAGTAACACAGAGATAGGTAGATCATCACCTTGTTGGCCTGACCAATACAGTGGGCACGACTGAACGCCTGAAAGTAGTAACACAGAGATAGGTAGATCATCACCTTGTTGGCCTGACCAATACAGTGGGCACGACTGAACGCCTGAAAGTAGTAACACAGAGATAGGTAGATCATCACCTTGTTGGCCTGACCGATACAGTGGGCACGACTGAACGCCTGAAAGTAGTAACACAGAGATAGGTAGATCATCACCTTGTTGGCCTGACCAATACAGTGGGCACGACTGAACGCCTGAAAGTAGTAACACAGAGATAGGTAGATCATCACCTTGTTGGCCTGACCGATACAGTGGGCACGACTGAACGCCTGAAAGTAGTAACACAGAGATAGGTAGATCATCACCTTGTTGGCCTGACCGATACAGTGGGCACGACTGAACGCCTGAAAGTAGTAACACACAGATAGGTAGATCATCACCTTGTTGGCCTGACCAATACGATGGGCACGACTGAACGCCTGAAAGTAGTAACACAGAGATAGGTAGATCATCACCTTGTTGGCCTGACCAATACAGTGGGCACGACTGAACGCCTGAAAGTAGTAACACACAGATATTAATGCAGTGGAACCTCCCTTATAAGACCCCCATTATAAGACTCCCTCCCTTTTAAGGCCTACTATGAGACATTGCCCAAGGTTCTTTGTAAGTAATAAAATTACTTCCCTTATGCAACTCCTTCCCATTTAAGACAGCATTTTGGATGATTTTTTAAGGTGTTATAAGGGTCATTATCCTCGATTTACCTGGATGTCGTTGTGTGGGTTCCAGTCAGAGTCGTAGATGACGACAGTGTCGGCAGTAGCCAGGTTGATGCCCAGACCTCCGGCACGAGTCGACAGCAAGAACACAAAGGCCTGCGATTCCTTGGCTGAACAAAACAACAACACAGTACTTCGTTAGTTTGATTAGTTATTCACGAAGTTTGTGCAGCATATCATCTTACAGCTCTAGGCGCTTTGCAAAAACACTAAAATGATACGCTGTAATAGCAAGCAAAACACGCACATACAGATACACACAAAACTGACACATATTTAAACAACTGCTCAATCCTTCTGTGTGTCTGTCGGTTAAGTGATTCATTCTCTCAATAATCTGGACACAAAAGGTAGACATTAACAGTTGTTTTTTTTTAAAATGAAAATGTGAAAAATACTACCCTATTTTACGGACTATAAGGCGCACCTGATTATAAGGTGCAACCCCCAATTTTAAACAAAATTCAGGTTTTGTTACTCCTGAATATTTTGTTAATTTTCTTACTACATTGTCAGTCACATTATAAGGCGCAGGGGAAAAGTATCGCCTTATAGTCCGTGAAATACGGAACTCAGGAAAAAAACACCACATAAGGAATCAAAATCCACTTTGTTGTGTGTGCATATTGTGTGAGCATGCATGTCTCGTTGCCTGTGTGTGTATGTGTGTGTGCATGTGCATGTGTTTACATGCATGCATGCATATCGCCTAAAATCTTCCTTCAAAAATAAACCCTATGTTGTGAGTGCATGCATGTGTGAGCGTGAATGTCTCGTTACCTGTGTGTGTATGTGTGTGTGCATGTGCATGTGTTTACATGCATGCATGCATATCGCCTAAAATCTTCCTTCAAAAATACAACCTTCAGTGCTGTTTGCCCTTCTGTGTACCTGAGTGTGTCTGACTGAGCCAATGTGCGTGTGTGCACACAGCAGGCCTGCGCTTCAAGATGTGTACTCACAGTTGTAGCTGAGTGTCTGACTGAGCCAATGTGCGTGTGTGCACACAGCAGGCCTGCGCTTCAAGATGTGTACTCACAGTTGTAGCTGAGTGTGTCTGACTGAGCCAATGTGCGTGTGTGCACACAGCAGGCCTGCGCTTCAAGATGTGTACTCACAGTTGTAGCTGAGTGTGTCTGACTGAGCCAATGTGCGTGTGTGCACACAGCAGGCCTGCGCTTCAAGATGTGTACTCACAGTTGTAGCTGAGTGTGTCTGACTGAGCCAATGTGCGTGTGTGCACACAGCAGGCCTGCGCTTCAAGATGTGTACTCACAGTTGTAGCTGAGTGTGTCTGACTGAGCCAATGTGCGTGTGTGCACACAGCAGGCCTGCGCTTCAAGATGTGTACTCACAGTTGTAGCCGAGTGTGTCTGGCTGAGCCAATGTGCGTGTGTGCACACAGCAGGCCTGCGCTTCAAGATGTGTACTCACAGTTGTACCTGAGTGTGTCTGACTGAGCCAATGTGCGTGTGTGCACACAGCAGGCCTGCGCTTCAAGATGTGTACTCACAGTTGTAGCTGAGTGTGTCTGGCTGAGCCAATGTGCGTGTGTGCACACAGCAGGCCTGCGCTTCAAGATGTGTACTCACAGTTGTAGCTGAGTGTGTCTGGCTGAGCCAATGTGCGTGTGTGCACACAGCAGGCCTGCGCTTCAAGATGTGTACTCACAGTTGTAGCTGAGTGTGTCTGGCTGAGCCAATGTGCGTGTGTGCACACAGCAGGCCTGCGCTTCAAGATGTGTACTCACAGTTGTACCTGAGTGTGTCTGACTGAGCCAATGTGCGTGTGTGCACACAGCAGGTCCGCGCTTCAAGATGTGTACTCACAGTTGTAGCTGAGTGTGTCTGGCTGAGCCAATGTGCGTGTGTGCACACAGCAGGCCTGCGCTTCAAGATGTGTACTCACAGTTGTAGCTGAGTGTGTCTGGCTGAGCCAATGTGCGTGTGTGCACACAGCAGGCCTGCGCTTCAAGATGTGTACTCACAGTTGTAGCTGAGTGTGTCTGGCTGAGCCAATGTGCGTGTGTGCACACAGCAGGCCTGCGCTTCAAGATGTGTACTCACAGTTGTAGCTGAGTGTGTCTGACTGAGCCAATGTGCGTGTGTGCACACAGCAGGCCCGCGCTTCAAGATGTGTACTCACAGTTGTAGCTGAGTGTGTCTGGCTGAGCCAATGTGCGTGTGTGCACACAGCAGGCCCGCGCTTCAAGATGTGTACTCACAGTTGTAGCTGAGTGTGTCTGGCTGAGCCAATGTGCGTGTGTGCACACAGCAGGCCTGCGCTTCAAGATGTGTACTCACAGTTGTATCTGAGTGTGTCTGGCTGAGCCAATGTGCGTGTGTGCACACAGCAGGCCTGCGCTTCAAGATGTGTACTCACAGTTGTAGCTGAGTGTGTCTGGCTGAGCCAATGTGCGTGTGTGCACACAGCAGGCCTGCGCTTCAAGATGTGTACTCACAGTTGTAGCTGAGTGTGTCTGGCTGAGCCAATGTGCGTGTGTGCACACAGCAGGCCTGCGCTTCAAGATGTGTACTCACAGTTGTAGCTGAGTGTGTCTGGCTGAGCCAATGTGCGTGTGTGCACACAGCAGGCCTACGCTTCAAGATGTGTACTCACAGTTGTAGCTGAGTGTGTCTGGCTGAGCCAATGTGCCTGTGTGCACACAGCAGGCCTGCGCTTCAAGATGTGTACTCACAGTTGAATCTGTCAATGGCGTCCTGTCTCAGTGCCCCTGTGACCCCGCCGTCAATACGTTCGTATTTGTAGCCCTCCGCCTCCAAAAAGTCCTCCAGAATGTCCAGCATCTTGGTCATCTGGTAAGACACCATAACACATGATAATAACAGTAATAACAATAATAAATCGTATTTGTAGCCCTCCACCTGCAGACAGTCCTCCTATGACCAGCATGTTGGTGGTCATCTGGTAAGACAGCCCACAACTGTCAGCGACATCACATTGCTCATTTCTTCCCCTGAGGGGAGATCATGAGTTGACTGAACAAGCAATGGTCTGTGCTGTTGTCTGTGATGAATCACTGTTCTTCACGGGAACAACTGTGAATAGTGACAACCTTACGGTGGCAGGATTTCCACAAGTGTTTACCACAACAAGCAATGGTCTGTGCTGTTGTCTGTGATGAATCACTGTTCTTCACGGGAACAACTGAATAGTGACAACCTGACGGTGGCAGGATTTCCACAAGTGTTTACCACAACAAGCAATGGTCTGTGCTGTTGTCTGTGATGAATCACTGTTCTTCACGGGAACAACTGTGATAGTGACAACCTTACGGTGGCAGGATTTCCACAAGTGTTTACTACAACAAGCAATGGTCTGTGCTGTTGTCTGTGATGAATCACTGTTCTTCACGGGAACAACTGTGATAGTGACAACCTTACGGTGGCAGGATTTCCACAAGTGTTTACCACAACAAGCAATGGTCTGTGCTGTTGTCTGTGATGAATCACTGTTCTTCACGGGAACAACTGTGATAGTGACAACCTTACGGTGGCAGGATTTCCACAAGTGTTTACTACAACAAGCAATGGTCTGTGCTGTTGTCTGTGATGAATCACTGTTCTTCACGGGAACAACTGTGACTAGTGACAACCTTACGGTGGCAGGATTTCCACAAGTGTTTACCACAACAAGCAATGGTCTGTGCTGTTGTCTGTGATGAATCACTGTTCTTCACGGGAACAACTGTGACTAGTGACAACCTTACGGTGGCAGGATTTCCACAAGTGTTTACACAACAAGCAATGGTCTGTGCTGTTGTCTGTGATGAATCACTGTTCTTCACGGGAACAACTGTGACGTGACAACCTTACGGTGGCAGGATTTCCACAAGTGTTTACCACAACAAGCAATGGTCTGTGCTGTTGTCTGTGATGAATCACTGTTCTTCACGGGAACAACTGTGACTAGTGACAACCTTACGGTGGCAGGATTTCCACAAGTGTTTACCACAACAAGCAATGGTCTGTGCTGTTGTCTGTCATGAATCACTGTTCTTCACGGGAACAACTGTGAATAGTGACAACCTTACGGTGGCAGGATTTCCACAAGTGTTTACCACAACAAGCAATGGTCTGTGCTGTTGTCTGTCATGAATCACTGTTCTTCACGGGAACAACTGTGAATAGTGACAACCTTACGGTGGCAGGATTTCCACAAGGAAGTGTTTACAACAAAACTTCATGCTTTTCCTAAAGGTTTTGAGGCCTGTGTTGTCTTTATCCCCAGCACTTCAAGCTGTGGAAAGCCCTTCTAGTTTTCCTGGAATTTTCAAGATTTCCAGGATCTGTGAGAACTTTGTAACGCTATCTTCATAAATCATTTGTGCGTTACAAAGTATTTGTAGCTGTATACATAGAAATGTTTTTCCTTGATTTCCATTTTGATTTTGCCTGAAATAAGTGAATTCCATGAAAAATGAGAGCATTTATAACATTATCTCACCTGTGAAAAGATGAGCACCCTGTGCTCAGAGCCGTAGATGTGTCTGAGCATTTTGCAGAGCAGCTCCAGTTTCCCACAGGCCTTGATGAGGGCCGATCCCTCAAAGGCGTTGTTGTGAGTCCTGGGGGCCTCCTGGTGACAAGACACAATACTGAATGATAAACTACAATCATGGGTATTTCATTTGCCACAGGCCTTGATGAGGGCCGATCCCTCAAAGGCGTTGTGAGTCCTGGGGGCCTCCTGGTGACAGACATAATACTGAATGATAAACTACAATCATGGGTATTTCATTTGCCACAGGCCTTGAGGGCCGATCCCTCAAAGGCGTTGAGTCCTGGGGGCCTCCTGGTGACAGACACAATACTGAATGATAAACTACAATCATGTGTTTTTCATTTCCCACAGGCCTTGAGGGCCGATCCCTCAAAGACGCTGTGAGTCCTGGGGGCCTCCTGGTGACATACAGAAGGCGTTGAGTTGACACACAGAGCACTGAATGGCAGAATAATATCAGGGGCATTGACCTCTTGACAAATAGAATAATGAATGATAAACGGCATTTCATTTGCCACAGGCCTTGAGGGCCGAGTTGTTAGAGTCAAGGGCAGTCAGTATGTCGTTACAGATTTTGATCAGTACTATGGCAGATTGAAGGGGATAGACAAGGTTGTTGGAGTGTAGGTGGTCTAACAGCTGATCAACAACAACTTTCTTTAAGGATAATGATAATGATCGTGATAATGACTTGGGCAGCCACAGGGAACAGGTAGGGGTGTTGCAACATTTCTTCAGGTCCATCATGATGTTCAACAATGATAATAACGATGATGATGATGATAATAATGATCATGATAATGACCTGGGCATCCACAGGGAACAGGTAGGGGTGGTTGCAGCATTTCTTCAGGTCCATCATGATGTTCAACAATGATGATAATAACGATGATGATGATAATGATAATGATGATAATAATGATCGTGATAATGACCTGGGCAGCCACAGGGAACAGGTAGGGGTGGTTGCAGCATTTCTTCAGGTCCATCATGATGTTCAGCAGCGACACCTGGTTACCTCCCTTGGCATTCAGCGCGTCAAAGTTCCGTGTCAGAATGTACTTGTAGTATTTCCTGCGACACACAGAAAACCCCACAATGCTACATCAGACACCATGTCAATGTCTGGATGAAAACACAGTGCTGCATCAGACAGCATGTCAATGTCATGGATGAAAACACAGTGCTGTTGTCAGACAGCATGTCAATGTCATGGATGAAAACACAGTGCTGCATCAAACAGCATGTCAATGTCATGGATGAAAACACAGTGCTCATGTCAATGTTGTGGATGAAAACACAGTGCTGCATCAGACAGCATGTCAATGTTGTGGATGAAAACACAGTGCTGCATCAGACAGCATGTCAATGTCATGGATGAAAACACAGTGCTGCATCAGACAGCATGTCAATGTCATGGATGAAAACACAGTGCTGCATCAGACAGCATGTCAATGTTGTGGATGAAAACACAGTGCTGTTGTCAGACAGCATGTCAATGTCATGGATGAAAACACAGTGCTGCATCAGACAGCATGTCAATGTTGTGGATGAAAACACAGTGCTGTTGTCAGACAGCATGTCAGACACAGCATGTGTCAATGTTGTGGATGAAAACACAGTGCTGTTGTCAGTGTCTGTCATGGATGAAAACAGTGCTGCACAGCATGTCAATGTTGTGGATGAAAACACAGTGGATGAAAACACAGTGCTGTTGTGGATGAAAACACAGTGCAGACAGCATGTCAATGTTGTGGATGAAAACACAGTGCTGCATCAGACAGCATGTCAATGTCATGGATGAAAACACAGTGCTGCATCAAACAGCATGTCAATGTTGTGGATGAAAACACAGTGCTGCATCAGACAGCATGTCAATGTCATGGATGAAAACACAGTGCTACATCAGACAGCATGTCAATGTTGTGGATGAAAACACAGTGCTGCATCAGACAGCATGTCAATGTTGTGGATGAAAACACAGTGCTGTTGTCAGACAGCATGTCGATGTCATGTGAAAACACAGTGGATGAAAACACAGTGCTGTTGTCAGCCAGCATGTCAGACAGCATGTCAATGTCATGGATGAAAACACAGATGAAAACACAGTGCTGCATCAGACAGCATGTCAATGTCATGGATGAAAACACAGTGCTGTTGTCAGACAGCATGTCAATGTTGTGGATGAAAACACAGTGCTGCATCAGACAGCATGTCAATGTTGTGGATGAAAACACAGTGCTGCATCAGACAGCATGTCAATGTTGTGGATGAAAACACAGTGCTGCATCAGACAGCATGTCAATGTCATGGATGAAAACACAGTGCTGTTGTCAGACAGCATGTCAATGTTGTGGATGAAAACACAGTGCTGCATCAGACAGCATGTCAATGTTGTGGATGAAAACACAGTGCTGTTGTCAGACAGCATGTCAATGTCAATGTCATGGATGAAAACACAGTGCTGTTGTCAGACAGCATGTCAATGTTGTGGATGAAAACACAGTGCTGTTGTCAGACAGCATGTCAATGTTGTGGATGAAAACACAGTGCTGCATCAGACAGCATGTCAATGTCATGGATGAAAACACAGTGCTGCATCAGACAGCATGTCAATGTCATGGATGAAAACACAGTGCTGTTGTCAGACAGCATGTCAATGTCATGGATGAAAACACAGTGCTGTTGTCAGACAGCAGGCTCAGGCACTGAGCACGTCATACTGCCATCTGCCATCTACCATCCTTGTCCCTTTTGTTCCAACACCAACAAATCCAACCATTTTCTCCTTATTTGTCTACGAAAGCTGTTCTTGCCCAAGACATTTTTCATTAATCCCACAAAATTTTAAATGTCGATGCTTTTAGCAAGCCCTAAACACACATTCAGTCTTGCAAATTTTATTTCCAAAGTATTTGAACTTAGAAATTCACTTAATACTTGAATGTCCATTTTGACCCCTCCCTTCCCAAACTCCCTTCCACTCTGTTTAACGTAATACACGGTTATTCTTATTCACCAAGTTGTCCATTTCGCACATTGGTGTGTTTTTAGACTGTTGTTACTGCAATGGTATAATGTTGCTTCATGTTTGGTCATCATTATTTTGATTTCATAACCGTTTTGATAACCTATATGTATGCTATTTATTGCTTTTGGTGTTGTTTTTTCTATGTATTCCCGTCCCCCCTTTTCCCTATATGACATGGGCAGATGGCCTTGGTCATTAAATTTTCATTGATCGTTGTCATCTAACGTCCTTAGGTAGAGGCAGCTTCATTGCAGGAACAGATATTCTACAGCATCCAGAAACAATTCACAAAGCACACAACACCTGCCGTGCTAACACTTTCAGATAAACAATTCACAAAGCACATAACACCTGCCGTGCTAACACCTTCAGATAAACAATTCACAAAGCACACAACACCTGCCGTGCTAACACCTTCAGATAAACAATTCACAAAGCACACAACACCTGCCGTGCTAACACTTTCAGATAAACAATTCACAGAGCACACAACACCTGCCGTGCTAACACCTTCAGATAAACAATTCACAGAGCACACAACACCTGCCGTGCTAACACCTTCAGATAAACAATTCACAAAGCACACAACACCTGCCGTGCTAACACCTTCAGATAAACAATTCACAAAGCACACAACACCTGCCGTACTAACACTTTCAGATAAACAATTCACAGAGCACACAACACCTGCCGTGCTAACACCTTCAGATAAACAATTCACAGAGCACACAACACCTGCCGTGCTAACACTTTCAGATAAACAATTCACAGAGCACATAACACCTGCCGTGCTAACACCTTCAGATAAACAATTCACAAAGCACATAACACCTGCCGTGCTAACACCTTCAGATAAACAATTCACAAAGCACACAACACCTGCCGTGCTAACACCTTCAGATAAACAATTCACAAAGCACACAACACCTGCCGTGCTAACACTTTCAGATAAACAATTCACAAAGCACATAACACCTGCCGTGCTAACACCTTCAGATAAACAATTCACAAAGCACATAACACCTGCCGTGCTAACACTTTCAGATAAACAATTCACAAAGCACACAACACCTGCCGTGCTAACACTTTCAGATAAACAATTCACAAAGCACACAACACCTGCCGTGCTAACACTTTCAGATAAACAATTCACAAAGCACATAACACCTGCCGTGCTAACACCTTCAGATAAACAATTCACAAAGCACATAACACCTGCCATGCTAACACTTTCAGATAAACAATTCACAAAGCACACAACACCTGCCGTGCTAACACTTTCAGATAAACAATTCACAAAGCACACAACACCTGCCGTGCTAACACCTTCAGATAAACAATTCACAGAGCACATAACACCTGCCGTGCTAACACCTTCAGATAAACAATTCACAAACACCTATGGAAAATGGCTGACACAATTCGTTATTCTTTCTTCTGATCTTTTTTATGTCTCATTTACGAACATGTTTTAGGAAAGCTGTGGTCGACAAAACCAATAAAATGCAATCCAGCACAACACGTAATCCACCTACTTCTGCATGGTGCTGAGATCTACCCGCACGATGAACTCTGACTTGGAGGGCATGTTCTTCACAACAATACAGTAATGTAATAAGGGCCTACTTCTGCATGGTGCTGAGCTCCACCCGCATGATGAACTCTGACTTGGAGGGCATGTTCTTCACAACAATACAGTAATGTAATAAGGGCCTACTTCTGCATGGTGCTGAGCTCCACCCGCACGATGAACTCTGACTTGGAGGGCATGTTCTTCACAACAATACAGTAATGTAATAAGGGCCTACTTCTGCATGGTGCTGAGCTCCACCCGCACGATGAACTCTGACTTGGAGGGCATGTTCTTCACAACAAACAATACAGTAATGTAATAAGGGCCTACTTCTGCATGGTGCTGAGCTCCACCCGCACGATGAACTCTGACTTGGAGGGCATGTTCTTCAGCACGTCGGCCTTCAGCCTCCTCAGCAGGTGCGGCCCCAGGAGGTCGTGGAGCTTCTTCACCTGATCCTCCTTGGAAATGTCCGCAAACTCATCCAGAAAACCTTGAAGGTCACTGAAATCATCACCATCATTGTTATCGTCATCATTGTTATCATCATCATTATCATCATCATCATCTCATTGTTATCATCATCATCGTTATCAACATCATCATTGTTATCATCATCATTGTTATCATCATCATCATTGTTATCATCATTATCTCATTGTTATCATCATTGTTGTTATCATCATCATTGTTATCATCATCATCTCATTGTTACCATTGTTCACCTTTTTCTTTGGAGAGATGTGCAAACTCATCTAGGAAATATTGAAACTTGCCCAAACCATAATCATTGTCTTTATCATCAAGCTGCTGTAGAAAATATAAATGGCTAAACATGGAGAAAAAAAAACCTAAGTTCTCAGGATTACCAGGGCTCAGTAGGGTGGCAACATTGGAGACTTTGTGGCTACTTTCTTTGGGCAGAAGCTGGTTGCATGGCATGGGGAGTTATGCCAAAATCCAGCAACAATTTCAAACACTGCACTCTCACAATGAGAACAGCCCAAATTTCACAGAGTGAGCCATCCCCACTGACAACAAAGGTAACACAACACAACAGGACACCAAGGATCCAGAACTGACTTGAAGTTCTCTGGGGTGAGGAAGTTGAGCATTCCCACTGACAAGAAAGGTAACACAACACAACACAACACAACAGGACACCAAGGATCCAGAACTGACTTGAAGTTCTCTGGGGTGAGGAAGTTGAGCATTCCCACTGACAAGAAAGGTAACACAACACAACAGGACACCAAGGATCCAGCACTGACTTGAAGTTCTCTGGGGTGAGGAAGTTGAGCATTCCCACTGACAAGAAAGGTAACACAACACAACAGGACAACAAGGATCCAGAACTGACTTGAAGTTCTCTGGGGTGAGGAAGTTGAGCATTCCCACTGACAAGAAAGGTAACACAACACAACAGGACACCAAGGATCCAGAACTGACTTGAAGTTCTCTGGGGTGAGGAAGTTGAGCATTCCCACTGACAAGAAAGGTAACACAACACAACAGGACACCAGGGATCCAGAACTGACTTGAAGTTCTCTGGGGTGAGGAAGTTGAGCATTCCCACTGACAAGAAAGGTAACACAACACAACAGGACACCAAGGATCCAGAACTGACTTGAAGTTCTCTGGGGTGAGGAAGTTGAGCATTCCCACTGACAAGAAAGGTAACACAACACAACACAACACAACAGGACACCAAGGATCCAGCACTGACTTGAAGTTCTCTGGGGTGAGGAAGTTGAGCATTCCCACTGACAAGAAAGGTAACACAACACAACACAACACAACAGGACACCAAGGATCCAGCACTGACTTGAAGTTCTCTGGGGCGAGGAAGTTGAGCATTCCCACTGACAAGAAAGGTAACACAACACAACAGGACACCAAGGATCCAGCACTGACTTGAAGTTCTCTGGGGTGAGGAAGTTGAGCAGGTGGAACAGCTCCTCCAGGTTGTTCTGCAGCGGTGTGCCGGTCAGCAGCAGCTTGTAGCCAATCTTGTAGTTGGACAGCACACGGAAAAACTGAAACCAGATACAAGCATAACACAAGGTAGCATTACATACCATAGTTTTCGGACTATAAGGCGCACCCCCCAAATTTCACACAAAATGTGTTATTCTATTTTCTTACTTATTCAGTCATATTATAAGGCGCACCCCCCAAACTTCACACAAAATGTGTTATTCTATTTTCTTACTTATTCAGTCATATTATAAGGCGCAGGGGTCTCAGTCTGGGAAAAATGTATCGCCTGAAAAATACGGTAACACAACATGATATACAATAATGTGATGGAAATTATGGGAGTGTGTGCACACACACACAAACAGGTGTCAGCAAGTAGCAGCTTTAACATCATCACCATCACCATCGTCATCATCATCACCGTCCTACCTTGGACTGGTTGTTCTTCAGGCGATGTGCCTCATCCACAATCAGCATGGTCCAGTCCACAGAGCCCAGCATGGCGGCGTCGATGGAGACCAGCTATCATCATCACCATCACCATCATCATCACCGCCTACCTTGGACTGGTTGTTCTTCAGGCGATGTGCCTCATCCACAATCAGCACAGCCCAGTCCACAGAGCCCAGCATGGCGGCATCGATGGAGACCAGCTCGTAGGACGTGAGCAGCACGTGGAACTTGATGTTGCAGCCTTGCTTCATGCGCGACGCCTTGTTGCCTCCCCTGACCACGCCCTCGTCAAACGACAGCTCGTGCTCGCGAATCACCACGCGTGAGTCCTTGTCCCCGACGTAGGTCACCACGTACAGCTCCGGGGCCCACAGCTCAAACTCCCTCTCCCAGTTGATGATGGTGGACAGGGGGGCGCTGACTAGGAAGGGGCCTTTGCAGTGACCCTGTGCAGAACACAAAGTATCAGTACTGTGGAGGTCACAGCTCAAACTCCCTCTCCCAGTTGATGGACTGGGGAGCGCTGACTAGGAGTAGGAAGGGGCCTTTGCAGTGACCCTAAAAATTAAAAAAAATATGAAAGAACAAATTGATATCAAAGAAAGAAAGAAATCCTGGAGTTTATGAGCCAGGATTAAAATTCTCTTGTTATTGTGCAAAGTTCGGTTGGGTACTATCTGTAGCTTCTGAGAACATTACTTTGTTCGTTTCCCTCACACCCACACACACCAGAACATGGGTATGTAAACTGGCTTCATTCACCTGCCAGTGAAAAAGGACAGACACCCACACACACCAGAACATGGGTATGTCAACTGGCTTCATTCACCTGCCAGTGAAAAAGGACAGACACCCACACACACCAGAACATGGGTGTATAAACTGGCTTCATTCACCTGCCAGTGAAAAAGGACAGACACCCACACACACCAGAACATGGGTGTAAAACTGGCTTCATTCACCTGCCAGTGAAAAAGGACAGACACCCACACACACCAGAACATGGGTGTAAAACTGGCTTCATTCACCTGCCAGTGAAAAAGGACAGACACCCACACACACCAGAACATGGGTGTATAAACTGGCTTCATTCACCTGCCAGTGAAAAAGGACAGACACCCACACACACCAGAACATGGGTATGTAAACTGGCTTCATTCACCTGCCAGTGAAAAAGGACAGACACCCACACACCAGAACATGGGTGTGTAAACTGGCTTCATTCACCTGCCAGTGAAAAAGGACAGACACCCACACACCAGAACATGGGTGTGTAAACTGGCTTCATTCACCTGCCAGTGAAAAAGGACAGACACCCACACACACCAGAACATGGGTGTATAAACTGGCTTCATTCACCTGCCAGTGAAAAAGGACAGACACCCACACACCAGAACATGGGTGTGTAAACTGGCTTCATTCACCTGCCAGTGAAAAAGGACAGACACCCACACACCAGAACATGGGTGTGTAAACTGGCTTCATTCACCTGCCAGTGAAAAAGGACAGACACCCACACACCAGAACATGGGTGTGTAAACTGGCTTCATTCACCTGCCAGTGAAAAAGGACAGACACATACACGGACCATATTCCCCAGCCCCATTTCATCGGACAGGATGCTATATTATGTTCATTATGATAATAACTACCTCTTTATACAGGGAGTTAAGGAAGACGATGGTCTGGATAGTCTTCCCCAGCCCCATTTCATCAGCCAGGATGCTATATTATGTTCATTATGATAATAACTACCTCTTTATACAGGGAGTTAAGGAAGACGATGGTCTGGATAGTCTTCCCCAGCCCCATTTCATCGGCCAGGATGGTGTCCGTGCCGTTGGCCCAGGAGAACCTCAGCCAGTTGAGACCCTCCAGTTGGTAGGGGTGCAGGGAACAGCCTGTGTCGTCAATGTAGGAGGGCTGGACATCGTACTTCTTCCTCAGCTGTAATCATATAATACATCGATATACATGATGAATTAACAGTTGGTAGGGGTGCAGGGAACAGCCCGTGTCGTCAATGTAGGGGGGCTGGACATCGTACTTCTTCCTCAGCTGTAATCATATAATACATCGATATCGATATACATGATGAATTAACAGTTGGTAGGGGTGCAGAGAGCAGCCCGTGTCGTCAATGTAGAGGGGGCTGGACATCATACTTCTTCCTCAGCTGTAATCATAATATCGAAGTTGTTACCTCACAATCCACACAGCAGACCATGTGCAGTGCCTATCATATATCAAAGTTGTTACCTCACAATCCACACAGCAGACCATGTGCAGTGCCTATCATATATCAAAGTTGTTACCTCACAATCCACACAGCAGACCATGTGCAGTGCCTATCATATATCAAAGTCGTTACCTCACAATCCACACAGCAGACCATGTGCAGTGCCTATCATATATCAAAGTCGTTACCTCACAATCCACACAGCAGACCATGTGCAGTGCCTATCATATATCAAAGTCGTTACCTCACAATCCACACAGCAGACCATGTGCAGTGCCTATCATATATCAAAGTCGTTACCTCACAATCCACACAGCAGACCATGTGCAGTGCCTATCATATATCAAAGTCGTTACCTCACAATCCACACAGCAGACCATGTGCAGTGCCTATCATATATCAAAGTCGTTACCTCACAATCCACACAGCAGACCATGTGCAGTGCCTATCATATATCAAAGTCGTTACCTCACAATCCACACAGCAGACCATGTGCAGTGCCTATCATATATCAAAGTCGTTACCTCACAATCCACACAGCAGACCATGTGCAGTGCCTATCATATATCAAAGTCGTTACCTCACAATCCACACAGCAGACCATGTGCAGTGCCTATCATATATCAAAGTCGTTACCTCACAATCCACACAGCAGACCATGTGCAGTGCTATCATAGAAGAAATGTCCACGATGGGACAGAAAAAAATCACTCGGACGCGGATCGGCGGATGCCAAGTTGCAACTCGGCGCTATCGCGATCAATTTTGACTTCATTTTCCGTTGAAAACTTCAAAATTCTCACATCATCGTATTTTCCAGTGATAATATAATCTAAATTGACTCATTTCAAGCCCTAATTACAATCTCTACCATTACAAAACTGCCTGGAAAGCTCTTCGAATCGACAGTAAAAGTCTGGCCTGGCCGCGCTCAGTCCCGAAATAGATCGACCAAAATAAAAACATTATTTCACCCCTTTAACCAATGAAAATGCAGCATTTAATGCATGTGACGTCAATCACAACCCCTTTTCTGATGACGTTGCGTGTTAGGTACACGTTTCTGTCAACCCTTGCGTCTTTTCCTACGAACGGAAACAAATAATAGACGTTTTTTCGAAATCCGGAATTTTCAGCGTTCACCCGGAATTTACTATTTTACCCGGAATTTTAGCAAATTTCCGGAATAATTCCGGCTAAACCGGAATGGTAAACAGGTCTGTTATAACACCACACCACACAACACAGCAGTGACTCACATCAGTGGTGGGGTGCATGGGGGGCAGTTTACAACACCACACCACACAACACAGCAGTGACTCACATCAGTGGTGGGGTGCATGGGGGGCTGTTTATAACACCACACCACACAACACAGCAGTGACTCACATCAGTGGTGGGGTGCATGGGGGGCAGTTTACAACACCACACCACACAACACAGCAGTGACTCACATCAGTGGTGGGGTGCATGGGGGGCAGTTTACAACACCACACCACACAACACAGCAGTGACTCACATCAGTGGGGGGGTGCATGGGGGGCAGTTTACACCACCACACCACACAACACAGCAGTGACTCACATCAGTGGGGGGGTGCATGGGGGGCAGTTTACACCACCACACCACACAACACAGCAGTGACTCACATCAGTGGGGGGGTGCATGGGGGGCAGTTTATAACACCACACCACACAACACAGCAGTGACTCACATCAGTGGTGGGGTGCATGGGGGGCAGTTTTCCAGCCAGCTCCTCCTCCCTCTCCTTCTCCTTCCTCCTGTCTCTCTTGTCCTTCTTTCCCTTCTTTCCTTTGCTGGGTTTCTCCGGAGCCTCAGTGGTGCCACACATCACCAGCCTGTCACAGAAACAATCACTGTCAGTGTCAGTCTGCCACACATCACCAGCCTGTCACAGAAACAATCACTGTCAGTGTCAGTCTGCCACACATCACCAGCCTGTCACAGAAACAATCACTGTCAGTGTCAGTCTGTCACACATCACCAGCCTGTCACAGAAACAATCACTGTCAGTGTCAGTCTGTCACACATCACCAGCCTGTCACAGAAACAATCACTGTCAGTGTCAGTCTGTCACACATCACCAGCCTGTCACAGAAACAATCACTGTCAGTGTCAGTCTGCCACACATCACCAGCCTGTCACAGAAACAATCACTGTCAGTGTCAGTCTGCCACACATCACCAGCCTGTCACAGAAACAATCACTGTCAGTGTCAGTCTGTCACACATCACCAGCCTGTCACAGAAACAATCACTGTCAGTGTCAGTCTGCCACACATCACCAGCCTGTCACAGAAACAATCACTGTCAGTGTCAGTCTGCCACACATCACCAGCCTGTCACAGAAACAATCACTGTCAGTGTCAGTCTGTCACACATCACCAGCCTGTCACAGAAACAATCACTGTCAGTGTCAGTCTGTCACACATCACCAGCCTGTCACAGAAACAATCACTGTCAGTGTCAGTCTGCCACACATCACCAGCCTGTCACAGAAACAATCACTGTCAGTGTCAGTCTGTCACACATCAACAGCCTGTCACAGAAACAATCACTGTCAGTGTCAGTCTGCCACACATCACCAGCCTGTCACAGAAACAATCACTGTCAGTGTCAGTCTGTCACACATCACCAGCCTGTCACAGAAACAATCACTGTCAGTGTCAGTCTGCCACACATCACCAGCCTGTCACAGAAACAATCACTGTCAGTGTCAGTCTGTCACACATCACCAGCCTGTCACAGAAACAATCACTGTCAGTGTCAGTCTGTCACACATCAACAGCCTGTCACAGAAACAATCACTGTCAGTGTCAGTCTGCCACACATCACCAGCCTGTCACAGAAACAATCACTGTCAGTGTCAGTCTGCCACACATCACCAGCCTGTCACAGAAACAATCACTGTCAGTGTCAGTCTGCCACACATCACCAGCCTGTCACAGAAACAATCACTGTCAGTGTCAGTCTGCCACACATCACCAGCCTGTCACAGAAACAATCACTGTCAGTGTCAGTCTGCCACACATCACCAGCCTGTCACAGAAACAATCACTGTCAGTGTCAGTCTGCCACACATCACCAGCCTGTCACAGAAACAATCACTGTCAGTGTCAGTCTGCCACACATCACCAGCCTGTCACAGAAACAATCACTGTCAGTGTCAGTCTGCCACACATCACCAGCCTGTCACAGAAACAATCACTGTCAGTGTCAGTCTGCCACACATCACCAGCCTGTCACAGAAACAATCACTGTCAGTGTCAGTCTGCCACACATCACCAGCCTGTCACAGAAACAATCACTGTCAGTGTCAGTCTGCCACACATCACCAGCCTGTCACAGAAACAATCACTGTCAGTGTCAGTCTGTCACACATCACCAGCCTGTCACAGAAACAATCACTGTCAGTGTCAGTCTGTCACACATCACCAGCCTGTCACAGAAACAATCACTGTCAGTGTCAGTCTGCCACACATCACCAGCCTGTCACAGAAACAATCACTGTCAGTGTCAGTCTGCCACACATCACCAGCCTGTCACAGAAACAATCACTGTCAGTGTCAGTCTGTCACACATCAACAGCCTGTCACAGAAACAATCACTGTCAGTGTCAGTCTGCCACACATCACCAGCCTGTCAGAGAAACAATCACTGTTAGTGTCAGTCTGTCACACATCACCAGCCTGTCACAGAAACAATCACTGTCAGTGTCAGTCTGTCACACATCACCAGCCTGTCACAGAAACAGTCACTGTCAGTGTCAGTCTGTCACACATCACCAGCCTGTCACAGAAACAATCACTGTCAGTGTCAGTCTGTCACACATCAATCACCAGCCTGACACCAGAAACAATCACTGTCAGTGTCAGTCTGTCACACATCACCAGCCTGTCACAGAAACAATCACCAGCCTGACACCAGAAACAATCACTGTCAGTGTCAGTCTGTCACACATCAATCACCAGCCTGACACCAGAAACAATCACTGTCAGTGTCAGTCTGTCACACATCAATCACCAGCCTGACACCAGAAATAATCACTGTCAGTGTCAGTCTGTCACACATCAATCACCAGCCTGACACCAGAAACAAACACCAGCCTGACACCAGAAACAATCACTGTCAGTGTCAGTCTGTCACACATCAATCACCAGCCTGACACCAGAAACAATCACTGTCAGTCTGTCACACACCAGCCTGACACCAGAAACAATCACTGTAATTGTCAGTCTGTCAGTGTCAGTGAGCTTCTGTCTGTTTCATATCGCCAATATTGTTCTCCTCTTTTTACACTTACAATACAGTACAATACAACACAGCACAACACACAACACAATACAACACACCACACCCAGTACCTGAGGTGTTCGTAGTTCTCGATGTGTTGCTTCATGTCAGCGATGTCGTTCTCCTCTTTCTCCCACGTGGCCTGGTCATAGGGCAGGTCTCTCCACTAACAACACAACACAACACACCACAACAACCAGTACCTGAGGTGTTCGTAGTTCTCGATGTGTTGCTTCATGTCAGCGATGTCGTTCTCCTCTTTCTCCCACGTGGCCTGGTCATAGGGCAGGTCTCTCCACTAACAACACAACACAACACACCACAACAACCAGTACCTGAGGTGTTCGTAGTTCTCGATGTGTTGCTTCATGTCAGCGATGTCGTTCTCCTCTTTCTCCCACGTGGCCTGGTCATAGGGCAGGTCTCTCCATTTACACAGGTACCACATTGTACCGTCCCTCTGCTTCCTGAAAAACACAACACCAATCATGATAATAATAGTGATAATAAACACATGATAATAATCACGATAACCAGGTTGTTGCTCAGTATGGCAACAACAGCACCTCTGCATTCCCTCACGGATGATAACCAGACAATCTACAACTTTCATCATGTCACTCAATGTGACATACAAGTTTCACAACATAGACCGCTGTACAAAATTTGATGTGATTCTGTGCAGTAGTTCAGAAGATATTGCCCAGACAAATGTTCTTTGAGGTACAACCCAACGCTTCATAAAATTTCAGTTTTTCTCAATTCTCCTGTGGGGATACCAGGGGGGGGGGGGGGGGGCTTCCGTACAAATAGTTCACCCACCTTCTTGAAGTTCTGTGCTTATAACTTCCTCTAATCTGTCTTTCTCTTTGACTCTGCCTTTTTCCTTGCTTTGTGTCATTTACTATCTTTCTGACTTTTTGCCCATTCTCCTGTCTTTTTTCAAAAAAGATCTTCCATATAGTTTTCTCCTTTGAACTCCTCCAAAATCGGAATGTGTCGGCTGAATGCAGCGAGGACACCAGTGAAAACTGGAAAACGGACACATACGTACCCATTGTGGCCTGGGAACACAGAAAAAAAGTTTCTCAACGAGACACAGGAGCTTCAGGTAACAGACCACCATGTACAATTTACTTTGATTCTCTGCGTGTGTCCGTGCGTGCATGCGTGCGTGTGTGCATGCGTGTAAGCCTAAAAGGCAAAATTTCAAGCATTCCCAAGCCTGAAATGCAAACCTCCAAACATTCCCAAGCCTGAAATGCAAACCTCCAAACATTCCCAAGCCTGAAATGCAAACCTCCAAACATTCCCAAGCCTGAAATGCAAACCTCCAAACATTCCCAAGCCTGAAATGCAAACCTCCAAACATTCCCAAGCCTGAAATGCAAAACTCCAAACATTCCCAAGCCTGAAATGCAAAACTCCAAACATTCCCAAGCCTGAAATGCAAACCTCCAAACATTCCCAAGCCTGAAATGCAAAACTCCAAACATTCCCAAGCCTGAAATGCAAAACTCCAAAACTTCTCAAGCCTGAATCGCAAACCTCCAAAACTTCTCAAGCCTGAAATGCACAACTACAGCCAGAACAGTGACACTAGTCAACGGAAATCCTCCCTCACGTGTGGTTGATGATGCGGTGTATCTCCAGCCACTCGGGTCTGACGCCGTAGCGGTAGAACCTCTGCTCCAGGTTGTGTGGGTCCTCGGCCTTAACCTTGTCCTTGTAGCTGGACCCGTCCTCCAGGGGCGGAGGCTCGTCCATGTCCACCCGCCGGATGTAGTTACGGTACATGGCGGGGTGGTACACATCCAGCTGGAATCATAACAGTCAACCTTAATGTTCACACATTGAACTCCAGGGGCGGAGGCTCGTCCATGTCCACCCGCCGGATGTAGTTACGGTACATGGCGGGGTGGTACACACCCAGCTGGATGGATCATAACAGTCACAATCAATATCAAACACCCACTGAAC
>CM065698.1:52406197-52431197 GCA_017654935.2 Phymorhynchus buccinoides | reverse complement strand
TTATCATAACACAGTCATCATTTATCATAATACAGTTGTTGCAATAATACAGTCATCATTATCATAATATAGTCGTCATTATCATAATACAGTCGTCATTATCATAACAGTCATCATTTATCATAATACAGTTGTTGCAATAATACAGTCATCATTATCATAATATAGTCGTCATTATCATAATATAGTCGTCATTATAACACAGACACAGTTGTCATCATAATACAGTCATTATCATAACACAGTCGTCATTATCATAATACAGTCGTCATTATCATAATACAGTCATCATTATCATAATACATTTGTCATTATCATAATAGTCGTTGTTGTCATAATAGTCATCATTATCATAATACAGTCGTTATTATCATAACACAGTCGTTATTATCATAATACAGTCGTTGCAATAATACAGTATAGCACTTCTGTGCTTACAGACGCGACAGAATTCCAGATGGTCCTTTTTTTCTTGTTCCTGGATTCCCTTCCCTTATTGCAAGCACACTGCGTCTCTACCGTACAGTCATGATACCTTGATCTCATTTGTCGCTATAATAATACAGCTGTTATGCTGTTACAATATAACGCACACTGAGTCTCTACCGTACAGTCAGGATACCTTGATCTCATTTGTCGCTATAATAATACAGCTGTTATGCTGTTACAATATAATGCACACTGAGTCTCTACCGTACAGTCAGGATACCTTGATCTAATTTGTCGCTATAATAATACAGCTGGTATGCTGTTACAATATAATGCACACTGAGTCTCTACCGTACAGTCATGATACCTTGATCTAATTTGTCGCTATAATAATACAGCTGTTATGCTGTTACAATATAATGCACACTGCGTCTCTACCGTACAGTCATGATACCTTGATCTAATTTGTCGCTATAATAATACAGCTGTTATGCTGTTACAATATAATGCACACTGAGTCTCTACCGTACAGTCATGATACCTTGATCTAATTTGTCGCTATAATAATACAGCTGTTACAATATAATGCACACTGCGTCTCTACCGTACAGTCATGATACCTTGATCTAATTTGTCGCTATAATAATACAGCTGTTATGCTGTTACAATATAATGCACACTGCGTCTCTACCGTACAGTCAGGATACCTTGATCTAATTTGTCGCTATAATAATACAGCTGTTATGCTGTTACAATATAATGCACACTGAGTCTCTACCGTACAGTCAGGATACCTTGATCTAATTTGTCGCTATAATAATACAGCTGTTACAATATAATGCACACTGCGTCTCTACCGTACAGTCAGGATACCTTGATCTAATTTGTCGCTATAATAATACAGCTGTTACAATATAATGCACACTGCGTCTCTACCGTACAGTCATGATACCTTGATCTAATTTGTCGCTATAATAATACAGCTGTTACAATATAATGCACACTGCGTCTCTACCGTACAGTCAGGATACCTTGATCTAATTTGTCGCTATAATAATACAGCTGTTACAATATAATGCACACTGCGTCTCTACCGTACAGTCATGATACCTTGATCTCATTTGTCGCTATAATAATACAGCTGTTACAATATAATGCACACTGCGTCTCTACCGTACAGTCATGATACCTTGATCTAATTTGTCGCTATAATAATAGCTGGTATGCTGTTACAATATAATGCACACTGCGTCTCTACCGTACAGTCAGGATACCTTGATCTAATTTGTCGCTATAATAATACAGCTGTTATGCTGTTACAATATAATGCACACTGAGTCTCTACCGTACAGTCATGATACCTTGATCTCATTTGTCGCTATAATAATACAGCTGGTATGCTGTTACAATATAATGCACACTGAGTCTCTACCGTACAGTCATGATACCTTGATCTAATTTGTCGCTATAATAATACAGCTGTTATGCTGTTACAATATAACGCACACTGAGTCTCTACCGTACAGTCATGATACCTTGATCTAATTTGTCGCTATAATAATACAGCTGTTATGCTGTTACAATATAATGCACACTGAGTCTCTACCGTACAGTCATGATACCTTGATCTAATTTGTCGCTATAATAATACAGCTGTTATGCTGTTACAATATAATGCACACTGAGTCTCTACCGTACAGTCATGATACCTTGATCTAATTTGTCGCTATAATAATACAGCTGTTATGCTGTTACAATATAATGCACACTGAGTCTCTACCGTACAGTCAGGATACCTTGATCTAATTTGTCGCTATAATAATACAGCTGTTATGCTGTTACAATATAATGCACACTGAGTCTCTACCGTACAGTCATGATACCTTGATCTAATTTGTCGCTATAATAATACAGCTGTTATGCTGTTACAATATAACGCACACTGCGTCTCTACCGTACAGTCAGGATACCTTGATCTAATTTGTCGCTATAATAATACAGCTGTTATGCTGTTACAATATAACGCACACTGAGTCTCTACCGTACAGTCATGATACCTTGATCTAATTTGTCGCTATAATAATACAGCTGTTATGCTGTTACAATATAATGCACACTGAGTCTCTACCGTACAGTCAGGATACCTTGATCTAATTTGTCGCTATAATAATACAGCTGTTACAATATAACGCACACTGCGTCTCTACCGTACAGTCATGATACCTTGATCTCATTTGTCGCTATAATAATACAGCTGTTGCTGTTACAATATAACGCACACTGAGTCTCTACCGTACAGTCAGGATACCTTGATCTAATTTGTCGCTATAATAATACAGCTGTTATGCTGTTACAATATAACGCACACTGAGTCTCTACCGTACAGTCATGATACCTTGATCTCATTTGTCGCTATAATAATACAGCTGTTATGCTGTTACAATATAATGCACACTGAGTCTCTACCGTACAGTCAGGATACCTTGATCTAATTTGTCGCTATAATAATACAGCTGTTATGCTGTTACAATATAATGCACACTGCGTCTCTACCGTACAGTCATGATACCTTGATCTAATTTGTCGCTATAATAATACAGCTGTTATGCTGTTACAATATAATGCACACTGAGTCTCTACCGTACAGTCAGGATACCTTGATCTAATTTGTCGCTATAATAATACAGCTGTTACAATATAATGCACACTGAGTCTCTACCGTACAGTCATGATACCTTGATCTAATTTGTCGCTATAATAATACAGCTGTTACAATATAACGCACACTGAGTCTCTACCGTACAGTCATGATACCTTGATCTAATTTGTCGCTATAATAATACAGCTGTTACAATATAATGCACACTGCGTCTCTACCGTACAGTCATGATACCTTGATCTAATTTGTCGCTATAATAATACAGCTGTTATGCTGTTACAATATAACGCACACTGAGTCTCTACCGTACAGTCATGATACCTTGATCTAATTTGTCGCTATAATAATACAGCTGTTATGCTGTTACAATATAATGCACACTGAGTCTCTACCGTACAGTCATGATACCTTGATCTAATTTGTCGCTATAATAATACAGCTGTTATGCTGTTACAATATAACGCACACTGAGTCTCTACCGTACAGTCATGATACCTTGATCTAATTTGTCGCTATAATAATACAGCTGTTATGCTGTTACAATATAATGCACACTGAGTCTCTACCGTACAGTCATGATACCTTGATCTAATTTGTCGCTATAATAATACAGCTGTTATGCTGTTACAATATAACGCACACTGAGTCTCTACCGTACAGTCATACCTTGATCTAATTTGTCGCTATAATAATACAGCTGTTATGCTGTTACAATATAACGCACACTGAGTCTCTACCGTACAGTCATGATACCTTGATCTAATTTGTCGCTATAATAATACAGCTGTTATGCTGTTACAATATAACGCACACTGAGTCTCTACCGTACAGTCATGATACCTTGATCTAATTTGTCGCTATAATAATACAGCTGTTATGCTGTTACAATATAACGCACACTGAGTCTCTACCGTACAGTCATGATACCTTGATCTAATTTGTCGCTATAATAATACAGCTGTTATGCTGTTACAATATAATGCACACTGAGTCTCTACCGTACAGTCATGATACCTTGATCTAATTTGTCGCTATAATAATACAGCTGGTATGCTGTTACAATATAATGCACACTGAGTCTCTACCGTACAGTCAGGATACCTTGATCTAATTTGTCGCTATAATAATACAGCTGTTATGCTGTTACAATATAACGCACACTGAGTCTCTACCGTACAGTCATGATACCTTGATCTAATTTGTCGCTATAATAATACAGCTGTTATGCTGTTACAATATAACGCACACTGAGTCTCTACCGTACAGTCATGATACCTTGATCTAATTTGTCGCTATAATAATACAGCTGTTATGCTGTTACAATATAACGCACACTGCGTCTCTACCGTACAGTCAGGATACCTTGATCTAATTTGTCGCTATAATAATACAGCTGTTACAATATAACGCACACTGAGTCTCTACCATACAGTCATGATACCTTGATCTAATTTGTCGCTATAATAATACAGCTGTTATGCTGTTACAATATAATGCACACTGAGTCTCTACCGTACAGTCATGATACCTTGATCTAATTTGTCGCTATAATAATACAG
Source organism: Phymorhynchus buccinoides (assembly GCA_017654935.2). Classification (NCBI taxonomy): domain Eukaryota; kingdom Metazoa; phylum Mollusca; class Gastropoda; order Neogastropoda; family Raphitomidae; genus Phymorhynchus; species Phymorhynchus buccinoides. Next base: position 52,426,550 of record CM065698.1, on the reverse strand, counting down.
CTGTTATGCTGTTACAATATAATGCACACTGAGTCTCTACCGTACAGTCATGATACCTTGATCTAATTTGTCGCTATAATAATACAGCTGTTATGCTGTTACAATATAATGCACACTGAGTCTCTACCGTACAGTCAGGATACCTTGATCTAATTTGTCGCTATAATAATACAGCTGTTATGCTGTTACAATATAATGCACACTGAGTCTCTACCGTACAGTCAGGATACCTTGATCTCATTTGTCGCTATAATAATACAGCTGTTATGCTGTTACAATATAATGCACACTGAGTCTCTACCGTACAGTCAGGATACCTTGATCTCATTTGTCGCTATAATAATACAGCTGTTATGCTGTTACAATATAATGCACACTGAGTCTCTACCGTACAGTCATGATACCTTGATCTAATTTGTCGCTATAATAATACAGCTGTTATGCTGTTACAATATAATGCACACTGAGTCTCTACCGTACAGTCATGATACCTTGATCTAATTTGTCGCTATAATAATACAGCTGTTATGCTGTTACAATATAATGCACACTGAGTCTCTACCGTACAGTCATGATACCTTGATCTAATTTGTCGCTATAATAATACAGCTGTTATGCTGTTACAATATAACGCACACTGAGTCTCTACCGTACAGTCATGATACCTTGATCTAATTTGTCGCTATAATAATACAGCTGGTATGCTGTTACAATATAATGCACACTGAGTCTCTACCGTACAGTCATGATACCTTGATCTAATTTGTCGCTATAATAATACAGCTGTTATGCTGTTACAATATAACGCACACTGAGTCTCTACCGTACAGTCATGATACCTTGATCTAATTTGTCGCTATAATAATACAGCTGTTATGCTGTTACAATATAATGCACACTGAGTCTCTACCATACAGTCATGATACCTTGATCTAATTTGTCGCTATAATAATACAGCTGTTATGCTGTTACAATATAACGCACACTGAGTCTCTACCGTACAGTCATGATACCTTGATCTAATTTGTCGCTATAATAATACAGCTGGTATGCTGTTACAATATAACGCACATTGCAGAACTCCACATGGTCGTATTCTTCATTAATTATTAACAGTACTCATAATGCTAATGACTCACACATGGTCGTATTCTTCATTAATTATTAACAGTACTCATAATGCTAATGACTCACACATGGTCGTATTCTTCATTAATTATTAACAGTACTCATAATGCTAATGACTCACACATGGTGGTATTCTTCATTAATTATTAACAGTACTCATAATGATAATGACTCACACATGGTCGTATTCTTCATGAATTATTAACAGTACTCATAATGCTAATGACTCACACATGGTCGTATTCTTCATTAATTATTAACAGTATTCATAATGCTAATGACTCACACATGGTGGTATTCTTCATTAATTATTAACAGTACTCATAATGATAATGACTCACACATGGTCGTATTCTTCATTAATTATTAACAGTACTCATAATGCTAATGACTCACACATGGTCGTATTCTTCATTAATTATTAACAGTACTCATAATGCTAATGACTCACACATGGTGGTATTCTTCATTAATTATTAACAGTACTCATAATGCTAATGACTCACACATGGTGGTATTCTTCATTAATTATTAACAGTACTCATAATGCTAATGACTCACACATGGTCGTATTCTTCATTAATTATTAACAGTACTCATAATGCTAATGACTCACACATGGTCGTATTCTTCATTAATTATTAACAGTACTCATAATGCTAATGACTCACACATGGTCGTATTCTTCATTAATTATTAACAGTACTCATAATGCTAATGACTCACACATGGTGGTATTCTTCATTAATTATTAACAGTACTCATAATGCTAATGACTCACACATGGTCGTATTCTTCATTAATTATTAACAGTACTCATAATGCTAATGACTCACACATGGTGGTATTCTTCATTAATTATTAACAGTACTCATAATGATAATGACTCACACATGGTCGTATTCTTCATTAATTATTAACAGTACTCATAATGCTAATGACTCACACATGGTGGTATTCTTCATTAATTATTAACAGTACTCATACTGCTAATGACTCACACATGGTCGTATTCTTCATGAATTATTAACAGTACTCATAATGCTAATGACTCACACATGGTGGTATTCTTCATTAATTATTAACAGTACTCATAATGCTAATGACTCACACATGGTCGTATTCTTCATTAATTATTAACAGTACTCATAATGCTAATGACTCACACATGGTCGTATTCTTCATTAATTATTAACAGTACTCATAATGCTAATGACTCACACAGTGGGGACAACTCCAAGTGCCATTCAGTGCCTTCTCCAGACACACCGGGCGGTATGCCCTCATTAACATCTCATCAATATTCATGATGCCAATGACTCACACAATGAGGACAGCTCCACTTTCCCTCCGGTGCCTCCTCTAGCTCCGTCTCCAGACACACCAGGTGGCATGCCCTCATTAACATCTCATCAATATTCATGATGCCAATGACTCACACAATGAGGACAGCTCCACTTTCCCTCCGGTGCCTCCTCCAGCTCCGGCTCCAGACACACCAGGTGGCATGCCCTCATTAACATCTCATCAATATTCATGATGCCAATGACTCACACAATGAGGACAGCTCCACTTTCCCTCCGGTGCCTCCTCTAGCCCCGTCTCCAGACACACCAGGTGGCATGCCCTCATTAACATCTCATCAATATTCATGATGCCAATGACTCACACAATGAGGACAGCTCCACTTTCCCTCCGGTGCCTCCTCTAGCCCCGTCTCCAGACACACCAGGTGGCATGCCCTCATTAACATCTCATCAATATTCATGATGCCAATGACTCACACAATGAGGATAGCTCCACTTTCCCTCCGGTGCCTCCTCCAGCTCCGGCTCCAGACACACCAGGTGGCATGCCCTCATTAACATCTCATCAATATTCATGATGCCAATGACTCACACAATGAGGACAGCTCCACTTTCCCTCCGGTGCCTCCTCCAGCTCCGGCTCCAGACACACCAGGTGGTATGCCCGAGGACAGGTGTCGCACAGGATGATCTCCCCTCCCTGCTGGCAAACCTCGCAGTAATCCTGGTGCTCCGTCTGTCCATAAAGGGAGGTCATTCAGTATGTAGTAATAATCAAGGGAGGTCATACAGTTTAATCATATTCACAGTATTACATGAATATTACTGATCCTCTATGTCTGTCCAACTCTCTCCCTCTATATCTTTTCTGTTCTCCCCCCATTTCTTCTTCTCTCTCTCCCCCCTCTGTCTCTCTCTCTCTGTGTCTCTCTCTTTCTCTCTCCCTCTCTCTTTCTTTCTCTCTCCCTCTGTCTCTCTCTTTCTATCTCCATCTGTCTCTCTCTTTCTATCTCCATCTGTCTCTCTCTCCTTCTGTCTTTCTCTCTCCCTCTGTCTCTCTCCCTCTGTCTCTCTCTTTCTTTCTCTCTCCCTCTTTACACTCTGTCATCTAATTTTATTATTAACCCTCGGCATAGGGTCGCTAGGAAACTTGTTGGTCGTCTTCGTCTTTTTCTTTATGCGGCCCTGCCCCCCTCTCTCTCTCTCCCTCCCTCTCACCTCATAACCCTCAGCATCAGGGTCGTTGGGGAACTTGCTAGTGGTCTTTGTCTTCTTCTTGCGGTGCCCCTGCCCCCTGCCCCTCTTGGTTCTCTTTCTGGCGGGGGTGGCCGCTGCCTCGGCCTTCTCCGTCTCCTTCAAGATGGCCGCCTCCTCCAACTGACGCTCAAATTCCTCGTCGCTCGTGTTGTAGCCGCCCTCATCGTCGTCCTGTGAGGGTCATGATGATCACGATGATCATGATGATGACATCAATTCAAAGTAGAAATTATATCATACGAAAATAATAATCCTTCAGTTATTGTTCTTTCGTCCTTTTTATTAAGTTATTCTCAAAGACAACTTAACCATTTTTACTTTATTTCAAATTATTTTTTTGCTAAAGACATTTCCTTAATGAAAGACAAGTTTCAAAAATGAGCATGACACATGGGTATTCCAATTCTATTTTCTTCATATGTAATAAAGATCGGAGCTGTATCTTGACGAAGCGCAATCTTTACTTGTGCAAAAAATATAAAATGTCACTATGTTCTGGCAAAACTGTTGACATGCATCCTGCTAACACATTACTCATCTAAAAAAAAATGTAAAAGTAATGAGTATAGAAATGGTCTTTCAAAGTAACACAAGTCTTATGTTTCCAACCCTTGATAATCAATCCCTCTGTTGGTCTGTTGTCCAGGAGTATGAATCAGACTTCATCACACCCAGAAGGACATGGCGACCATCATGTACTGTACAACACACACAATGTACTGTACAACACACACAATGTACTGTACACCACACACAATGTACTGTACAACACACACAATGTACTGTACAACATACACAATGTACTGTACAACACACACAATGTACTGTACACCACACACACTGTACTGTACACCACACACAATGTACTGTACAACACACACAATGTACTGTACAACACACACAATGTACTGTACAACACACACACAATGTACTGTACAACACACACAATGTACTGTACAACACACACAATGTACTGTACAACACACACAATGTACTGTACAACACACACAATGTACTGTACAACACACACAATGTACTGTACAACACACACAATGTACTGTACAACACACACAATGTACTGTACAACACACACAATGTACTGTACAACACACACAATGTACTGTACAACACACACAATGTACTGTACAACACACACAATGTACTGTACAACACACACAATGTACTGTACAACACACACAATGTACTGTACAACACACACAATGTACTGTACAACACACACAATGTACTGTACAACAACACACACAATGTACTGTACAACACACACAATGTACTGTACAACACACACAATGTACTGTACAACACACACAATGTACTGTACAACACACACAATGTACTGTACAACACACACAATGTACTGTACAACACACACAATGTACTGTACAACACACACAATGTACTGTACAACACACACAATGTACTGTACAACACACACAATGTACTGTACAACACACACAATGTACTGTACAACACACACAATGTACTGTAGAACACACACAATGTACTGTACACAACACACACAATGTACTGTACAACACACACAATGTACTGTACAACACACACAATGTACTGTACAACACACACAATGTACTATACAACACACACAGTCTATGTTTCCAACCCTTGATAAACTAAAGTCAATCCCTCTGTTGGTCTGTTGTCCAGGAGTATGAATCAGACTTCATCACACCCAGAAGGACATGGCGACCACAATGTACTGTACAACACACACAATGTACTGTGCAGTGCTGTGTACACTGTTCATACTGTTTGCTGAGACTTTTGTGGGAAGAGTATGGCCATACAATGCCACCCCCCAAACACCTTCAACAACTCAGCAGAGTAAACATAACTCACAGAGCTTGCCTTCTTCTTCTTGCGTTTTTTGGTGATCTTGATTTTGAGGGGGGCCACGGCCTTCTTGCCCCCCTTGCCCTTTTTGCCCCCCTTGCCCGACGACTTGCCCCCTCCCCCACTCTCCTCCTCCGTGGCATCACCATCGTCATCGTCATCTGAAAACGGCAGTTTGTCAACAAGTTGATGAACATTTTATCTCAGCATCAGGGGTCCTATTCTTCTTTTTCTTCTGCGTTCCCAGGCCATAATGGGTAAGGTACGTATGTGCCCGGTTTTCTGTTTTCTCTGGTCTCCCCGCTGCATACATTCCCATTTCGGAGCAGCTCAAAGGAGAACATTATTTGGAAGATTTTTTTTTAAAGGCAGGAGAATGGGCCAACAAGTCAAATATAGTAGATCATAGATGACAGTAAGCAAAGGGAAAAGGCAGAGTCAAAAAGAGTGACAGATTAGAGGAAGTTACAAGCACAGAACTTCCAGAAGATGGGGGAACTATTTGTATGAAAGACCCTCCCCCACCCTCCGTATCCCCATAGGGAGGGCTCCTATAAATACACCAAAATCCTGAACATTCATAACATGGAGGGAAAGTTTCAGCATTTGTCAGTTTTACTGATACAGAGTGTCAGAGCAAGATACTACTGAAACAAGGCCACAGTAAATCTGTGTCTCATGGTCTTCATCCACGGCTTTAATATCTTTTACTGATACAGAGTGTCAGAGCAAGATACTACTGAAACAAGGCCACAGTAAATCTGTGTCACATGGTCTTCATCCACGGCTTTGATATCTTTTACTGATACAGAGTGTCAGAGCAAGATACTACTGAAACAAGGCCACAGTAAATCTGTGTCTCATGGTCTTCATCCACGGCTTTGATATCTTTTACTGATACAGAGTGTCAGAGCAAGATACTACTGAAACAAGGCCACAGTAAATCTGTGTCTCATGGTCTTCATCCACGGCTTTGACTTCTTTTACTGATACAGAGTGTCAGAGCAAGATACTACTGAAACAAGGCCACAGTAAATCTGTGTCACATGGTCTTCATCCACGGCTTTGACTTCTTTTACTGATACAGAGTGTCAGAGCAAGATACTACTGAAACAAGGCCACAGTAAATCTGTGTCTCATGGTCTTCATCCACGGCTTTGACTTCTTTTACTGATACAGAGTGTCAGAGCAAGATACTACTGAAACAAGGCCACAGTAAATCTGTGTCATCATGGTCTGTCATCCACGGCTTTGTGTCTCATGGTCTTCATCCACGGCTCTTTTACTGATACAGAGTGTCAGAGCAAGATACTACTGAAACAAGGCCACAGTAAATCTGTGTCTCATGGTCTTCATCCACGGCTTTGATATCTTTTACTGATACAGAGTGTCAGAGCAAGATACTACTGAAACAAGGCCACAGTAAATCTGTGTCACATGGTCTTCATCCACGGCTTTGATATCTTTTACTGATACAGAGTGTCAGAGCAAGATACTACTGAAACAAGGCCACAGTAAATCTGTGTCTCATGGTCTTCATCCACGGCTTTGATATCTTTTACTGATACAGAGTGTCAGAGCAAGATACTACTGAAACAAGGCCACAGTAAATCTGTGTCTCTTGGTCTTCATCCACGGCTTTGATATCTTTTAACCCCTTCACTGCCAGAACATTGGGAAATTATCCATTTTCTTATCAAATTTAAAAATGAACTGTTAGACTCCATCTGAGAAAATAGATATATACCGATCTCCAAAGAAGCCTGCAAAGCGTGGGATATAAAATCATATCTTGACATCATTTGCGCATATTAACCCATAGGCTTAGTGTAAACGCATGTGAGAAAAAGGTGTAAAAATACACCGTTGCCAAGTAACCTGACGTCACAGTTACTTATCTTCACATAACATTATCATTATCACACATCGAGGTACACTCGCATGCGACTATCTGCAGTGCTCAAACCATATTTGCTTTATTTGCATCAAGTGATGCTTAGTAAAATAAAAAGTTGTTTTGATGAATATCTTACATTGAAAACAAAAATTCTGAAGAGTAACTGTTAGTGAAATTGCAAATGATAAAAATAGCGGCTAACAACTAGACACTCTTTCCTGACTTGTCTACACCCAAACCCTGCATTCCAGGACCCGGACATCAAAAGTTATGACATCATCAATGACATCGTACACATAGTAGACACGGGGCTGGCAGTGAAGGGGTTAACATGTTCCTTTTTAGCTGAAATAATGTTCCAAGCATCAGAAAAGCCTGAAGTCCAATCCTCTGAAAACCACAGTAAAACTAAAAGGGCTAGCAAGGCCCCAGACTGTGAGAAATCACTTTAAAATACTATGCAACACAAAGGATAACACTGAATAAAAAGGCAAAACCTCTGACAAGAGAAGCCAATCCTCTGTCAGAAATTCTTAATCCTCTGATAATTCTGATGCCTGTGTTCCCCGTAATATTCTCATTCCACCCCCCGACATCAGAGACTTCCTTTACACATGGGCAACCCTCACCTCTCTGCGGAGTGGCCGGGGAGGCAGCGGCCGAGGACGACCCCTGGACCAGCACCGCGCTGACCGCCTCGCTTCTCTCCCCTGCTGCCCCCCCTCCCCCTGCCCCGCCCTGGTTCTGGCCCTTGAGGGGGTTGTTGGCCGCAAACTCCCTCCACTTGGCTCCCAGCAAAACCACCAGCTTGGCCTGAGGACAGCAGCAACACAGTACAAACATCACCCCATGTGTTCTCCCAGCAAAACCACCAGCTTGGCCTGAGGACAGCAGCAACACAGTACAAACATCACCCCCTGTGTTCTCCCAGCACAACCACCAGCTTGGCCTGAGGACAGCAACAACAAAGTACAAACATCACCCCATGTGTTCTCCCAGCAAAACCACCAGCTTGGCCTGAGGACAGCAGCAACACAGTACAAACATCACCCCATGTGTTCTCCCAGCAAAACCACCAGCTTGGCCTGAGGACAGCAGCAACACAGTACAAACATCACCCCATGTGTTCTCCCAGCAAAACCACCAGCTTGGCCTGAGGACAGCAGCAACAAAGTACAAACATCATCCCTTGTGTTCTCACAGTAAATAATAATAATATTACATTTAATTGATTTATAAAGCGCTTTACCTCAAATGAGCCCAAATTGCTTTACAACCAAGTGATCAACAATAAGCAGACAACAAAAATAATATTTAAGAATGACACAGCCAGCAACAACACATGCACATAGGAGCACACACAGACACAGACACACTCAGACACACCCACATACACACAGTGACACACACACACGAGCGTGCATGCAAGCACACATACACACAACACAACACAAACACACAGTCACAGACTAGATCTTTATCTCACATTCAGTAAATCATCTTATATATAGACACTAGGTTGCACGGACACACACAGACAGCTGCACACACACAGACACACCAGTAGATACACACACACACAAACACACACATGAAAGCACACACAGACACACATGCGCTTACACTCACACACACACAAACAACACATGCTTTCTATTCAGTCTCAATCTCCCCCTCACAGGCACACAGAAATAGACAAAAAAACAATATCCAGGAGCATAAAACGAGACTAGATCATTGAGAAGCACATTATCCGTGACTACTGTCAAACATTCTGAACTTGGTTCATGTGTAATATGTAGCAGACCCTATTTGCTCAGTTGTGTGCTTAAAGTTATGACCAGCTCCCTCACAGCACATAGTGCTATTAATACTATTCTTTAAAGGAAAATAGCAATCTGTGAATGGGATTCTGATATATATATAGCAATGTAAAATTAGAAGGCATTTCTTAAAACAAATTATGATTCATCATTATTTTCTTTATATAAATGATTGACAAGCTCAGGTTTACCAGACATAACAAAAACATTAACAATTAAAAACAAGCCATTTATGGTCAATATACCCAACGATACACAGAGCAAACAAAAGTTTGTAAGTTGCTCTCTCTTCATGAAACAATATCACTGCACTAACACACGGCTGAAAATAACCCATAATGACATCAGCAAGTGAGGAGCCAGTTCAGGGCAGGGTAAGTTATCGCATTCCTCCACGACTATCCCAGGTAAAGTTTACTATCTTGGTGGACCGCTGACCTGAGCGATCTTGGGGTTGTCCTTGACGATGAGTGGCCTGACGTACTGGGAGAAGAGCTTGTAGTTGGTGATGTTCTTGTAGTCCTCCTCGCTGAAGTTGGTCTCCGTGTTCTTCAGACCAAACTCCTGGCAGATGTCCCCACACGTCTTGGGCTGGGGCCGCACCGGCGTGCGCTTCTTCACGTCTTTGGGAGTGATCTCGAAGGACCGCTCGTCCTCCTCGCTGCCTCCCCCACCTAAGTCGCTCCCCTGGACAACAGTAAATACTGATTAATACAGTGATCTCCATGGACCGCTCGTCCTCCTCGCTGCCTCCCCCACCTAAATCGCTCCCCTGGACAACAGTAAATACTGATTAATACAGTGATCTCCATGGACCGCTCGTCCTCCTCGCTGCCTCCCCCACCTAAATCGCTCCCCTGGACAACAGTAAATACTGATTAATACAGTGATCTCCATGGACCGCTCGTCCTCCTCGCTGCCTCCCCCACCTAAATCGCTCCCCTGGACAACAGTAAATACTGATTAATACAGTGATCTCCATGGACCGCTCGTCCTCCTCGCTGCCTCCCCCACCTAAATCGCTCCCCTGGACAACAGTAAATACTGATTAATACAGTGATCTCCATGGACCACTCGTCCTCCTCGCTGCCTCCCCCACCTAAATCGCTCCCCTGGACAACAGTAAATACTGATTAATACAGTGATCTCCATGGACCGCTCGTCCTCCTCGCTGCCTCCCCCACCTAAGTCGCTCCCCTGGACAACAGTAAATACTGATTAATACAGTGATCTCGAAGGACCGCTCGTCCTCCTCGCTGCCTCCCCCACCTAAGTCGCTCCCCTGGACAACAGTAAATACTGATTAATACAGTGATCTCGAAGGACCGCTCGTCCTCCTCGCTGCCTCCCCCACCTAAATCGCTCCCTGGACAACAATAAATACTGATTAATACAGTGATCTCCATGGACCACTCGTCCTCCTCGCTGCCTCCCCCACCTAAATCACTCCCCTGGACAACAATAAATACTGATTAATACAGTGATCTCCATGGACCACTCGTCCTCCTCGCTGCCTCCCCCACCTAAACCGCTCCCCTGGACAACAGTAAATACTGTACTGATTAACACAGTGATCTCGAAGTCGAAGGACCGCTCGTCCTCGTCCCCCACCTAAACCGCGCCCCTAGATTTTTTTCTACAGCAGTTTTCAAGATATTGCATGGACAGTTAGGATTGTATAATCAGACTGACTAAATCACTGACGTCAATCTTTTTTCTTGACATTTTCATCCTCTTTCTGACCCGTTTGTTTCTTATTTTAGCCATGGACCAAAATTGATGCTACAATTTATCTCAACCTCCTCCTTCTCAGAATGTTTCATTTCTTTTCTTTTCTCTCTAAGGTCTCTAATATTTTCAGTTTGCACAAACAATCAAAATACAGATTTCATTCATACCTCATCCTCGCTGTAGTGCTTCTTCTTCTTCTTGGATTTCTTCTTCTTCTCACCACTCTATTTCTTCTTCTATCTATCCAGGTATAACCATAAGCAAAACAGTAGACAGATTAATAATCCTACCTCATCCTCGCTGTAGTGCTTCTTCTTCTTCTTGGATTTTTTCTTCTTCTCGCTGCCCTCCTTGTTCTTCCTCTTCCTTCCTCTTTTCTCCACACGCACTTCTTCTGCCGGCTCCTCTTCTGAAAAACACAGAAATGATGTTGAAACATAGGGTAAATTTTTGTTTTACTAAAAACACGTATTAGTACAGTGGACCTTCCCTGTTATAGTGTTAACACCTTCCCCATTCAGACTCCCTCTAACATGTGACCCAACATGTTTTCACCAATTTGTTCCTCTTCCTATCCAGGTCCATATCCCTATTAAAATCCCTCCTTATTGTGACCTTTTCTGGGTGCTGATTTATGAAGGTCATATTAGGGAGGTTCCACTGTATACCATTGGTTCATTAGTTTCCCAAATCAGACACGCTTAGTTTCACTTTCAAACATTAAAACAGGCAGTTCCTCCGAAGTCGGAGTGTGGCTGCCCATGTAGCAGGATAATCAAAAACAATCACACACGTAATGTTCTCATTCCTAATCCTAGCTGGTGCATTTGTACCATAGTGTTCAAGTGCTTCGGCTGTTGGGATGATCCCTGGAGTCTTTAAGCCAGGGTATGACAACAACACCAACAAAGATCTAGGAGTAACAATTGATACATGTTTATCTTTTGATAACCACATTCAAATAATAGTGAACAAAGCGAACCAAATGTTGGGCATTATGTGTTATTTATCAGAAGAAGTTTTTCATATCTAAACAAAGATAATTATTTTTCTTCAATTGTAAAAATCATTTGTTCGGACACACTTAGAATATGCTAATACAATTTGGTGTCCATACATGAAACAGCAATCAATTCAAATTGAAAAAGTTCAAAGGCGTGCTACTAAACTTTTGAAGGAATGTAAAAACATGACCTATCCTGGAAGACTGAATTATTTAAATCTCCATTTTCTTAAAGGAAGAAGATTGAGAGGAGACCTCATTCAAACATACAAAATACAGTGTTCCCCATGCTTCCAAATTTCTAAGGGTCCTTTGCCCCAGAATTTTAAGGGTCATTTGAAAAATTTTCAGGGTCAAAATAAAAGCCATAATAAATGGACAATATGACTGCAGAAGAGCTTGCCATCACGATGCTGAAGCCAGTCAAATTCTTCACACCAACTTGACTTGAATTTGCAAGTTACTTTCTTCTTTTCATCACTACTGACAGTTGAAGTAGAACTTGAAGGGCCTGGAACTGGTTCGAGGGTTTTTGTCACCTCACTTAAAACTTCAGTCTTTGGAAGAACTTTGACGCAAAGTTTTCGCAATCCAGACAAGCAGCGCCATTTTTTTGCTTCCAAGAAACACGCGGGCTAGGCTTGGCAGCAGTGCACGTGCGAGCAGCATGGGTGGTGAGAAACAAAGGGAAATTACTCTGTGGTTCATGATAGTTTTTGTTGTCTGCTTCAAGCATGGCATAGTAGTGAAAGAATAGGCGCAGTATATTTTGTTGATCGTTTCCCGCAAGCCGAAATGGCTTCGACATTCTGATCGCGGTGAACACGTTTGAGGAAGCAATCGGCTGAGAGAAAAACTGTACGTCACAATGATGTATTGACTGAAAAATTTATACGTCAAACTTGAAACTTTGTACGTAATTTACGTACAGATCTGCGCTAATCGGGAACACTGAAATATTCAATGAAAAAGATAATATTTCTGTTGACTCATTACTCACTATATCACAATATGATAATACAAGGTTTGGGGGCAAAAGTGTTATTAAACACTGCTGTAGGCCCGTACAACAGAGTTACTTCATACTGGAATGACCTCCCCACTAATATCAAATATGCACCAAATCATCTTGTGGACGAATTACCAAAATTTAGAGATCTCTTTCTGGAATTTGATTAGTAATTACTAAAGATGATTTGATTGCTTGTATAAATGTATTTTTTGTGTCAGACCCCAATGCAAAATGTATATATGCTAATGATTGGACGTTTTATAGGCCGCAAGGCCTAGGCTGATGAAAGCCTGTTCCTAATACCAGTGTTGGTTTGAAAGTGAAGCACTAGCAGACGAAACAACATTGCCGTCTACCATAACTTCCTGTCATGCGCATTCACCATCACCGCACAGATATTTATCCGGATATTTATCCCACCTTTGTGTCAGACGCCAATCATTAAAATTTATTATCACAAATAACTCTATCCGTAATCCTACCACAAACACATAAGGCAGATACATCGTTAATAAATTGAAAACACACGTGCTTCTCAGGGAAATCCCCGTCTTTTTTTAGGAAGCAAAACGCTATGCAAATGAACAAAGACGAAACAGGGGAATCCACATGTCCCCAACACCGGTGTGCGTAGAAGTTAAACTGGCTAAAAATTCGTAATTTGTTCATAAACTAGTCCATTGTCTCAGTCAAGATGAGTAACAAGTCTGTTAACAAACCTTTCAACGAAAGGATGACACAATCAAGAAGGTTTCACGTCAATAATTTACCGACATGATCACATACCAAAAAAATCAACCAGAAAATGAGATTGAACGAGTCCAATTAAATTTCCCACCTTCTTCTTCGCCTTCTTCCATTTCCATTTCCTCGTCTTCTTCCGCTCCTCGTTTGCTAGACATGTTGTAGTCGAGAACACAACAGAAAATTAAACTCCAACACCAAAATAAAGGAAATCTTTTTTGAAAGACTTGCTCATCAACCCCCACCCTTCGCACCAACGAGCGCGGTTTGCCTAATTGATCATGCGCGTGCTGACGTCACAGCTCCCATCGACATCCCATAATAGTCACAGACGACATCCCATAATAGTTCAAAATCCATCCCATAATAGTCACAAGAAAAAAGACTGGTAGAAAATGAATTTAAAAACTCAATGCATATGAGATGCTAATTGATTAGAATAGTTTGAAATCAAGTTTGAACACACTGGCAAACGCACTGATGATTTATGATTCTTTATAACTATTGTTTTAGTAATGAAGAAGAAACACGCACAACGCGCATAGATCATCCGGGGATTTAAACGGGAAAGGAGGGGGGGGGGGGGGGGGGGGGGGGGGGGGGGCAGCTCAGTAGGCCTACCCTCTGTGCGTGTGTGTGTCATTGTGTGTGTGTGTGTGTGAGAGAGAGAGAGAGAGAGAGAGAGAGAGAGAGAGAGAGAGAGAGAGAGAGAGAGAGAGAGAGAGAGAGAGAGAGAGAGAGAGACCGCAGAGAGAGTGTGTGTGTGTGCGTGCGCGCGCGCGTGTGCATCGATCTGTCCGTGTGTGTGTGTGTGTCACAGTGCGTGGGTGTGGGTGTGGGTGTATGTGTAGTTTGTCTATGTGCGTGTGTGTGTGTAACAGAGAGAAAGAATGAGAGAGAGAGAGAGATAACTGAAGAGAGAGAAGGCATAGGCCTATGTGTTGTGTCAGTAGCCTACTTGCGTGTGTGTGTTTGTGTGGTGAGCCAGTGCGTGCGTGTATGGGTGTCACAGGTGTACGTAGGCTTATAGATATCTCTCTCTCTCTCTCTCTCTCTCTCTCTCTCTCTCTCTCTCTCTCTCTCTCTCTCTCTGAGTGTGTGTGTGTGGGGGGGGGGGGGCGGATGCGTGAGGGTAAGAGAGAGAGAGAGAGACGCATATATGGGTTGTGTGTGTGTGTACGGGGCCGGGGGGGGGGGGGGGGTATATATTATGCGTAGACGTTGTGTGTCAGTGTGTAGTGTGGGTGTGTATGGAAGGGGGGGGGGGGGGGGGAGAACTCGTGTGTGTGTGTGTGTGTGTGTGTGTGTGTGTGTGTGTGTGTCAGTGTGTGTATGTGTGTATACTGATGTGTATGTGTGTGTGTCGTGTGTGTGTGTGTGTGTGCGTGCGCGCGCGTACGTACGTCAGTGTGTGTGTCCATGACTGAATTAAAGAGAGACTGACACAGACACTGAGACAGACATATATGTAGGGCCTACAGACAGCCAAGGGCAAAAATGGGCACACACAGAGAGAGAGATGACGTAACGGATCCCATCCCATAATAGTCAGAGTCGACATCCCATAATAGTCAGAGTCAACATCCCATAATATCTAAAATAATCTATCCCATAATAGTCACAAGATAAAAAAAAGACTGGCAGAAAACGAGCATATTAATTATGAGGCTATGATTCTAATTGATTAGAATGATTTGAGCATACATGCACACGCATTGATAACTATATGTTTTGTTTTATAATGAAGAAGACTGAACACACGAGAACACGCCGCATAGATCATCCGGGCATTTAATGGGGAGAGGGGTGGGGTGGGGTGGAGAACGTAAAACAATGTGTGTGTGTGTGTGTGTGTGTGTGTGTGTGTGTGTGTGTGCGTGTGTGTGCGTGCGTGCGTGTGTGCTGTGAGCTTGTGATGAAAATGATGTTTTACGTCCTCTCGGTCATAGACACATATGGGACATTTGTAAATACAAAGATGGTGGGAACAATACTGGCTGCAATGCCTGGAGGCAGTGCAACACCAGTACAGTCCAGAGTTTTTAACAATATAGATAGGTGTAGCGGTAACCACGCCTCGGTTAAATCTCATCGGCTATGGTACCGCCACATTGTTAACAAGGGCATCGCCGAGCGGCAGCAACGCATTGTAAGTGCATCGCCGAGCAGCAGTAAGGCATTGTGACAATGCGAACCCGGCCAGAGTTATGTCCTCTCCCCCCCCCCACCCCCCCAATAAACAATATCTCTCTCTCTCTCTCTCTCTCTCTCTCTCTCTCTCTCTCTCTCTCTCTCCCCCCCCCCCCCCCTCTCTCTCTCTCTCTCTCTCTCTCTCTCTCTCTCTCTCTCTCTTCTCTCTAGTTTACGACACGATTCAAAAGTAGTAGGCCAGAAACATGTCTGCTGCTCGGCAACATTGTAGTTCCGGGGGATAATTTATATACGAATGTTTTATACTGTTAGTGTCACATCCTGACACAACATTTGAAGAGCTTATGTCTTCTAGTTCACGAGATGCATACAGCTTGGACAATAAATATATAGCGCAAAGAAGGAAATTTCGGTTTTCAGGTCACACTTCAAGGTCAAGATCATCATGGCAATAATTTATGCTCAGATGATGTTTTCTACTCTAGGGTATACAAGTACCACACACAATCTGAAGCGCTTCTGTTAAGCACAAATGTGGAAAATATGGCTTAAAACCCAATTTGTAGACCCCTACCACTTTCAAGGCCTACCGATCTCCCAGACCGTGACGTTGATCGGTATGCCACCATCAGAACGGGCATAAACCAAAGTACCTACATGCCAAATTTGAAGACTCTAACACCAACGGTGTGGGAGTTATGGCCCCTTAAAGATTTTCGGTTTTCAAGGTCAAACTTCAAGGTCAAGGTCAGCACGGTGTTGATTAACGAAAGGAAGCTTCCTTTTCAAGCTGTCTACCCCTCTGCCAATGTTAATCAAAATCCAAACAGTAGTTTTTAAGATAATCGATACACAGACACACACACAGACAGACACAGACAGACAGACAGACAGACACACACACACACACACACACACACACACACACACACACACACACACACACACACACACACGCACACGCACGCACGCACACGCACACGCACACACACACACACACACACACACACACACACACAGACAGACACACAAACCGATCGCAATACCTCGGCCTCTGGCCGGGTAATAATTGAGTAAGCTGTGAACTTGTGTGCGTGGGTGATACAGATATACCACCCCCCCCCCTCTCTCTCTCTCTCTCTCTCTCTCTCTCTCTCTCTCTCTCTCTGTCTCTCTCTCTCTCTCTCTCTGTGTCTCTCTCTCTCTCTCTCTGTCTCTCTCTCTCTCTCTCTCTCTCTCTCTCTCTCTCTCTCTCTCTCTCTCTCTCTCTCTCTCTCTCTCTCTCTCTCTCTCTCTCTCTCTCTCTCTCTCTCTCTCTCTCTCTCTCTCTCTCTCTCTCTCTCTCTCTCTCTCTCTCTCTCTCTCTCTCTCTCTCTCTCTCTCTCTCCCTCTGCTTTGCGGTTAGTTATGTGTGTATTTATTTTGTGTCCTTATTTTGTCTATTAGTTTTGTGTTTTTTTTTGCTTTCGTTGTATACATGGGTCAATGGCCAAAGTACATTAAATATCTAAAGCCTGAAGCCTGAATTTAATCTCTCTCTCTCTCTCTCTCTCTCTCTCTCTCTCTCTCTCTCTCTCTCTCTCTCTCTCTCTCTCTCTCTCTCTCTCTCGCTGTGTGTGTGTGTGTGTGTGTGTGTGTGTGTGTGTGTGTGTGTGTGTGTGTGTGTGTGTGTGTGTGTGTGTGTGTGTGTGTGTGTGTGTGTGTGTGTGTGTGTGTGTGTGTGTGTGTGCGTGCGTGCGCGCTCTTGCGCGCCGCGCTTGTGTGTGGAGTAGGATGGGGTGATGTGTGCTGGGTGATGTGTTTTTTGGGGGGTGGAAGGGGGGAGAGTGCACAAGTGTGTCGGTCTGTGTGTGTATGAGTGGTGAGGGAAAGGGGGGGGCAGATCCATTGGATGTGTGAATGTGAGTAAGTGTATGTTGTCTGTGTTACGGTCAGTGTGTGTGTGTGTGTGTGTGTGTGTGTGTGTGTGTGTGTGTGTGTGTGTGTGTGTGTGTGTGTGTGTGTGTGTGTGTGTGTGTGGTGTGTGTGTTCTCGCACTTTACGTTCAGTTTCTGACCCTCTTTCTCTCCAGATCCCTAGGTATAAGCTTTAGCTTTCAACTGTTGGTCGGCGCTCTTTTGCTGTCTCAGGACAGACCTCCTGGAACAAACTTCCTCTCTCCCTCCGTCAGCGACCGACCCTCCCTGCTTTCAAAGCTAATCTCAAAAACCCACCTGTTCCTCCGTCATTAAAGCTCCGCTCTCTTTCTCTTCTCTCTCTTGCCATTAGGTCTGTTTCTGCTATATTCTATTTATGTAATCCGTGTGTTCGCTTTGTATTGCGTTTTTGTTTGAATGCGCTATTAATGCTAACGTGTGTGTGCGCTTTGATTTGATTTCTATCTAAATAAGAATTCGGTCTCTTTGTGACAACTGATATTCAGTCAAACAATGCCCACGGTCTGAAACATAGGAAACAGAACAGAACAATATTCATTATCATCTACTATCAAGATTCAGCGCCGCATAAATACTGTATGTTGTTGTTGGTGTGTGTGTGTGTGTGTGTGTGTGTGTGTGTGTGTGTGTGTGTGTGTGTGTGTGTGTGTGTGTGTGTGCGTGTGCGTGTGCGTGTGTGTGTGTGTGTGTGTGTCAAGTCAAGTCAAAATGATCTTTATTGAGGATAAGGAGTAAGCTTGACAGCTTTATTTCATCCTGTCCTCAGAATAAAAAGTAATACGAAAGAAACTCGAAAAATAACTCAACATGCAAAACAAAGCATTCCAAAGTGCTAAACATTAGCCTAATAATTAACGCATTGAAATAACTCTATTGAGAGAGAGAGAGAGAGAGAGAGAGAGAGAGAGAGAGAGAGAGAGAGAGAGAGAGAGAGAGAGAGAGAGAGAGAGAGAGAGAGAGAGAGAGAGAGAGAGAGAGAGAGAGAGAGAGAGAGAGAGAGAGAGAGAGAGAGAGAGAGAGAGAGAGAGAGAGAGAGAGAGAGAGAGAGAGAGAGAGAGAGAGAGAGAGAGAGAGAGAGAGAGAGAGAGAGAGAGAGAGAGAGAGAGAGAGAGAGAGAGAGAGAGAGAGAGAGAGAGAGCAAGCATAAATGAACCGGAGATTGAAGTGAAAATAGTTAACTTCATTTTATTTATATACATCTGTATTGCTAAAAATTCGGGACTTTCCTGGAGTTGCACTGCATTGCCTCCAGGATCGTTCCCACCATCTTTATATCTACTAATGTCCCATATGTGTCTGTTTCAGACCGGAGGACCTTAAACGGATTTTCATTTTCATCAGTGAAAATGGTTGTCCCTCCCCCATTTCTTTTTCTCTACCATCACCCATATTAACACATGTCCCGGACACAGTGGAACAGAGCAGAGAACAATCAAAGTATAACAAAAAGTATCAATTAAAAGGACATCATTTGTTCCCACGGAGTAGGTGCTCATTTTCTAAAGTTAGAGTCTAATTCATAGGGTTTCTAACATATGATATTTAAGTGCTTTCATAAATGTCTCCCTTGATGGTCAAGATTTTAAATTAAACGATAAATTGTTCCACGCCGTACAGCCTGAGTACAATAAACTAGATTTATAAAGATTATTACGGGGTCTGGGAAAAGAAAGTTTGTGTGTATGTCTGCTTTCGTTGCTGTGACGAGGGAATGAGCTAAAGGTGAAGTCTCTAGGGGAGGACTTTTAAAGTGTTAATTTTCAATGAGAAAAGTTTCCTTTAGCCCACTTCTCTAGGGTGTGGGAGATGAGCAACTTTCCCGGCCCCTTTTCATTTAATACATTTACATTTTTGCCCGGGTTCTGGTTCGTATGATTGAAGGAAATACAAGTGGTAGATTTGCTATAAATGACAGAGAGAAGTAGATTTTTACATGAAAATTACAAAAAAACTTCCACTGTCATCAATCTGACCAAAAGGTTCAGAATTATTTGTACACTTGTATCACAAATCAGCATAACAGATTATGCAGCAATAAGAAAGCAGCTCAACAGCGCCAAAACAAAATATGTATGAAAAATGAAATCCAAAAGGATTATACAAGACTTTTGTCTGTCTGAAAAGTTTAGCCCCAAGCCGGGAGGGCCACTTATATTATTAAGGTAGTTAGAATGATTTGCACTGTCCCAAGGACTTAGCTTTAATTAAGTTTCCTCTGTCGGGATCGGTGAGTGCGGGGGTGACTGCGCTGGCTCTTCAGGTGAGAGGTCGCCCAGTAGTTCTGGATGGGGCGACGCGGGATGGCACGGCACAGGCGTGGTATCCTCGTGGGTTCTGGGTGTGGTGGCGACTTGGCAGCAGCACCGTCTTCTTGTTTGTGAGTCAGGGATTAAGCTTCCTGATCACGATGCCCTGGAGCTGGGCTAATAGTATTACTGGCAGGTAACAGTGGAGGGTTTGTTCATACAGTGTTGACTCAGCCAGGTTTTAGTTT
>CM065698.1:52383697-52401197 GCA_017654935.2 Phymorhynchus buccinoides | reverse complement strand
AAAATCCTGCATAAAGCGTGGGCTATCACCGAGTCCGTCATTCAGCACAGCGTAAACGCCCCTAGGTAGAATTTGACAGAGAATCCAGTCTCTACGTCCCTACTCGCGTGTGTCCAGAGAGAGAGAGAGAGAGAGAGAGAGAGAGAGAGAGGGTGAGGGAGGGAGGGAAACATTTGAAACATTTGTTTATTGAGGGAAAAGAATAAGCACACAATGGGCTTGTTTACATCTTGCCCTCGAAACAAAAGAAGAAAAGCATAATTAAAACTTCAATTAATGAACAAAAGCAACAAGGGAAAAAACACACACCCCAAGCCCAGAGAGAGAGAGAGAGAGAGAGAGAGAGAGAGTGCATGCGTGCGTGCGTGTGTGTGTCTGTGCGTGTGTGTATGCGCGCGTGCGTGCGTGTGAGTGTGTGTGTGTGTGTGTGTGTGTGTGTGTGTGTGTGTGTGTGTGTGCGTGTGTGTGCGTGTGTGTGTGTGTGACATAATTATGGTCCAGCTTAGCACCTAAACCACCAAACCGATCACAATGATATTTAGTACAACGATTTCTTAGACGTTGCTGATGCTGCACACGGTATAAGATTAACTCTCTGTGGTTGGTTTAGCGTCTAATTAGGCGTGGCCTCTTGTAGACAGTTAAGATTCACTCTCTGTGGTTGGTCTAGCGTCTAATTAGGCGTGGCCTCTTGTAGACAGTCAAGATTCATTCTCTGTGGTTGGTTTAGCGTCTAATTAGGCGTGGCCTCTTGTAGACAGTTAAGATTCACTCTCTGTGGTTGGTTTAGCGTCTAATTAGGCGTGGCCTCTTGTAGACAGTTAAGATTCACTCTGTGGTTGGCTTAGCGTCTAATTAGGCGTGGCCTCTTGTAGACAGTTAAGATTCACTCTGTGGTTGGCTTAGCGTCTAATTAGGCGTGGCCTCTTGTAGACAGTTAAGATTCACTCTGTGGTTGGTCTTACGTCTAATTAGGCGTGGCCTCTTGTAGACAGTCAAGATTCACTCTCTGTGGCTGGTCTAGCGTCTAATTAGGCGTGGCCTCTTGTAGACAGTCAAGATTCACTCTCTGTGGCTGGTCTAGCGTCTAATTAGGCGTAGCCTCTTGTAGACAGTCAAGATTCACACTCTTCTTCTTCTTCTTTCCTTTAATCATCGAATCAAAGCTGATTATTCTGTCACCACCACTCTATTCTACGTGACCCAGCTAGTCAGTCTCTCTGTGGTTGGTTTAGCGTCTAATTAGGCGTAGCCTCTTGTAGACAGTTAAGATTCACCCTCTCTCTGTGGTTGGTTTAGCGTCTATTTAGGCGTGGTCTCTTATAGACAGTTAAGATTCACACTCTCTCTCTCAGGTTGGTTTAGCGTCTAATTAGGCGTAGCCTCTTATAGACAGTTAAGATTCACTCTCTCTCTGTGGTTGGTTTAGCGTCTATTTAGGCGTAGCCTCTTGTAGACAGTTAAGATTCACTCTCTCTCAGTGGTTGGTTTAGCGTCTAATTAGTCGTAGCCTCTTATAGACAATGTTCCTGAAGTCAAAGTCTTCTCGGTGATGTGATGATGGTGATGTAGTAGATGATGGTGGGACAGGAGGTCTTGACGTCGTCGTAGGTGATTCCGGCACTACGTTGCGCACCCCTTACAGACGAGGGTGCACCTCCGGTTACTGGAACATTTCGGACGGAATCCGAGTCGAAGAATGTCTTGTCCTGATGCTCGAGTCAGCATCAATGCGGGTTGTTTATCTTGATGCAGGTGTTGGCATATATATATTGGTCAACTTTGCAGGCAGGCGTGGTCCTTCTAGAGGGGTCCCCATCCCAACAGTGAGTGGCGCTGCGCTGAAGGACCCTCCCCAGAGGATGAGCTGCGTGTCACACCCCCTATCAGCACAAAGCCCACTGCTGGTGCCGGCGGATCATTGACGAAGTCAAATCAGCAGAGATGATCCAAGTCGCTGCATGTCGTCCTGTCAGCCTGTAAGTCCCTCAACTCCCATCTAATAATAATAATAATAATAATGGGAATTTATATAGCGCTCTTTCTCACATGAGCTCAGTGCGCTTTACATTGATAACAAGAACATTAAAGGCAAACAAATAATTAATCATTAGAAAGTAAAATAAGCACGATGCCTACACACAACGTTCTCTTACTTCCTCACACACACACACACACACACACACACACACACACACACACACACACACACACACACACACACACACACACACACACACACACGCACGCACGCGCACACATACACACACATGCATGCGCACACGCACACTCGCACACAATTAATTATACAAGTAAAATAGTTACAACATGAACATTCTAAGAAGAAACATAGAGACCACATTCACATTCCCAATCAAGTTTGAATACAATACTGCAACTTGAAATAAAATCATACTGCCATCGACATATCAATTACATGACTAATTATAATAGACAAATTTTGCAAAAACAAAAATACCCTTCTACCTCATTTACAAGCATTTAAAGTTTACAAGACGTAGACATTCTACATACAAAATACGAATAATAAAATAATTGTAAATACATTTTTTACAAGATTTCTGCAATAAAACGGACCCCCCCCCCCCTACACACACACACACACACACACACACACACACACACACACACACACCTCACACACAAACACTAATCAATCATAATATGTCCGAAACAAGTGAGTTTTAAGGGCAGAGCGAAAGGCGGAAATAGAGTCAGATGAGCGGACATGTTGTGGGAGGGAATTCCATAAGTGAGGTGCTAAATAGTAGAAAGATCGTTCACCAAACGATTTCGTGTGGACCCGAGGAACCTTGAGTGTGCAGCAGTCAGAGGAAGAACGTAGGGAGCGAGCAGGTAAGTAGACAGTTACTAGTTCGGAGAGATAGACGGGACCAGAGGAGTGAACAGCACCGAAACAAAGGCAAGCTATTTTATACTTGATTCTAGCCTCTACTGGAAGCCAGTGCAAGTTACGAAGATGAGGTGTTATATGATCAGAACGTGGAATCTTGAGAGTGAGGCGTGCTGCACTGTTTTGCAGTTTTTGAACACGTTGCAGGAGATACTTAGGACAGCCACAGAGAAGAGAGTTGCAATAGTCAATGCGGGAAAGAATAAAGGCAGAAATAAGAGTTTTCGTGGCTGCAACAGACAGAAAGTGTCGAACAGCACTGATTCGTCTGAGCTCATAATTGATGGAACGTATGAGATTAATAACCTGTTTATGCATTGTAAGATTTGAATCGAGGGTAACTCCGAGATTCTTTGCTGACTTAGAAAACTGAACACAAGCATTGCCAACTGTAAGAGTTTCTGGAAGAGATATCGTTGCAGACATACGCTGAGAGGAAACAATCAGAGCTTCCGTTTTGTCATCATTAAGTTTTAATTTGTTGCATGTCATCCAGGATTTGACATCATGAAGGCAGGATTCCATAGACTGAATAGCGCTGTCAAGTTGGGTAGGTTCCGCCGATTTTTGAAGCTGGGTATCATCAGCAAAGGAATGGTCAATAACAGAGTGACTAGCAAAAACATCAGAGAGAGGAGCAGTGTACAGGACAAAGAGAACTGGCCCCAATACAGATCCCTGAGGTACACCACAAGAAATTAACTTCGGATCTGAACTGCAGTTGTTGATCAAGACAGTCTGAAAGCGATTTGTTAGATATGAGGAGAACCACTGTAGAACTGTAGAATGGATTCCAAAAACACGTTCCAGCCGGGATAGAAGAATGGTGTGATCTATTGTATCAAATGCTGCCGACAGATCTAGGAGAGTCAAGACTGACACTTTTCCATTGTCAAGAGCTAAGAGGAGATCGTTAAGAACTTTAGTCAGAGCCGTTTCAGTGCTGTGAGCAGGTCGATAGGCAGACTGGAGGGGGTTGAACAAATTGTTTGCTGACAGATGGTTAGACAATTGTGCAAGGACAATTTTCTCGATTATTTTGGAGACAAACGCTAAGTTGGACACAGGCCGATAACTTTTCAAGTCATTATGATCCATGGTAGGCTTCTTTATCAAGGGTTTAACAAGAGCAGTTTTGTACAGGTCAGGGAAAACACCACTCAGTAAAGAGTCGTTTATGATCTGAGTCATGACAGGCACAACAACATCAAGACATTCATACAACAAAGGGGTTGGTAAAGGGTCAAGGTCACACGTCTTGGGGGCAGATCTTTTCAAAACATCAAAGACATCTTTCTCAGACACAGGCGAAAAAGCAACAAGAGGGGAGCCTACAAAATCTTTGCCTAGGGGGTGTGAAACAGTGGGCTGCAAGTCAAGCTCTTTCCTAATGTTCTCAATTTTGGAATGAAAGAAATCAGAAAACACACATGGCAATGATGGTGGGGGGTAAACAGTTGGAAGTTTGGTAGGTTTAACCCTTGCACACAGTTTGTTTGTAATAGAATACAGTTCTTTACTAGATCTTGCCGCTGCAATTTTGGTACTGTAGTACATCGTTTTTGCCTGATCTGTCAAGAAAGTCACACAATTTTTAGCTTTATTATATATTTGTTTATGTACAGTGAGCCCTGAAGAATCTGATTGTGCTTGGGCCTGTCTTCGTTTTTTCTTTGCTTCTTTTATTTCGTTAGGCATCACACTAAACCAAGGACTTGATTCTCTGCTAGAAGAAACTTGCGTGAAGAAACAGGAGCATGTTTGTCCAATACTGACCGAAGGGCGCTATCGTACTCAGCGGCAGTACAAGAAGAAGCAGAGAAGGCACCATTCTTTTATTAGAGCTACCTTCAAAAAGTATACACAGTTAGTGGTGTTTGTGGTTTCTTTAGTTTTTTTAGCTTTATCCACAGTACATACCTATATTGTTAAAAACTCGGGACTTTACTGGTGTTGCACTGCCTCCCCTTTAATCAGAGGATCACCTCAGTGGTCAGCTCTTTCTACCCACATGTATTAAATTTTTTAAATCGCAATTTCCGCATTTTAATAACTTATCTGTTTTACCCAAAATGTTCTTCATTTTTCTCTTCACCTTGTGCTGGTTTGCTTAAATCGTGGACTTTTCGGCCTAGTGCAGAGAAGGCACCATTCTTTTATTAGAGCTACCTTCAAAAAGTATACACAGTTAGTGGTGTTTGTGGTTTCTTTAGGTTTTTTAGCTTTATCCACAGTACATACAGTACATATCTATATTGTTAAAAACTCGGGACTTTACTGGTGTTGCACTGCCTCCGGGCATTGCAGCCAGTATTGTTCCCACCATCTTTGTATTTACAAATGTCCCATATGTGTCTATGACCGAGAGGACGTAAAACACCATTTTTCATTCATTCATTCTTGTGGTTTCTTTGATCAAATATTATCTCCATTATGGGTAGAACCACTGGCATCCTTTATGGATCCACCACTATACTTATTAACAGTGGCATTTTAAGCTATACTGATGGAAAAAAGTTAGGGACCAGTCACACACACACATGCACAACTTTCCAACCACGAATGGCAATGCAGTTTTGGGGGGCAAGCATTTAATTCATTATCGCGTCAATCAGAGTGCCAAATTTCATTCCGATTTGATTATCCGTTTGCTTTCCGCGAGCCCTCAAACAACATAGGGGTTCCAAACGAAAATTGCAAGTCCTTCGACATGTTCGGACACCCCTGTACCACGTGGCTGGCAATCTTACAGGCCTGCGCTACAGAGACGAAATTGTGGCCCCACTCGTCCTACCGATGCTCCAACAGATGGGACCCCAGGCCATCTTCCAAGATGACAACGCCACCCCACACCGAGCCAGGGTGGTGACCAACTTCATCCAACAGGCTGGTGTTGTCAGGCTTGTTTGGCCAGCCTGCAGCCCAGATCTCAACCCCATAGAGCATGCATAGGATGAACTTGATAGGCGGGTGAGGGCAAATCATCCTCCCCCCAGGAATCTCCAGCACGTACTCCAGATGCTTCGTGCTGAGTGGCAGGCCATCCCACAGGAGTTCTTCGTGAAGCTGGTGAACTCCATGAGGCGCAGATGTGATGAATGCCAAAGGAATCGTGGTGGACACACACACTACTGAACATGTCGAAGGACTTGCAATTTTCGTTTTGAACCCCTATGTTGTTTGAGGGCTCGCGGAAAGCAAACGGATAATCCAATCGGAATGAACTTTGGTACTCTGATTGACGAGATAATGAATTAAATGCTTGCCCCAAAACATTGCATTGCCATTCGTGGTTGGAAAGTTGTGCATGTGTGTGTGACTGGTCCCTAACTTTTTCCCGTCAGTATATAAAGCCTTTTCAAGCCACATTTGTACATTGCATGGAGGGTTGGTAGTGTTTTGTTGTATAATTTGTTCATAAACACACACACACATACATACACACACACGCATGCACATACCACCAAAACACTAACATACACCACCACCAACATCCCAATTAAATACTGTTCAGACTCAACAAATACATGTAGTATGCATACAATTGTAAAGTAAGTGTATTCATAAAAGCAAATTGACACTCGGTCGTACACACACACTTGGGCCCTCAGCTAAAAGGTAAAATTAACGGCGCAGCATAGAAATAAATAAACCAAAGTGATCTAAAATAATTGAGTATAATTAATAAGTCAATGGTTAACAATACATAATCTGTCATGATAATTCATCAATTATCACTTGAAATGTTTTTATTTTGATACGTTTTGCATTTCTCATATCTGTAGTTCGTAAACCAATGTGATATAAAATAATTAATGATGAGTATAATTAATAAGAAAAATGTTCAACAATACATAATCTGTAATGATAATTCAATAATTATCACTTGAAATGTTTTTAAGTTAACAATTTTACATTTCTCATATTTGTAGTTTGTAGTGTTTCCCAAAAAAATGAAAATTTACAAAATAGTAATGTATTTTTAAATTGCAGTAAACATTTGCATGCAATATTTTCAACTTTTTTTCAGGTTTTTTTTGGGAAGGAATTCTTTGTGGTTTTTACTTGTCATCCCGAGGGTCGTCAATAATTGTTTTTAATAACTCAATTTTTACAGCGATTGAAAATGCTGCCTCAGTTCAAATAAAATGCTTTGCTATTTTTTCCTGTCTCCTGTTTTTCATGTGCTCTGTGCGTACGCTAGATTCTGAAAACCTGTCTTTTGCTAGGCTGTAGGTTAGACCCCCATCCCATCCCAGTTTGTGTCTGCTTGACTTTTCATCTCTGGAACCAACGTCTATTTCATTGTATTTCATAGCCCAGCCTGCATTGTCTGATCATGACATCGCACTGAACAATATCTAAAGTTAATTTGATCAAGGCTATGAAAAGCACCAACCCACAATGGAAATAAGTATGGCAACACTTCTGTAACTAAAAATGCCAGGCCTTGGAAAGAGTGGAATGTTCATCCAAATGGTGAATTTTAAAAACCAAACTTTTGCACACGTTTACACAATCTGTTGACAATGTTTACAGCATTGATTACTTACAATATGAATAAACAAGTTTATTTGAAAAGTCTGGGAGTTAATGGCCAAAAACAGTTTATGAAAAGCTGTAGAAAAAGTACGCATATGTGTTGACAAATATGAAAGACAACCATGGTAACAAAAGTCACTAAGTGTAATAGTAATGATCAAGGTTACAGCTGAAGGAACAATGTTGTGAATGGCAGTCAATCGTGTCTGACTATGACTGCCAGGTAGCAGAGGGGGCTCCCCGTATGGTGACAAGAGGCTACTGCCCCGAGTGTGTGCACAATAATGTCATGATTCTTTGTTTTTATTCAATCAGGTCTCTCTCTCTATCGCTCTCTCTCCCTGTGATGTGTGCTACAGTGCATGCACACACATGTACATTTTTCTTTTTTTTAAACTGCCACCCTCAAATCAGCCAAATTGCTTCTCAATATGAAAAATTATCACTGCTGATTTGACATAAAAATAACGAAACTTCATTTTTGTTTTACTCTGCAAATTTAAGGAGAAGCAGATATTACTGACACACAGAATCCACTAAATCGGGGGTAAACTTGCATGTTATTACCATTTAGACACACAAACTTCCAATGTACTTTTCATTCACCTTTCTTTTGTTTTCCGAATTTGTACATCGTACTAACTACTGAGAAGTCATTATTCTCATTCTGAGAATTCATTATGTAATATTGTTGCCCATTTTGGTTGTTTGTCACCTAACCATTTAGTTTAAGCGAATAAAGGTAGGCTTTGATATCAGGCATTTTGAGGCCCCCTTCTTCAATTGGATGAATTGCAATAGATCTTTTAATCTTATCCCTTTTCTTATCCCAATGAAATCAATGGCAACTGGTCCCTGAGGCTTCACCACTGAGCCGTGCAATGCTCCAGTGGGATCCCACGACTCACCACCACTGCCTTTATTACGTCCCTTTGTGTCTCCCTGATATCCTAAGACTCACCACCACTGCCTTCATTACCTCCCTTTGTCTCTCCCTGATATCCTAAGACTGACCATCACTGCCTTTATTACGTCCCTTTGTGTCTCCCTGATATCCTAAGACTGACCATCACTGCCTTTATTACGTCCCTTTGTCTCTCCCTGATATCCTAAGACTCACCATCACTGCCTTCATTACGTCCCTTTGTGTATCCCTGATATCCTAAGACTGACCATCACTGCCTTTATTACCTCCCTTTGTGTATCCCTGATATCCTAAGACTGACCATCACTGCCTTTATTACGTCCCTTTGTCTCTCCCTGATATCCTAAGACTCACCACCACTGCCTTTATTACGTCCCTTTGTGTCTCCCTGGTACAGTACACTCCGCTTAGTAGGACGCCGCTTATAAGGAAATCCGCTTATAAGGAACACAAGTTTTGGGTCCCTGCCGAAGTTGCTCTTTGTTATTACTTATTGAAAGTCGGATAATAGGAAGTCGGTTATAAGGAAATGCTGTGTCTCCCTGATATCCTAAGACTGACCATCACTGCCTTTATTACCTCCCTTTGTGTCTCCCTGGTATCCTAAGACTGACCATCACTGCCTTTATTACCTCCCTTTGTCTCTCCCTGGTATCCTAAGACTGACCACCACTGCCTTTATTACCTCCCTTTGTGTCTCCCTGGTATCCTAAGACTGACCATCACTGCCTTTATTACCTCCCTTTGTGTCTCCCTGATATCCTAAGACTGACCATCACTGCCTTTATTACGTCCCTTTGTGTCTCCCTGGTATCCTAAGACTCACCATCATTGCCTTCATTACCTCCCTTTGTGTCTCCCTGATATCCTAAGACTCACCATCACTGCCTTCATTACCTCCCTTTGTGTCTCCCTGATATCCTAAGACTGACCATCACTGCCTTTATTACGTCCCTTTGTGTCTCCCTGGTATCCTAAGACTGACCATCACTGCCTTTATTACGTCCCTTTGTGTCTCCCTGGTATCCTAAGACTGACCATCACTGCCTTTATTACCTCCCTTTGTGTCTCCCTGGTATCCTAAGACTGACCATCACTGCCTTTATTACCTCCCTTTGTGTATCCCTGATATCCTAAGAGTGACCACCACTGCCTTTATTACGTCCCTTTGTGTATCCCTGATATCCTAAGACTGACCATCACTGCCTTTATTACCTCCCTTTGTGTCTCCCTGATATCCTAAGACTGACCACCACTGCCTTTATTACGTCCCTTTGTGTATCCCTGATGTCCTAAGACTGACCATCACTGCCTTTATTACGTCCCTTTGTGTCTCCCTGGTATCCTAAGACTGACCATCACTGCCTTTATTACCTCCCTTTGTGTCTCCCTGGTATCCTAAGACTGACCATCACTGCCTTTATTACCTCCCTTTGTGTATCCCTGATATCCTAAGAGTGACCACCACTGCCTTTATTACGTCCCTTTGTGTATCCCTGATGTCCTAAGACTGACCATCACTGCCTTTATTACCTCCCTTTGTGTCTCCCTGATATCCTAAGACTCACCATCACTGCCTTTATTACGTCCCTTTGTGTCTCCCTGGTATCCTAAGACTGACCATCACTGCCTTTATTACGTCCCTTTGTCTCTCAGTGATATCCTAAGACTGACCATCACTACCTCCCTTTGTGTCTCCCTGGTATCCTAAGACTGACCATCACTGCCTTTATTACGTCCCTTTGTGTCTCCCTGGTACAGTACACTCCGCTTAGTAGGACGCCGCTTATAAGGAAATCCGCTTATAAGGAACACAAGTTTTGGGTCCCTGCCGAAGTTGCTCTTTGTTATTACTTATTGAAAGTCGGATAATAGGAAGTCGGTTATAAGGAAATGCCGCTTATAAGAAACACGTTCTTAAGTCCCCACGCACTACTGACGTCGGATATAAGGAATTTTGGTAAAGGTAGAGATGTACCACCCCCCCTGCATTTCTCGGTTAATTGTATTTTTCCGTTTTTGCCTTTCTTACCAAACATAAAGCTGTATTTTAGGAACATTTTCAGCTAATTCTCTTTTTGGAATACTAACCCTAAACATGAACATAATTTTCGAATTAAAAAAAAATGTAGCATGTAAGGGTGTTAAAGGGGGTGGGATGGGGGCTGTCAGTTTGATATCCTGACTAAACCAGTTGACAGGAGTTAGCCATATTAGGAAACAGATAACAGCCTTTTAGTTGTATATCGTTGAGTGAGGGATGGCACTCATTTCCATGAGTTCATTTTAATTAGACTTACTACATGTACAAGATGTGTACTTTTCCCTTTGCAATCCAATAGTTCTCAAAATATAAACACTTCCAAAAGAGAAAGAAAGAAAGGAAAAAGGAAAGGAAGGAAGGAAAGAAAGAGAGAATTGAGAGAACCATGAAAATATACAATATTCTTTTAAAAGTGTTTAAGAATATTTCTGTTTTCCAAAATTCTATTCAAGCAGTTTTCTTTTGTTCCAAACCCTCTATTTTATTTTTTTAAACAGCTCATAATGTTGATGCGTTAATGTATAGAGCTGAAAAATCAGTACAGAATTGCGTGTTGATGGTTTTTTAAAAGTACAATTTATTAAATTGTGCGCAGTAATTGCATATTTAATCGCTTGTTTTTTTATTTCTTTACTCTTGATTAAAACATCGGAAGAATGCGCTTGTGTTTTGTGTTTTCTACTATTTGTTCTTTCTTTTTATTTCACAATATGGGTTATAAGTAACAAAATGAATATAGTGTCCTTATAACCGAAGTTTGGTTACAAGGAAAGCCGCTTATAAGGAACACAAAATTTGGCTCCCTTCGAGTTCCTTATAAGCGGAGTGTACTGTATCCTAAGACTGACCACCACTGCCTTTATTACCTCCCTTTGTGTCTCCCTGGTATCCTGAGACTCTAGGGAAACGCAAAGAACAATAAAGGCTAGTGTGCATTAGATCTGCGACCCCCCTGCAGGTTCCCTATGGAAACCCATTCACTTGCATAGTCAAGTCAAGTCAAAATTATCTTTAATGACGATAAAAGAGTAAGCTACAAGCTTTTTTTCATCCTGTCGTCATGAAAAGAAAAAACATACTGAATCAATAAAATGTAAAGTAGTAACAAATAAGCGGGTGGAATTGCAGATGCGGAAAATCACTTATAAGAAATAAGCGGGTGGAATTGCAGATGCCACGTATAAGAAATAAGCGGGTGGAATTGCAGATGCAAAAATCACGTATAAGAAATAAGCGGGTGGAATTGCAGATGCGGAAAATCACTTATAAGAAATAAGCGGGTGGAATTGCAGATGCGGAAAATCACTTATAACAAATAAGCGGGTGGAATTGCAGATGCGGAAAATCACTTATAACAAATAAGCGGGTGGAATTGCAGATGCGGAAAATCACTTATAAGAAATAAGCGGGTGGAATTGCAGATGCGGAAAATCACTTATAAGAAATAAGCGGGTGGAATTGCAGATGCGGAAAATCACTTATAAGAAAAAAGCGGGTGGAATTGCAGATGCGGAAAATCACTTATAAGAAATAAGCGGGTGGAATTGCAGATGCGGAAAATCACTTATAAGAAATAAGCGGATGAGTTGGAAACTCATCAGTAATCCCATCTGCTTATTTCTTATGTAAGTGAATGGCGCTCCGTACAGAACTTTCGGGTTGCGAATCTAATGTGTACCAGCCCTTCCAACTGACCAGGCCCCATCCCACAGTGAGAATGCTATTTATTCTCTTACAAGGGACAAAGCTGTCAGGTGAGGCCCCATTGCTGGTGGTCGTTTGTGCAATTTGTGTGCTTAGGTGTGTATCATGCGAGAGAACGAAGAAATAAATAAATTGAGAGAGATAGACAGACAGACAAAGAGAGAGAGAGAGAGAGAGAAAGAGAGGGTGGGTGGGAGAGAAACAACAAGAGGGGGGGGGGGAGAGAGAGAGAGAGATAGAGATAGAGAGAGACAGAGAGAGACCGAACGAATGAACCATTTTAATGAATAGGCCGTTGCCCGTGTCATAAGGGACCAAAGGGGAAGAGGCACAAGAAAACAAAAATCAAAACAATAATCTTTAACTAATACATTAAACTTTCAACAAACATAAGCAAAACATGTAATTTTGCATCAAATAGTATCTGCGAGTTTGCAAATCAACTGCAACATCATTTGGAATGTACATTCAAACTAGAAGAAAAATCAAGAGAGAGAGAGAGAGAGAGAGAGAGAGAGAGAGAGAACTTAAACTTTATTTTCCAAGGATATAGATTTAAGGCAACGCCTATTCTTCCAATCTGTCCTTGATACATATACTAACATGAACACAAACGTGGCAAGGCATACTATTACACATACACAGCTGAACACAAAGGTAACAAAGCTGGGAGAGAGAGAGAGAGAGAGAGAGAAACCCTTGAACTTTATTTTTCAAGGACAAAGATTTTAGGCAATGCCTAGTCTTCCAATCTGTCCTTGATACAAAACTGTGATACATATACGGACATAGAATACAAACATGGCAAGGCATAATATTACACATACAGATTTGAACATAAGGGTAGCAAAGCAGGTGATATAATGATAAAAAAATAGGTTGAAATATGGATTTATAAAACTTGCATATGCACATGCATAATTGTTCATACTCATGCGGGCATACATGCATGTAACCATACACACATACACCCGCACGTGCGCGCACACGCAAGCATACAGAGAGAGAGAGAGAGAGAGAGAGAGAGAGAGAGAGAGAGAGAGAGAGAGAGAGAGAGAGAGAGAACGGCAGAGAGACAGAGAACAATAGAGAGAAAAGACACACAGAGATTGAATGAATGCATTTTATTGATAGTCAGATTTAAGATTTACAGCACATTTAGAAAATTGATCATGAGACACACAGAGAGATATTGAAGATGTTATTATCCTTCCACCCCTATTGGGGCATGGAGGGAGAGAGAGAGAAAGATGGAGAGAGGGGGGGGGGGGATAGAAAGAGACTATCTAAACATGAAAAACACACAATCCATGAAATTAAAATGTTCACTTTATTCTTCATCAAAGTTATGACAAACTAATGCTCATGGTTAAGGAAAAAACAACACCAATAGTCACACATATTGAAGTGCCAGTACAAATTCAGTAAATAACATATATTTTTTATAATAAACGTCAATGTAATAGTTCAACATTAGAAAAAAAGGGATAAAAATCAATTCAGAGTGCAAAGGTCAGCCAAACAAAATGTGACTGAGAGAGAGAGAGAGAGAGAGAGAGAGAGAGAGAGAGGGGAAGGCATACATAATTCCCACATTCTATCATACTTTCTATCTCTACTTTCTAGCAGTTTGAATAAATTAACAGCATGTGCCTAAATGTGACACAATTGAACAGCAAAGTTGTGAAGAGAACTGGATCACTTCACACTGACAAATACCAAGACAGCATGTTGTACTGTTGGTTTGGTTGGCTTTGCCGCTCTGGGGGCCTTGGTGTCTTTCCTGCTGTCTGCATCTCAACATCTGATCATGGAGTAGAACAGTTCAGACAACAGTCCTCACACCTTCACAAACAATCTACATCAGTTTTCTGAGCTTGTTTTCCACGCTTCAATTTACATATTTAGCAGCCGAGAACAGAAGCTGGTACTGTTTTCAGTGATGCCTGCCTGTTTGATCCTGACTGGCTGACTATGTTAACACGATAACGTTTGAACGGAGGGATTTAGGGGGCTCACATTCTGCACAGGCATAAGTACTTAGGATATCTAGGCCAGGTTTGAAAATGAAGGTCATTGGTCAAAGGTCACGGTCACTGGAACAGAAAATTTGCCGCACGGCTGGTGATATGGCGTCTTAACGCTTTAGTTGTGCATAATGGAGTGGAAATGAGGTCAGACAGAGAACTTCAACGCTTTCCAAAATCATCCTGTGGGCATTCAACAGTTGTGACCTCAAAATAGCACAACAACCAACGGCTATTGTGGAAACATGGGTTAAAATAGCTCATGGTCAAGACTTCTCAAGATAACATCCTCTCTCAGTCTCTGACATAACTTTTCTCTGTTCTTGCTGGCACGCCTCCCTCGCCTTGTTGGGTCTTGCACACTGTGCTGTACAAAAGGCTCGAGACTGAGCTTTAATGTATCATTTGTTGCTTGATGTTCACGTAACAAGTGAAGGCATTCAGACTGAGCTCTAAGCGCTTTACAATGAACCAGCAGGTCATATGTTCTGCTGCTGTGTCCTCTCCTCTCTGGCTTTCTGCATCTCATACATCATAGAACAGAAGGCATTCAGACTGAGCTCTAAGCGCTTTACAATGAACCCACAGGTCATATTTTCTGCTGTGTCCTCTCCTCTCTGGCTTTCTGCATCTCGTACATCATGGCGTAGGTCGAGTTCAGCAGCTGGTCCGTTTTGCGCTGCGTGTCAGCCGACCCCGCGACATTCACCCTGCTGTCACCTTCGTCGCTCAGGGTCAAGGTCAAAGAGGGGTCGTGGGGCAGCAAGTGCAGGGTGGTGTCCAAGTACTGCTGGCGCCATCTGGGAAGGGAGGCAAGCGGTTTCTTCTGGCCGGAGGGGTCTTCTAACAAAGGCCAGTGGAACATGCGGGCCGTTTTCTCTGCTTCTGCCATGGTCTGTGGGGATACAGGAAATAACAACAGGGACAATGACAATGATACCTACACAATAATATCATGAAGATCAACACAATAGTCTGTGGGGATAAGGGAAACAACAGGGACAATGACAATGACACCTACACAATAATATCATGAAGATCAACACAATAGTCTGTGGGGATAAGGGAAATAACAACAGGGACAATGACAATGATACCTACACAATAACCCCGAGACTGCCACATCACGTACTGACTTGATGACATCACTGCTGACGTCATCAGATGAAGAGGAATAACTCTGATATGCTGGTTTTTGCTCTAACACAGTCAAGAAAGTTATATTCCAAGACCATTTTGCCAGATTGGCTCTATCAGTTGTCTTTTTCACGGCATGATTTGTACAATGATTTTGTTCTATAATTTTCTCTGGCAGTCAAGGGGATGATTATCATGAATATCAACACAGTAGTATGAACATTACAAAACAGGGCTCTTCCAACAAACACGACAGTTATCTAACTCACAGTGGAATGCTTAGGGTCGACTCCTCTTGTGGTGTCAGTCAGGGACACACCAGACAGACACACACTGACTGACTGACAAACACGACAGTTACCTAACTCACAGTGGTGTGTTTAGGGTCGACTCCTCTTGTGGTGTCAGTCAGGGACACACCAGACAGACAGACACTGACTGACTGACAAACACGAATTATCTAACTCACAGTGGTGTGTTTAGGGTCGACTCCTCTTGTGGTGTCAGTCAGGGACACACCAGACAGACAACACACTGACTGACTGACAAACACGACAGTTATCTAACTGTTGTCAGGATACTGCGCCATATAAATGTTATTAGTTATCATTATTATTATAACTCGCAGTGGTGTGTTTAAGATCGACTCCTCTTGTGGCGTCAGTCAGCGACACACCAGACTGATAGTCACAGACAAACAGACAGACAAACAAGACAGTTATCTAACTCACAGTGGTGTGTTTAGGGTTGACTCCTCTGGTGGCTTCAGTGAGAGACACACCGGAGGCTGTGGGTAGAGTGGCTGGAGAGACTGCATTCCAGCCCATCAGACAGTGCTGGAACATGGGAGAGACAGAGATAGTGTGGGTAGAGTGGAGAGACAGAGATAGTGTGGGTAGAGTGGCTGGAGAGACTGCATTCCAGCCCATCAGACAGTGCTGGAACATGGGAGAGACAGAGATAGTGTGGGTAGAGTGGCTGGAGAGACTGCATTCCAGCCCATCAGACAGTGCTGGAACATGGGAGAGACAGAGATAGTGTGGGTAGAGTGGCTGGAGAGACTGCATTCCAGCCCATGAGACAGTGCTGGAACATGGGAGAGACAGAGATAGAGTGGAGAGACAGAGATAGAGTGGGTAGAGTGGAGAGAGAGAGATAGTGTGGGTAGAGTGGAGAGACAGATAGTGTGGGTAGAGTGGAGAGACAGAGATAGAGATAGTGTGGGAGTGGACAGAGTGGGTAGAGTGGAGAGACAGAGATAGTGTGGGTAGAGTGGAGAGACAGAGATAGTGTGGGTAGAGTGGAGAGACAGAGATAGAGTGGGTAGAGTGGAGAGACAGAGATAGTGTGGGTAGAGTGGAGAGACAGAGATAGTGTGGGTAGAGTGGAGAGACAGAGATAGTGTGGGTAGAGTGGAGAGACAGAGATAGTGTGGGTAGAGTGGAGAGACAGAGATAGTGTGGGTAGAGTGGAGAGACAGAGATAGAGTGGGTAGAGTGGAGAGACAGAGATAGTGTGGGTAGAGTGGAGAGACAGAGATAGAGTGGAGAGACAGAGATAGAGTGGGTAGAGTGGAGAGACAGAGATAGTGTGGGTAGAGTGGAGAGACAGCATTCCAGCCCATCAGACAATGCTGGAAGACACATCAGAATTCATATTAATTCACTTATGTATTTTCAAATGTGTAAACAGTAAGACTTGGAGTGGAGAAGATAATGCAATAAAGAGGAAAGCTCCGTATTGATGAACCCACAAGCAGGCCTGGGCATAACTCCAGTCAAAGCCACCTACCACAGCACTTTGCAAAGTACATAGTTTCCTCCCTTGGCACTTTAGAGTTGTCTATTTGTACACAAGCGCATATCTTTTCAGCTTTTCCCATTACAATAACATGTTATACTGCACACAGCATCAGTCATTACACCCACCCACACCCAGCCCTGAGGCGGAGGAATACAGTACGTTTGCTTACGTCAGTCATTACACCCACCCACACCCAGCCCTGAGGCGGAGGAATACGGTACGTTTGCTTACGTCAGTCATTACACCCACCCACACCTGAGGCGGAGGAATATGGTACGTTTGCTTACGTCAGTCATTACACCCACCCACACCCAGCCCTGAGGCGGAGGAATATGGTACGTTTGCTTACGTCAGTCATTACACCCACCCACACCCAGCCCTGA
>CM065698.1:52358697-52378697 GCA_017654935.2 Phymorhynchus buccinoides | reverse complement strand
AAAGGACCCCACGAACCCTGATTATTCACCAACAAATAATTAACAGACTTCATGACGAAAAAGGTAGATAATAAATTACTATAGCTTATAAAGAATTATTCACCAACAAATAATTAACAGACTTCATGACGAAAGGTAGATAATAAATTACTATAGCTTATAAAGAATTATTCCACAATAAACAGTTGATAGACTATTTCATGACACGCCTTGGCATGAGGCTGTGTCAGACCAGTTGACATAAGCTAGACTGCCAAGGCTACATAAAAATGTTGTTATGTGTCTGCATAGTTATGCGGGGATTGTCTTAAGCTATGACAAGCTCCTAGCATAACATAATCAGTCTAAAATCCTCCGAAGTTGGAGTGTGGCTGCCCATGTGGCGGGGTAATAAAAAAACGGTCACACATAATGTTCTCATCCCTAGCTGGTGCATTTGTACCATAGTGTTCAAGTGCTTCGGCTGTTGGGATGATCCCTGGAGTCTTTAAGCCAGGGTAAGACAAACAAAAACAAAAACTATTTCATGACAAAAGATAGATACCACAGTTTATGAATCAGTATTCTATAACCAATAATTGATGGATGATTTGATCACAAAACAGTGTAACTGTGGCAGTACTAGACGTCGTGTAAGCCATGTGTTGTAGTGTTGTACTGCTCATTGTAGTGTAAGCCATGTGTTGTAGTGTTGTACTGCTCATTGTAGTGTAAGCCATGTGTTGTAGTGTTGTACTGCTCATTGTGGTGTAAGCCATGTGTTGTAGTGTTGTACTGCTCATTGTAGTGTAAGCCATGTGTTGTAGTGTTGTACTGCTCATTGTAGTGTAAGCCATGTGTTGTAGTGTTGTACTGCTCATTGTAGTGTAAGCCATGTGTTGTAGTGTTGTACTGCTCATTGTAGTGTAAGCCATGTGTTGTAGTGTTGTACTGCTCATTGTAGTGTAAGCCATGTGTTGTAGTGTTGTACTGCTCATTGTAGTGTAAGCCATGTGTTGTAGTGTTGTACTGCTCATTGTAGTGTAAGCCATGTGTTGTAGTGTTGTACTGCTCATTGTAGTGTAAGCCATGTGTTGTACTCATGTAGTGTAAGCCATGTACTGCTCATTGTAGTGTAAGCCATGTGTTGTAGTGTTGTACTGCTCATTGTAGTGTAAGCCATGTGTTGTAGTGTTGTACTGCTCATTGTAGTGTAAGCCATGTGTTGTAGTGTTGTACTGCTCATTGTAGTGTAAGCCATGTGTTGTAGTGTTGTACTGCTCATTGTAGTGTAAGCCATGTGTTGTACTTGTAGTGTTGTACTGCTCATTGTAGTGTAAGCCATGTGTTGTAGTGTTGTACTGCTCATTGTAGTGTAAGCCATGTGTTGTAGTGTTGTACTGCTCATTGTAGTGTAAGCCATTGTGTGTAAGCCATGTGTTGTAGTGTTGTACTGCTCATTGTAGTGTAAGCCATGTGTTGTAGTGTTGTACTGCTCATTGTAGTGTAAGCCATGTG
Source organism: Phymorhynchus buccinoides (assembly GCA_017654935.2). Taxonomy (NCBI): domain Eukaryota; kingdom Metazoa; phylum Mollusca; class Gastropoda; order Neogastropoda; family Raphitomidae; genus Phymorhynchus; species Phymorhynchus buccinoides. Next base: position 52,377,200 of record CM065698.1, on the reverse strand, counting down.
TTGTAGTGTTGTACTGCTCATTGTAGTGTAAGCCATGTGTTGTAGTGTTGTACTGCTCATTGTAGTGTAAGCCATGTGTTGTAGTGTTGTACTGCTCATTGTAGTGTAAGCCATGTGTTGTAGTGTTGTACTGCTCATTGTAGTGTAAGCCATGTGTTGTAGTGTTGTACTGCTCATTGTAGTGTAAGCCATGTGTTGTAGTGTTGTACTGCTCATTGTAGTGTAAGCCATGTGTTGTAGTGTTGTACTGCTCATTGTAGTGTAAGCCATGTGTTGTAGTGTTGTGCTGCTCATTGTAGTGTAAGCCATGTGTTGTACTTGTAGTGTTGTACTGCTCATTGTAGTGTAAGCCATGTGTTGTAGTGTTGTACTTGTAGTGTTGTACTGCTCATTGTAGTGTAAGCCATGTGTTGTAGTGTTGTACTGCTCATTGTAGTGTAAGCCATGTGTTGTACTTGTAGTGTTGTACTGCTCATTGTAGTGTAAGCCATGTGTTGTAGTGTTGTACTGCTCATTGTAGTGTAAGCCATGTGTTGTAGTGTTGTACTGCTCATTGTAGTGTAAGCCATGTGTTGTAGTGTTGTACTTGTAGTGTTGTACTGCTCATTGTAGTGTAAGCCATGTGTTGTAGTGTTGTACTTGTAGTGTTGTACTGCTCATTGTAGTGTAAGCCATGTGTTGTAGTGTTGTACTTGTAGTGTTGTACTGCTCATTGTAGTGTAAGCCATGTGTTGTAGTGTTGTACTGCTCATTGTAGTGTAAGCCATGTGTTGTAGTGTTGTACTGCTCATTGTAGTGTAAGCCATGTGTTGTAGTGTTGTACTGCTCATTGTAGTGTAAGCCATGTGTTGTAGTGTTGTACTGCTCATTGTAGTGTAAGCCATGTGTTGTAGTGTTGTACTGCTCATTGTAGTGTAAGCCATGTGTTGTAGTGTTGTACTGCTCATGTAGTGTAAGCCATGTGTTGTAGTGTTGTACTGCTCATTGTAGTGTAAGCCATGTGTTGTAGTGTTGTACTGCTCATTGTAGTGTAAGCCATGTGTTGTAGTGTTGTACTGCTCATTGTAGTGTAAGCCATGTGTTGTAGTGTTGTACTGCTCATTGTAGTGTAAGCCATGTGTTGTAGTGTTGTACTGCTCATTGTAGTGTAAGCCATGTGTTGTAGTGTTGTACTGCTCATTGTAGTGTAAGCCATGTGTTGTAGTGTTGTACTGCTCATTGTAGTGTAAGCCATGTGTTGTAGTGTTGTACTGCTCATTGTAGTGTAAGCCATGTGTTGTAGTGTTGTACTGCTCATTGTAGTGTTGTACTGCTCATTGTAGTGTAAGCCATGTGTTGTAGTGTTGTACTTGTAGTGTTGTACTGCTCATTGTAGTGTAAGCCATGTGTTGTAGTGTTGTACTGCTCATTGTAGTGTAAGCCATGTGTTGTAGTGTTGTACTGCTCATTGTAGTGTAAGCCATGTGTTGTACTTGTAGTGTTGTACTGCTCATTGTAGGTTTTACTCACTGGAGTCCTTGATGGCCTCTTGCACTTCAGGAGGTTCAAACTGGGTCAGTGTGAAAGGCCCCCTGGAAACAGAAGCCAAACTTCAAACATTTCTGGTTAGATTCAACCCCCCCCCCCCCCCCCCCCCCTCAACGTCTTGGGACAGGGTCATTGTGGTGTTAGATTCAACCCCCACCTCAACGTCTTGGGACAGGGTCATTGTAGTGTTAGATTCAACACCCACCTCAACGTCTTGGGACAGGGTCATTGTGGTGTTAGATTCAACCCCCACCTCAACGTCTTAGGACAGGGTCATTGTGGTGTTAGATTCAACCCCCACCTCAACGTCTTGGGACAGGGTCATTGTGGTGTTAGATTCAACACCCACCTCAACGTCTTAGGACAGGGTCATTGTGATTCAACACCCACCTCAACGTCTTGGGACAGGGTCATTGTGGTGTTAGATTCAACCCCCACCTCAACGTCTTAGGACAGGGTCATTGTGGTGTTAGATTCAACCCCCACCTCAACGTCTTGGGACAGGGTCATTGTGGTGTTAGATTCAACCCCCACCTCAACGTCTTGGGACAGGGTCATTGTGGGGGTTTTCAAGTCGCGCCTTTATATTCTACTATTAGCAAATACATATTTTTAACTGTTTAAATAGATGCACATGAACTTTAACTATAGTCAAATGAAGGAGGTTTATGTGCTCAATCTGCAGATTGAAAAAAAAGGAAAGAACCGAGAAAATGGAGGTATGTTAATCTACATCTTTGCCACATTTGTTTTAAATCTATACAACAGTTACTCACTGGTTCACATTTTTCTCTCTAAAAAAAAAGAAGCAAAAAACCCTAAGCCATCAAAAATATTATTCATTACCTCCAAAGTAACAGTGAAAATAATGAAACATTATTCATGGCTGCTTGTGTTAAACACACACTGACCCAGCAAAATTAAGTCCCCTGATTTTGTTCTGGCCAGGTGTGGCCCACATACAAATTCTACCCAATTCAAAACTGCTCTTCAAATTGCTGTCTTGTTTTTAATTTGGGGGAATTTGTATGGGAGTCACACCTGGCAACAACAAAAATCCAGGTAAAAATGACCACCTTTGACGCTGGATTTGTGGGTAACCAAAGGAAACTGCGTGGAGCGGTTTATGCAGAATGATTTCTCTCAGTGATCTCTATGCATTTTTAGAAAGAAAATTCTTCAGGTCAGTGTGTCTTTAAACACAGACACCTTTGAGAACATGTAAGGGAGGGAAAACAGACAGGGAATGTCACTTCAAAATGTTTATCTCCACCTAAAAATACCAGGTTATCTATCATATAACCTTATCATCATATAGTAAAAAGCCAAGTGTGTGTGTGTGTGTGTGTGTGTGTGTGCGTGTGCGTGTGTCTGTCTGAAACACAAAACGGGCCTTATAACTCCGCCGTTTTTTGACCGAATCGCTTCAAATTTGCTGTGAGCCCTAACGGGGCGATGGCAACGGCAACCGGGGCGCCCGTGTCATTTGCGCGGCTTCGCAAATGCGCGAAACGCGCATCCGCCGGACTCTCGGCGCCCGTATCTCCGGCATTTCTGGACCGATTGCCTTCAAATTTGGCAGGTAGATGACCGGGGACGGTGACTATCGGTGTGCCAAACCGGAAGCAAATCGATTCAGGAACGCGTGCGCTATACGCCGCTTCACCTTTTCACGAATAACTCCGCCGTTTCTTAACCGAATCGCCTCAAATTTGCTGTCAGGCTTGCTATGGCCCGGGCAAAGCCTGGCAGCAAATTGGAAGAGAATCGGGAGAGCGCGTCACTCTCAGAGCAGCACCAACGGGAAACGGGGTCTTATAACTCTGCCGTTTCTTAACCGAATCGCTTCAAATTTGCTGTACTCAGCGTTACCAGTACTTGGCGTTACCGTTACTAGGCGTTACCAGTACGGTGCATTGCCAGTACTAGGCGTTGCACTAGTATAAATAAATTGTATAATTTTACAATATTTCATTGGGATGTACCTAATGTTACATCAATAAAATGATCAAGGTGGTATATTTTGCAATATAGGAGAAAAAAACATTACAGAAGTTTGCATAAATTACAGAAGACACTCCATGTAGAAGTGGTTGCAGCACTCATTGCGGTGGTGTCGTCTGAACTCTCTCAGGTTGTTAAAATAACCTCGCTCTCCTCCTAAGATACTAATTAAATGACCGCTACTACTAATTAATCACCCATGACCCATTGGTATTCCACTCACTCCATGTAGAAGTCGTTGCAGCACTCATCGCGGTGGTGTCGCCTGAACTCTCTCAGGTCATTGAAGTAACTCTCACTCTCCTCCATCAGCCCCGCGTTGTCGCTGTGCACAAGGGCCGCGATCCAGTCGTATCCCAGCATGTGGCGCTCTCTGGCCTGCCCGCGGAACAGGGAGCTGGCACTGCTGTGGGAGGAAGAGTTCTGGAAGCTGACTCCTGGACCCTGTTAGCAAGAACAACAGTCGACTTCTACAGCACACTAAAGAGGGTATGTCAGATAACACATCACATGAGTTCTGGAAGCTGACTCCTGGACCCTATTAGCAAGAACAACGGTCGACTTCTACAGCACTTTAAAGAGGGTATGTCAGATAACACATCACATGAGTTCTGGAAGCTGACTCCTGGACCCTATTACTAGTATTAGCAAGAACAACGGTCAACTTCTACAGCACTTTAAAGAGGGTATGTCAGATAACACATCACATGAGTTCTGGAAGCTGACTCCTGGACCCTATTAGCAAGAACAACGGTCAACTTCTACAGCACTTTAAAGAGGGTATGTCAGATAACACATCACATGAGTTCTGGAAGCCGACTCCTGGACCCTGTTAGCAAGAACAACGGTCAACTTCTACAGCACTTTAAAGAGGGTATGTCAGATAACACATCACACATAAATCAAGCATTGTGTGAACTGTATGAGTGACTTAGCTGCTGATTTCCCTCCCCCTCCCTCTCTCCCCAACAAAGGATATCACAAGGATTATCCCCACTTGAGTTCATCGCCGCCTGGCGGTGAAATCAGCAGCTAATTCTACCATTGGCTGCGGAACAGGGAGCTAGCACTGCTGTGATTGGATGAGTTTGGGAAGCTGACTCCTGGACCCTGTTACAGTATCAGGAAAGACAGACAACAGTTGAGTTCTGTTGCACTTGAAAAAATGGCATGTCAGAGAATACATAAACTATGAATAAATCAAGCATTGCATTGGCTATGGAACAGTGAGCTAGCACTGCTGTGGCTGTGGGCGGATGAGTTTTGGTTAGGAACAAGGACAATAGTTTAGGGCATGTTGCGTTCCATACTTGTACACTACTATTGCATCGCTGTCTCTGATCAGCTTGGAATGCACACTCACTCCACCTCTCTGCTAAGATCAAGCACAGTTTGGGGCATGCAGCAAAGTCAATTGTAACATTTTACTAGCACTGTAATGCACTGCAAGGTTTTATCTGAAATGGTATTGATTTGGTCTGCCTGCAAAACAAGGTACTGGCACGGCTGTGAAAGCATAAGATTTGTAAACTCACTCCAGAACTTGCCAGAAACAACAGTGTAGTTCTGTTGCCCTTTGGTAAGAATGTGCAAGATTCACTGCATTGAACTGTATTTACTAATATATTACTCACATAACAGAGAACTAATACCAGGTTGCTTTAGCGGTGAATGGATGAATTATGAAGCTCACTGCAGGGCCCTGTCAGCAATAACTGGAAGTGGGAGAATGCTGCAGAATGGAATTAATGTGTCACGTGCCATCACATATGAGCATGTAAATTGGTGAATTGGCAAATTCAGTTTCTTCTTATCTTATATTAAAGGAAAGTTCCATGGAAAAGATACCTTATCAGTTGGGGAAGGTTTTGGGTGTGACAGTGGTGTCCCTATAGAAATACTACATGCATGCCTCATCATTATCTGATTGATGTAGAAGTGGGCTACATGCTACATGGTGTCCCTATAGATAGTCATCATCATCATCATCATTACCTGCTTGCTGTACATGGGAGTGGGCCTGGGAGGAGTTGAGGATGGTCCTTATCATCATCATCATCATCATCATTATCTGATTGATGTAGGAGTGGGCCTGGGAGGAGTTGAGGATGGTCTTGGATCTGACGGTGCTGTCCCTATAGAAATACTATGCCTTATCATCATCATCATCGTCATCATTGCTACCTGCTTGCTGTAGGAGTGGGTCTGGGAGGAGTTGAGGATGGTCTTGGGTCTGACGGTGCTGTCCCTATAGAAATACTATGCCTTATCATCATCATCATCATCATCGTCATCATTGCTACCTGCTTGCTGTAGGAGTGGGCCTGGGAGGAGTTGAGGACGGTCTTGGATCTGACAGTGCTGTCCCTATAGAAATACTATGCCTTATCATCATCATCATCATCATCATCATCATAGTCATCATCATCGCTACCTGCTTGCTGTAGGAGTGGGCCTGGGAGGAATTGAGGATGGTCTTGGATCTGACGGTGCTGTCCCTATAGAAATACTATGCCTTATCATCATCATCATCGTCTTCATTACCTGCTTGCTGTAGGAGTGGGTCTGGGAGGAGTTGAGGATGGTCTTGGGTCTGATGGTGGTGTCCCTGATGAAGTTGTTCAGCTGGCGGTTGTTGCCTCGGTCCACCAGGTGCTTCTGGTAGGTCAGCTCACCGCCCTCCCCTCTCTCTCCCTCCTCCCCCAATTCATCACCACCCAACCCCTCCCCTTCTCCCCCATCCAGGTGCTGAGAGTAGCTGAAGTTAAGTCCCCGGGTGTTCTTCTCCAGTTCTTTCAGCTCAGCATCGCTCAGTTGGGAGTCGACGTGGACGTTTTTATCGATGATTCGCCTCCGTCGCACGGCAGTGGGTGTGGTGGGTTTTCCAGCAAAGGGAGCTGCGGTGTTGTCTTCTGCGGACACGGGTTCAGTGACGCTGTCCGTGCCTCCTTCCATCAAACTCCCCGACGTTCTGGACCCAAAGTAATCCTGCATGGCCTCCATGTCGGGATATCCACCGACCTCGCCCTGAACCAGCTTCGCCTTTCCATTGTTCTCTGTACTACTACTAGCTTCATCTTCTTTACCATCTCCTGAATCTTTGACACCCATCTGGGATGGACAAGGTCCCTCAGTTAGCCACTGTTGGCCAGAAGTGCTGGGATCGGAATAAGAAATGGGATGAGGCTGTTTAGTTCCCAGGGTGCCTCCTTCCGTTGTGAGAGAGTCTCCGGTGCCTGTGTCCCTGTTCTTGATGATGCTGCGCAGCTTGTGGCGGGCGTAGTCGGGCGACTTGTCTGGCTGCTGGGTCAGCAGGTTGCCGTCCTGGGGGGAACTTCTGGAGGGGGGGGAGCCCAGGCCTTGCCACAAGGTCACCTGGTTGACCTTCAGCTGGCTCAGAAGGTCAGCGCACTGCCGCTGGAGGTCAGCTGTTGCCATGACTACTTCTGGAACAGGGAAGGTAAAACCATAGCAAGTTCATTATTACGCGCTCATTTCGTTTTGATAACTTTAGAACCCCCCCCCCCCCCCACCCATCCAGGCTTCCATGCTCCGCCTTCTCCAAATTTTCTTTCATTTTTTTTTAATAATTAGAATTTGGATAAAACAGATTGTCATGCTCAGGTTACATTCTTACAATTAGGGTTAGGATTATGTTAGTAAAGGCATGAAAGAGAAATAATTATACAGCCAGATAGATAACCACATGAGGGGAGGGGTTGCTAAACTCTCTAGCTCTCTCTCTTCCGTTTATGTCTTTGCTGTCTCGCTCTACCATTTCTTTCTCTATAAGCACCCCCCCCCCCCCCCCACACTCTCTTCCTTTCTTCTTTACTCCCCCTCCCCCTCCTATTCTTCTTATTTTTCTTACTTCATGTTTTGTTTTGTTCCTAGATACTCACTTATTTTCGGTCCCTCCACATCCCATTTCTTAAGTATTTATGAATAATGCTGAATTTATTATGTGTCTGTTTATATTGATAATGTGCCTGCTTTGATGATAATGTGTGTTCGTTTTCTTTGCTTTGCATGCCTTTCTTATTTATTGAATTCTTTGCTTTGATTTTGTTTTCCTTTTTTGTTTTGTGAGGACTGGATGAAAAAAGTATTTATACTTACTCTATTATCCTCAGAAAATAAAAGTTATTCATTCATTCATTCTCTTTAGCTTCTTGTCACACACACACGCACACAGAGTACACTAATAACATCAATGCTCAAAACAAAAATTATTCTAGATCATGAAGATGGACAGACATTGAAGTTTTTTACACGCCTGGCTACTCACAGACCGTCAACATGACCATGATTCGTTGTGTGTAAGCTAAAAAGGCCTACACCCGTGGGGTTTAAACTAAGGATTCATCCTGGGTTTTTTTCTTCTTCTTCTACCAATAATGTCCACCTGCCGTAACCGGCAATTACTGACAAGTACTGGAGTTCAAAGAATTATGCAGTGCAGGAGAAACAAAAACAATAAAATAAACCTAGACAGATAAGAGGGCATGCACGACCGAGCACCCCTGGCTAGTCCAAGAACACCCAGCCACACACGGGAGAAGAGAAAAAAAAAGAGGGGGGAGGGGGGTTAGTGTTTTTAGTCAGGGAGCTTCAGCACCTTCGAGATGAAGGAGCTGAGCGTGGGGGACTGGACTGTTTCTGATGGTAGGGAGTTCCAGTCGCGGACGGTTCTGGGGAAGAAAGAGTTGTTGCGGTAGTCGGTTCTGGCGGGGATTCTTTGGAACTGCTTGTTGTGGTTTTGTCTTCTGCTGCTGGGAGGCATGGGTTCCAGGGCGCTGCATTTCACACAGGCCAGTCCATTTGTGATCTTGTAGATTATGGATAGCCTGAAAGTGAAAGCGAGGCGGCGCTCAGCCAGAGATGGCCATTGTAGCTGGTGGAGCATGGTGCTGACACTGGATGTATTTCTGTGTCTGTTTAATATCACATATTTTGCCGCCCTGCATTGGACCTTCAGAGATTTGCCTGTCTGTGTGTGGTCCACCTGTCTGTGTGTGGGTCCCATACTGCGCTTGCATATTCAAGAATGGGCCTGACCATGGCTTTGTAAATTGTAGGCTAACTCCTCAGTAGCCGTGGAACACACCTTCAGGTTTCTTCTTAAGAAGCCTAGAGCTCTGTTGGCTTTGGCGCAGGTGGCTGTGATGTGGGCTCCCCATGAAAGATCAGATTGCAATGTGACCCCGAGGTATTTTTAATTTTGTTGAGGGCACTCTTTCGAGGGTGTGGTTGTGGAGACTGTAGCTGGTGGAGGCGTTCAGCGGCTTCTTGCTTCTCGTCAAAGGCAGCTGGCTGCATTTCGCGGGATGGAACGCCATGTCCCATTCTCCTTCCCAGTCTTCCAACTTCCTGAGGTCCTCTTGGAGTTTGACCGGGTCGTCACTGCAGGTAATGAAGCGGCATAGAGCTGTGTTGTAAGCAAACAGGTGGGAAGGAGAAGTGGTTATGGAGGGGATGTCATTGATGTAGGTCACAAAGAGGCAGGGTCCTAGGAGTAGGACTGTCCCCTGGGGCACACCGGACTTCACCTCCATGTAGCCAGTTTTTTGCATATGTTTTTATAGTAGTAGTAGTAGTAGTAGTAGGGACAGGCTCTTAAGCCTAGGGCCTGTGTCCTATATATTAATATAACGTCCCCTCTTTGGCAATGACATTGCATAATTATTTTGGGTCTGAGCAAGTTTTTGAAGGACAATCTGTCAATCAATCAAAATCATTAAAAAGACTGAAATTTCTGACTGGAATCCAGACTGTTTTTATTCTGCCAAACTGACTTATCTGAGCATCAATTTCTGGATTATGGTTTACAACATTAGGCTAGTTGATTTACTTCCCTTGAGTTTGACTGTGACTATCGGCTGTTTTAGACAATTTATATCTATCCACCTCATGTTCTCGCCTTCCAATGTCAACTTCTCGTTCTTCTTCTTCTTCAAATTACTGGACAGGGCCCTATCGCGGGCGTTTGAAGTCCAACTAAATGGTCACGTTAGGCAGGCGGCATTAATTAAAACAGGATTTTAAAACAGTGCAGAACTGCACTAAAAGTCTTGCGTTAAAACTATTTACATTTCTGCGTGGATTTTTAGCAGAAAGAGGCCCGGTGGCGGGTGTGCCTAATAATAGTAATATACGAAAACGAGCGAAAACAGAAGCGAAAGTGCATTTTTGATCGTAAACAAGAACAAAAAATGTTAAATTTGTCTAAACCCTACCAAATTTTGCATAGATTTGATCTTTAATCGACTGTTGATTCATATTTAGATGTAATTTCCTATCTGCATTTTTTTTATAGGTCAGGTCAGGTCAGGTCAGGTCAGGTATTAGGACCAGGCCTTGCAGCCTCTCAATGCGTCCTTCCTTTTGGTTAGTTTGGCAATTGCTGTGGCGGTTTTTAGCATCCATATTGATGCACTAATCATGAACGTACTTTAACAGGGCAATTTTTGGATCACTGTCTAGGAGGTTTTTGAATTTGTTAGTATCTGAGGTCAGTTTAGTATGTGCAGGGAGGTTGTTCCAATATTGGGTGACTGTTAGAAAAAAAGTCTTTTCTAATGTTAGTTCTGCTGTACCTGGTTAGGATTTTAAGTTCGCTATTACGGGTTCTTATTTCGTTAGACAAGTGAAACAAGCCTTTGTTAGTATTGTCAGTGCCTTGAAAAATCTTGTAAACATTTATCAAATCTCCCCTTAGTCTTCTGTATTTCAAAGATGGCAAGTCTAATTTACGTAGCCTGTCCTCATATTCCAAATTTTTCATGGATTTTATCAGTTTGGTTGCTCTCCTCTGTACCTTCTCAATTGCACTGGACTGTCGCTTAAGAAAGGGATTCCAAATTATGTTTCCATACTCAAGATGAGGCCGTATTAAACATTTGTAAAGATTTATGAACACCTCTTTATTTAAGTTTTTAAAACTCCTTCTGATCAAGCCCAGCATCTTACTGGCTTTATTTATCGCTGTTGTGATGTGCTTATCAAATTTGAGTTTTGGGTCAAATATAACCCCTAGGTCCTTCTCCTCTGTACAAGTATCTAAAACATGCTTAGATGAGCCGTGAGTAATTTCATATCCTTTATTTGGATTATTGTACCCCACGTGCATAACCTTGCATTTTCCTGCGTTAAAATATAGATTCCACTTCTCTGACCATTCTATGAGTCTGTTAATATCATTTTGCAGTACATCTGAATTTTGGGAACGATTATAGTTATACACTTTAGTATCATCTGCAAATATCTTGCATGCACTTTGTATGTCTTCTGGGAGATCATTTATAAAAACTGTAAAAAGTACTGGGCCCAGGATGCTACCCTGGGGAATACCACTTAAAACATCAGTGCTAGAAGACTGTTTTGTTCCCACCCGCACTCTTTGAGATCTTCCCTTCAGAAAGTTTTTAACCCACGTTAATATGTTTCCTGTTATCCCGTAAGCTTCCAGTTTAAGAAGTAGCCTTTCGTGCGGCACAGAATCAAAGGCCTTTCTAAAATCTAAGTAAATGATATAAAATGCCTCTTTGTCCTCTAAAAGTTGTGTAAAATCGTCCATCACATCTAACAACTGGGTCATACAAGAACGCCCTGTCCTGAACCCATGTTGACATTCTGTGAACAGATTAAAATCTACCATATGTTTAACAGCAGCGTCCCGTACAAACTGTTCTAAAATCTTACATAATATGCACGTCAGGCTCACTGGTCTATAGTTACCTGGGTCAGTTCTTGTACCCTTTTTGAAGATTGCAAGGACCTCGGCTGTTTTCCAATCTGAAGGGAGTTCCCCAGATTCTAAACTTTTATTATATAAAATTGTTAAAGGAATCGCTAGTTCCTGATGTAACTCTTTGAGCACTCTGGCTGGGATCTTGTCTGGCCCCTGAGCCTTGTTCACATCCACGTTTTTCAGTTTATTTGTCACCGCTTCTACTGTTATAACAATGTCTGCACTATATGCAGGGGCCTCATTAGCAGTTTGTGGTAAGTTGTCTGTATTTTCCTTTGTAAACACGCTAGCAAAGAACTCGTTCAAGACATTAGCTTTGTCCTGATCATCAGTAACAATATTATCTTGCTTATCCTTCAGAGAGCTAACCCCAGAACACAGTTTGAGTTTAGAGTTTATATTTCCAAAACATCTTCGGATTTAGCTTACAGTTATTAGCTATTTCTTTTTCATGTTCCTTTGTTTCACTCCTCAGTTTTTTACAGCAATTATTTCTTACTTCTATATAGTTCCTATATCGTTTACCAGCTTTTAATTTCCCATTCTCTAAATATTTTCTGTATAATCTTTCTTTCTTTTTCACCTTTTTTCTTAATATTAGTGACATCCAGTAAGGTCTATGATTTTTCTTCATATTGTTAATACCTCTACTCTTTGTTATGTTTTTATCCATTGAGATGTGTATTTTCCCTTTAATGTTCTGCCAACATTCCTCGACACTCAAGTCATGCAAGTGATCCCAACTCTGATCAGCAAGATCCTGTCTCATTTGTGTATAATTCCCTTTTTTCAAGTTATATGCTGTTGTTTGTTTGGAGGGATCTGTGTTATGTACACTAGCATACAGGGAGAAGGTTAGCACTTGGTGGTCACTCTTGCCTAGGGGGCAAGAGTGTGTAATGTCTGATACTATTTGAGTGTCGTTAACTAAAATCAGATCAAGAACATTCTCTTTTTGTCCTTCCCTTGTCCTTGTGGGCTTTGTCACTGTTTGAAATAACAAGGCATCCCTTAAAATTTCAATAAAATCATTATCTCTATCATTGGTCCAATGCCCTTCCCAATCTATATTTGGAAAAACCAGCTTCCGCTAGCCATTACTTCCGCCGACTGAACTTTTTTCCACTTCTCACAATTGTACCATACTATTAAATCTTAATGAAACTTGGCAGAAAGGTTCCTTAGATGCTGCCTGTCGGGTTAAAATTCCTAGCTCGCTATGCTATAAGACTGACTATTTGCGGCATTTTGCGACATTGAGCATGAACGACAAATTTCACTTTTTTCTAGGGTTAGGGATAGGGTTAGGGTTAGGGTTAGGGTTAGGTAAATGGTTCAAGTAACGAAAAAGTGAAATTTGTGGTTGTCGCAAATAGTCACTCTCATAGTATTAGTAGCGAGCTAGGAATTTTAACAAGATAGGAATGTTAACCCTACACTGCCCATGGTGTTAAAACTGACGTAATGACCCAAGATCAGCGTAATCACTTTGAATCAGATTCAGTCTCTTATGTTTTCGCCCGTTTTCGTATATTAGGTAGACCGCCGGTGGCTGGTGGTGATGACACTGAGGCCGGCCCTGAACATCTTCTGGACTGGTGTCTGTCAGTGTCATGGCTGTAGAGAGTGAGTTCTTTCCGTTTCATGTAGTAGTAGTAGTAGTACTAGTACTCACTACTAGTAGTGTAGTGTCGCTGGGAGTTATCTCCCTTGCATGTTTGAGTCCGTGCACATCGTGTTTGACGTGTGCAAAACGGGAGGCGAGTTCACTGCATGTTAGACCCTTGCGAGAGCAAGTACAGTGAGGTCAGACCTTTGACTGTCCTTGTAGACGGTTCGTTCCCTGACTTCCTGTAATGGACTTGCACCACCGACTGTGACAACTGGCCAGACTAGACTTGACAATAATGACTCTCTACGGACTGTAGTGATATGAGACACCAGACAGACAAGTACGCGCCTGGCAGCACCAGTCGGGCTATGTTGGCTACGGTACTGCCTTGGGGCAACTCCGGCCGGGTACGACTCTGACTGTGTAGACTTGTTTGACTACTAATACTAGGACTGACGCACGAGCAACACTTTGTTCATCCGGTGTCAGTCATCCTACGGCTAGGACAACCCCGAGGCCACCGCCGAATTAACCGGCGAGACAAATGGTGAGCCAAATGTGTATGAATGGCACTTGTCAGAGCAAACATAGGCATGTGGTTAGGTTAGTTTGTCTTTATGTGTGTTAAGATTACTAGTTTAAAGATATTGTGTATCCTGACAGTTGTAGTTGGCTAAATGGTGTGTTTTGCAGCTAGGCAACAGTTTACCAAGTGATGGAGAATCACTTCAGTAAGTAGTAGATAGGGAATGCCGATACAACATTGAAAATAACATAACCTAATCCTAACCAATCCCTTTCCTGAGGGCAAAATGTTGCTTTTTAATGAGCAGATTGCGTTCATGTTGATGATCTGCGAGTAGCCAGGCGTGGTTTTTTTAAAATACTCAATGAATCTCAGAATCTGAATCTCCCAAACTCAAAGAAACTTGTTCGAACAAGTCTGCAAGAAGTTTAACACTTCTACCTCAGCAGCATTATAAAACATCCAAACAAACTAACGCCCATGATTTCTTACCAGATCAGTTGCAAGCGCTACAATCGCACAAAAAAACACCCAAGCGTTCAAAACATCCACTCTCAACGATTTTAGCCCTACACTTTTCCCAACAGCTTCGCCATTTTGAAATGGTGTTGTTGTCACGTGACCTAGATTGCTACCGTCAAAAGTTTAGGCTCTATGCCTACCTCGTGAAATAAAGTCCCCGCCTCTTCTTCTTCTTCTTTGCTTCTTCTTTCGACAGCAATACAAGGGGCACATGCTCTTACAACGGAGTGTTTTATAACAACACTGACTGTGAAGCTAGGACTGAGTGCAGTGTCGGTAGTGTGTAAAGTATTTGAAGGGTTTATTTGTGATGTCTTACGTAGTCATTTAGCAGATAATAATCTTCTCTCTAAAGACCAATTTGGTTTCTGTAAAGGTCGGTCATGTGTGACTCAACTATTGTCAACTATCTATGACTGGATGTTTTATTTGGATAATGGTAAACCCACTGATGCTGTGTACCTAGATCTAAGAAAGGCCTTTGATACGGTGCCACACAAAAGATTAATAAATAAACTAAAAGGTTATGGTGTTCAAGGGAAGTTGCTTAGTTGGATTGAGGACTTTTTAAATCAAAGAACACAGTATGTTAATGTTAATGGTTCAGTATCACCTGGAATACGAGTTACTAGTGGTGTCCCCCAGGGGAGCGTATTAGGATCGATCCTTTTTATATACTATGTTAATGACATGCCTGACCTAGTGGACTGTAAATAAAAATGTTTGCAGATGATACCAAAGCATATTCAACAATAGAGTCAACTCAAGACAGAGACAATTTACAATTATGCATCCACAAATTAGTTGAATGGACAGACACTTGGCTTTTAAAATTTAACGCAGAAAAGTGCAAAGTAATGCACTGTGGTAGAAACAATCCCAATTACGACTACTTTATGAGTGATGGTAATGTGCTTTGTAAACTTGAAACCACTACAGCTGAAAAAGATCTGGGAATTATCGTTGATCCAAATCTTAGTTTCGATGAACATATAAATAATATTGTTAAGAAAGCTAATCGTATGGCAGGTCTGGTAATGAGAACAATAACTTACAAAACCAAAGATATAATGGTTCCCTTATTTAAGTCTCTTATTCGTTCTGTTTTAGAATATGGTAATTCAGTTTGGAGTCCTTATTTTAGAAAACATATAAATTTGATTGAAGGTGTGCAAAGAAGGTTTACAAGATGTATAATTGGTACCCATGACCTTAATTATGAAGAACGCCTAAAATGGCTAAATCTACCAAGCTTGGAATATAGAAGGGTGCGAGGTGACATGATAGTGGTTTATAAAATTTTGCATGGTTTGTATGATTCCTCAACTACTGCACCTCTTTTCCACTTATCTAGTCATAATACTACTCGGGGACACAATATTAAACTAACCAAAACACTAACCAACACCAGACAGTTTCATTCATTCTTTACTAATAGAATAACAAATTTATGGAACAATTTATCATTTGATAACGTCAATGCACCTTCAGTAAATGCATTTAAAAATCGTATTGATAAAGAATTATTAAAATATACTTTTTCTACCAATTTGGATGTATATGAAAAATAAAGCTAAGTGTTAGTATACACTCAAGCCAAAATAAATCCACAGGCAAATAAAATATTTAAAAAACATTTGATATTTGATGCCAAAAAAATTACCACTAATGAGAGCAAAAGGCTTATAGCCTATAGCCTTATGTGATATGTGATATGTGATAGTGTTTTGTCACAACACTGACTGTGAGGCTAGGACTGAGTGCAGTGTTAGTGTTTTGTCACAACACTGACTGTGAAGCTAGGACTGAGTGCAGTGTTAGTGTTTTGTCACAACACTGACTGTGAAGCTAGGACTGAGTGCAGTGTTAGTGTTTTGTCACAACACTGACTGTGAGGCTAGGACTGAGTGCAGTGTTAGTGTTTTGTCACAACACTGTGAAGCTAGGACTGAGTGCAGTGTTAGTGTTTTGTCACAACACTGACTGTGAAGCTAGGACTGAGTGCAGTGTTAGTGTTTTGTCACAACACTGACTGTGAGGCTAGGACTGAGTGCAGTGTTAGTGTTTTGTCACAACACTGTGAAGCTAGCACTGAGTGCAGTGTTAGTGTTTTGTCACAACACTGACTGTGAAGCTAGGACTGAGTGCAGTGTTAGTGTTTTGTCACAACACTGACTGTGAAGCTAGGACTGAGTGCAGTGTTAGTGTTTTGTCACAACACTGTGAAGCTAGGACTGAGTGCAGTGTTAGTGTTTTGTCACAACACTGTGAAGCTAGGACTGAGTGCAGTGTTAGTGTTTTGTCACAACACTGACTGTGAAGCTAAGACTGGGTGCAGTGTTAGTGTTAGTGTTTTGTCACAACACTGACAAGCTAGGACTGAGTGCAGTGTTAGTGTTTTGTCACAACACTGACTGTGAAGCTAGCACTGAGTGCAGTGTTAGTGTTTTGTCACAACACTGACTGTGAAGCTAGGACTGAGTGCAGTGTTAGTGTTTTGTCACAACACTGACTGTGATAGGACTGAGTGCAGTGTTAGTGTTTTGTCACAACACTGTGAAGCTAGGACTGAGTGCAGTGTTAGTGTTTTGTCACAACACTGACTGTGAAGCTAGGACTGAGTGCAGTGTTAGTGTTTTGTCACAACACTGTGAAGCTAGGACTGAGTGCAGTGTTAGTGTTTTGTCACAACACTGACTGTGAAGCTAGGACTGAGTGCAGTGTTAGTGTTTTGTCACAACACTGTGAAGCTAGGACTGAGTGCAGTGTTAGTGTTTTGTCACAACACTGACTGTGAAGCTAAGACTGGGTGCAGTGTTAGTGTTTTGTCACAACACTGTGAAGCTAGGAGTGAGTGCAGTGTTAGTGTTTTGTCACAACACTGTGAAGTCAAGTCAAGTCAAGTCAAAGTTTTATTTCTAGATGGAACATTGAATAAGCAAATAATATACTTTTTTTGTTAGGAGTGAGTACACTGGGTTTTAATGTTTTGTCACAATCATTGTGAGTTCTTCTTCTTCTACCATGTTCTCAGGCCATGGCCGTAACGGGCAAGGCGCTCTATGCGTGCAGTGTGCAGCCAACACTTTCTTATTGATGTTAAGAGGACCTCCACAGAGAATAACTGTTATGAAGGGGTTCCTGGAAACAAAGGCAGGAGTGTGCAGCCAACACTTTCTTATTAATGTCAGAGGACCTCAACTGTTATGAAGGGGTTCCTGGAAACAAAGGCAGGAGTGTGCAGCCAACACTTTCTTATTAATGTCAGAGGACCTCCACAGAGAATAACTGTTATGAAGGGGTTCCTGGAAACAAAGGCAGGAGTGTGCAGCCAACACTTTCTTATTAATGTCAGAGGACCTCCACAGAGAATAACTGTTATGAAGGGGTTCCTGGAAACAAAGGCAGGAGTGTGCAGCCAACACTTTCTTATTAATGTCAGAGGACCTCAACTGTTATGAAGGGGTTCCTGGAAACAAAGGCAGGAGTGTGCAGCCAACACTTTCTTATTAATGTCAGAGGACCTCAACTGTTATGAAGGGGTTCCTGGAAACAAAGGCAGGAGTGTGCAGCCAACACTTTCTTATTAATGTCAGAGGACCTCCACAGAGAATAACTGTTATGAAGGGGTTCCTGGAAACAAAGGCAGGAGTGTGCAGCCAACACTTTCTTATTAATGTTCAGAGGACCTCCACAGAGAATAACTGTTATGAAGGGGTCCCTGGAAATCAAGGCAGGAGTTCAACCCATTGTGCAGATCATGTACAGGTGCATGTGTCCCCGGAAACCAAGCCAGGAGTTCAACCCACTGTGCAGGTCATGTACAGGTGCAGGTGTCCCGCCCAGTAGTAACAGGAACGTCCCGATTGACCCTTTCCCATTTGGCCCTTTGTGTGATGGAGAGAGTGCCACTTGGCCCTTTGTGTGATAGAGAGAGTGCCATTTGGCCCTTTGTGTGATGGAGAGAGTGCCATTTGGCCCTTTGTGTGATGGAGAGAGTGCCATTTGGCCCTTTGTGTGATGGAGAGAGTGCCATTTGGCCCTTTGTGTGATGGAGAGAGTGCCATTTGGCCCTTTGTGTGATGGAGAGAGTGCCATTTGGCCCTTTGTGTGATGGAGAGAGTGCCATTTGGCCCTTTGTGTGATGGAGAGAGTGCCATTTGGCCCTTTGTGTGATGGAGAGAGCGCCATTTGGCCCTTTGTGTGATGGAGAGAGCGCCATTTGGCCCTTTGTGTGATGGAGAGAGTGCCATTTGGCCCTTTGTGTGATGGAGAGAGTGCCATTTGGCCCTTTGTGTGATGGAGAGAGCGCCATTTGGCCCTTTGTGTGATAGAGAGAGTGCCATTTGGCCCTTTGTGTGATGGAGAGAGTGCCATTTGGCCCTTTGTGTGATAGAGAGAGTGCCATTTGGCCCTTTGTGTGATGGAGAGAGCGCCATTTGGCCCTTTGTGTGATGGAGAGAGTGCCATTTGGCCCTTTGTGTGATGGAGAGAGTGCCATTTGGCCCTTTGTGTGATGGAGAGAGTGCCATTTGGCCCTTTGTGTGATGGAGAGAGCGCCA
>CM065698.1:52353697-52356197 GCA_017654935.2 Phymorhynchus buccinoides | reverse complement strand
CAAGAGATACGTACCAAACAGACATAGGAAGAAACAAAGACGAACAGAATGGAAAGAAAGAACAGAAAGAAATAATAAAGACAAGGACCAGTTTTCACAAGGAAGATTCAAAAGGAGTATAGTTTTGGCTGGGATAGTTTTAAAGCAAGCGTTTCATAATCTCAGACTGAGCATCGATTCTTTGCCAAAAACTGATCTCATAGTGAAATGTGTATGTACAGAACAAAAACGTATGCATGGACTTTATTTCTTTATTTATTATGAACATTTCTATAGCGCTTATTCGATATTATTATCTGACATATAGTGTCTCCAGTTTAATCCAAACGCTCATGGGTGGCGCTACATTGCGGCGACACGCTCTCCAGATGGGAACTGCCCGAATTGCTCAGAGACGTGTCTCTATGACTAGGAATAATACAAATGCAACTGGGATAGATGTTTGCACATAGTGCCACAATGTACAAAACACAGCAACCTTACCTACTGTTCTTGATGGTACCCTCATCCTCAGTCCATTAAAAGGGGGAACATGTCAGTATGTTTTGGGTTATGCCGTAGACAGACAGACAGACAGATGGAAAAACATAACCTCCTTGGCGGATCTAACCCAGAAAAGCACTTTGTATGTCGGTAATGATGGTGTAGCTAAAGTCGAAGGGTAAACTACAACAAGCAGCAACAGCAGAGGACTGAAAGTGAAAGCCACAAGTTGTTTGAGAATGACAGCTAACTGTCTTTATGTCTGACTGAAAGTGAAAGCCACAAGTTGTTTGAGAATGATAGCTAAATGTCTTTATGTCTGACTGAAAGTGAAAGCCACAAGTTGTTTGAGAATGATAGCTAACTGTCTTTATATATGACTGAAAGTGAAAGCCACAAGTTGTTTGAGAATGATAGCTAAATGTCTTTATGTCTGACTGAAAGTGAAAGCCACAAGTTGTTTGAGAATGATAGCTAAATGTCTTTATGTCTGACTGAAAGTGAAAGCCACAAGTTGTTTGAGAATGATAGCTAAATGTCTTTATGTCTGACTGAAAGTGAAAGCCACAAGTTGTTTGAATGATAGCTAAATGTCTTTATGTATGACTGAAAGTGAAAGCCACAAGTTGTTTGAGAATGATAGCTAAATGCCTTTATGTATGACTGAAAGTGAAAGCCACAAGTTGTTTGAGAATGATAGCTAAATGTCTTTATGTATGAGTTCATCTTCCCCGTGGGGATACCGGGGGTCTTTTGTAAAAATAGTCCCCCCACCTTCTGGAAGTTCTGTGCTTGTAACTTCCTCTAATCTGCCACTCTCTTTGACTCTGCCTTTCCCCTTTGCTTTCTATCATCTAATATATTTCTTACTTATTGGCCCATTTTCCTGCCTTTCCAAAAACAATCTTCCAAATAGTTTTTATCCTTTGAGCTCCTCCGAAATCAGAATGTGTCGGCTGTACGCAGCAGGGAGACCAGTGAAAACTGAAAACCGGACACATACATACCTTACCCATTATGTCCATATGGCTTGGGAACGCAGAAGAATAAGAATAAGTTCATACGTACACGTGCGCGCGTATGTGTGTGTGTGCGCGCGCGCGTGCGTGAATCATTATCAGTTATTCAATGTAATTATTGAATGCCAAAATAATATAACAGGCAATAGTTTTTTTCTGCCTTTTGTTGCCAGGTATAATATATATGTGGTCGGCATCCCCCTTTACCCCCACCCCCCCCCAAAAAAATAATACAGATAAAGGCAAGGCACGCCGTATGATAATGCAATGCTAGCGACCCGAAAGCAGTGAACTCCTTAACAAACAAAACAATCAATTTTCAATAAGGTTGGGTTTTTTCTTTAAAAAAAGAAAGAAAGCCAGATTGAAAGCCTATACTAGAAAAACAGATGTAGTGACGCATTCTGTTCCCAGCAAATATATAGCTCATTTCAATGAAGATGAGAAGAATGCGAAATTGAGACCAGAAGTCTCAGTCACAAAATAATGATAGGAAGGCAATTCTTTCATTCCTTAAACTCAGCACAGCACAACGTAACATACCCCCCCCCCTCCCCCCCTTACCACAGTTCTTCGATCAGCGAGGACTGTTCCTCTTGTCGGCGTCATGGAGAGAATACTTACACCGTCAATGTACAAACGGACTCACCCTAGACGAGCAGCAGGAACCTCTCTCGCTGATTTCGCCTCACAGATTTCATTGATTTTGGTTTCACTTTTGCTACAGTTCATTGTCACTGAATTTTAAAAGAATGTAACACATATTTCATCGACTGCGTTAAACACACCAGAACAGCCATCTTGACTCAGGACAGCTAACAACTCAATCCGCCATATTTCATCGACTGCGTTAAAACACACCAGAACAGCCATCTTGACTCAGGACAGCTAACAACTCAATCCGCCATATTTCATCGACTGCGTTAAAACACACCAGAACAGCCATCTTGACTCAGGACAGCTAACAACTCAATCCGCCATATTTCATCGACTGCGTT
>CM065698.1:52321197-52341197 GCA_017654935.2 Phymorhynchus buccinoides | reverse complement strand
TGTTTTAAATGAATCAATACTGGGTTTTTGTTTTAAATAAGATGGCAAGGAGTTCCACAGGTTTCCACCTGAGAAAGTTAAACTTTTTTGAAAAGATCAGTTCTGGGTTTGGGGATAAGAATATTGTTGGTATATCTTGACTGGTTCAATGGAAATCTGTTTGTTAAAGTTGAAGGTGCCAAACCATTCATAATTCTGTACATCAAATTGCTTTATTATATTGAAGTTTATCTGTAAAAGGAAGAATGTTTAGCGCATTATAATCTTGAGGTGTCAATGAGGACGATTTCAAAAGAACTGCTTTTAGAGCACGTTTACGAACACTTAGTAAAGTTGGCGTTTGCACTACTTGCATCAAAGAGAGTTGAGGCGTAATCTACATGGGACTGAATGCATGTATGAAAAAGAGAGAGAGTGAGAGAGAGAGAGAGAGAGAGAGAGAGGAGAGAGAGAGAGAGAGAGAGAGAGAGTGAGGTAGAAAGAGAGAGAGAGAGAGAGAGAGAGAGAGAGAGAGAGGAGAGAGAGAGAGAGAGAGAGAGAGATAAAGAAAGACAGAAAGACAGAGATAGAATGTGTGTGTGCGCGTAGTGTGTGTGCGCGCACGCGTTTGACATTTTCCCTTCCATTGTGAAAGATTGTCTCATCTCATTTTGATTGTCTTTTCATGTACACAATTAAGATTATTGTACTTTTTGTTTTATTGCTTCTCATCCTGCTACATATCTGATTATTCTCAAAGCTGGTTCGTTGCGTTGTCAGTGTGCCACCATCCTTCACACTCCAACCGCCAGAACGTTTTGTTTTTGCTTTGGTTTAATTCTTTTTGTTACGATTATTATATTTTTCAACCACCCCCCTACCCTCACCTTCCTTTGACACGGGCAGATGGCCTCGTCATTAAAATATTTTGAGTTGAGCTGAGTTTTGAGTTGAGTGTGTGTGTTTATGTGTGCGCGCGTGTGTGCGAATATTCTGACAAATAAATATGCGTTTGCATAAGTGAAACTAATGATGCGAGTACTGGTTAAAAAAACCCGGTTCGAATAAACCGGTTCGAAGAGGAAAAACCGGTTCGGATTTTTTAACCGCTTTTTAACCGCTTCTCAACTCTACCAAATACAACAGGGCACGCAAACGTGCACACACGCACTCACCCACGCACATGTACACACATACAGGGGGAGGGAGACAACAGACAGACAGACAGACAGACAGACAAAGATCGGTATATTGTTATTTTACATGCTTCTATAGAGTGTTATGTGTTATGTGTTGGCTTGCTTAATTATGTCTATTCATTTCTGTGTCTGTAATTTATGTGTTTCTATGCCGTACCATCAATTAATGTCGTTATGTATGAGAGAATAAAGTAGTTCTGAGTCTGACTCTAATGATGATCTTCAACAAGAGACATTTGTCCACAGAAATCTAATGACATGTACAGCGAAATGAAAGAAAGGCGATATATCTGATTGTCGGAGAACTAGCTAATGATTTCAGATAGGCCATATATTGTCCACGGAAATCCAGTAACAAAGAAGATTAAGATCAGTTTTTGTTGTTAGACATTTAATAACAAACATCTTATAATTGCATTCATTATTAATCAAATCAAATCAAATAAAATTCACTTTATCTCCCCAAGGAGATTTTTTAAAAATCATATACAATAATAGACAACTTAATTACATTTAGGATTGATTAAATATTTCTGATATATTTAGAAGCAAACAATTTGAAAAGAACTAATGAAAGGTTTGTGATATATTTGATAATAGAAAATGTCAGGATCCAAACACATTTTATGAGATATTTTATAACTGACAACTTTGAGACGAAGGAAATAATAATTCCATAACAATCGACTTTAACAGGAATATTTCGCGATACAGCCCTAGTATTTCATAATTGACAATGTCATTAAATAAATATTTCAAGCGATATTTCATAACGGACAATTCTAGGACAAACGAAATATTTCATGCGATATTTCATAACGGACAATTCTAGGACAAACGAAATATTTCATGCGATATTTCATAACGGACAATTCTAGGACAAACGAAATATTTCATGCGATATTTCATAACGGACAATTCTAGGACAAACGAAATATTTCATGCGATATTTCATAACGGACAATTGGAAAACAAAAGAAATATTTTTTGAGATATTTTATAACGGACAAAAGAAATATTTTGTGAGATATTTCATACGGAACAACTTTAAGCAAATGAAAAATTATCGCGATATAATGTTCCACCATGGACCCTAACCCTAACCTCCCCCCCCCCACCCCCCTAAACTCTGTACACATGTACACACAACTTTGAGAGAGAAGAGAGAGAGAGAGAGAGAGAGAGGGGGGGGAGGGGGAGGGAGAGAGGGGGATAAAAAGAGATAAATCATTGAGTGAACATGACTGAAATGAAGGAGGCAGGAAAAGAGAGAAAGAAGGCGAAATGGCGTTGTGGATCAGGCCAAATGTGATCAGTTTTGTCAACGTTCTTGGCACGGCTCCAACAGGGGGCGTTCCTGACAATGGGGCGAAATGGGAAACGGCGATTCGGCACGTCACCCTTAAATGATAATCCCCCCCCCCCCCCCCCCCCCCCCCCCCCCCCCTCCCCCCCCCCACTCCGCAGTAATTACAACTAAATAGCAAATTTGGTAAAGGTCAAGATGTGCCCCCCCCCCCCCTCCCTTACATTTCTCACCTTTACCAAAATTTTCACAAAGACATAGAACCCCCCCCCCCCCCCCCTCCCCCACTTTCACCCTTCACGGCCTTCTCTGTCAATCAATCCACAGCCACCCTTTTTCCACAGTCATTAAACGTCAACCACCATTATTTCAATCAATCCACAGCCACCCTTTTTCCACAGTCATTAAACGTCGACCACCATTATTTCAATCAATCCACAGCCACCCTTTTTCCACAGTCATTACGTGTCGACCACCATTATTTCAATCAATCCACAGCCACCCTTTTTCCACAGTCATTACGTGTCGACCACCATTATTTCAATCAATCCACAGCCACCCTTTTTCCACAGTCATTAAACGTCAACCACCATCATTTCAATCAATCCACAGCCACCCTTTTTCCACAGTCATTACACGTCAACCACCATTATTTCAATCAATCCACAGCCACCCTTTTTCCCACAGTCATTACACGTCAACCACCATCATTTCAATCAATCCACAGCCACCCTTTTTCCACAGTCATTAAACGTCAACCACCATCATTTCAATCAATCCACAGCCACCCTTTTTCCACAGTCATTACGTATCAACCACCATTATTTCAATCAATCCACAGCCACCCCTTTTTCCACAGTCATTAAACGTCGACCACCATTATTTCAATCAATCCACAGCCACCCCTTTTTCCACAGTCATTAAACGTCAACCACCATTATTTCAATCAATCCACAGCCACCCTTTTTCCACAGTCATTACGTGTCGACCACCATTATTTCAATCAATCCACAGCCACCCTTTTTCCACAGTCATTACGTGTCGACCACCATTATTTCAATCAATCCACAGCCACCCTTTTTCCACAGTCATTACGTGTCGACCACCATTATTTCAATCAATCCACAGCCACCCTTTTTCCCACAGTCATTACGTGTCGACCACCATCATTTCAATCAATCCACAGCCACCCTTTTTCCACAGTCATTAAACGTCAACCACCATTATTTCAATCAATCCACAGCCACCCTTTTTCCACAGTCATTAAACGTCGACCACCATTATTTCAATCAAATTGGATACGCAAATCGCCCCCGCTTTCTCCCCCCACCCTCCCGCGTACAAAACCCCCTTCCTCCCCCTCCCCCTTTTTCATAATAAGGAGGAAGTCGTCTGGAATCTGATATGATTTGGAAAGAGAGAAGCCGTTTTCATTTATTTTGTTGTTTATGTTATGATTAGGGTAGGGAGGGGGGGGGGGGGGTATGCGTACGTCGAGAGTTAGGGTATTCATTTATTTATTTATATATTTGTTTATCTATTATTCAACTACATATCTGTTTTATCCAAACGCAATAACGCCCACGGCATCGGACTAAGTAACGAAATGAAATGCTAAACAAACAGACACACATGTACAATTTTGACAAAGACATAGACCCCCCCCCCCCCCTCCCCCCCACTTTCACCCTTCACGGCCTTCTCTGTCAATCAATCCACAGCCACCCTTTTTTCACAGTCATTAAACGTCAACCACCATTATTTCAATCAATCCACAGCCACCCTTTTTCCCACAGTCATTAAAC
This sequence comes from Phymorhynchus buccinoides, assembly GCA_017654935.2. Taxonomy (NCBI): domain Eukaryota; kingdom Metazoa; phylum Mollusca; class Gastropoda; order Neogastropoda; family Raphitomidae; genus Phymorhynchus; species Phymorhynchus buccinoides. The sequence continues at coordinate 52,336,908 of CM065698.1, read as the reverse complement.
GTCAACCACCATTATTTCAATCAATCCACAGCCACCCTTTTTCCACAGTCATTACGTGTCGACCACCATTATTTCAATCAATCCACAGCCACCCTTTTTCCCACAGTCATTACGTGTCGACCACCATTATTTCAATCAATCCACAGCCACCCTTTTTCCACAGTCATTACGTGTCGACCACCATCATGTCAATCAATCCACAGCCACCCTTTTTCGACAGTCATTACGTGTCGACCACCATCATTGGAATCAAATTGGATACGAAAATCGCCCCCGCTTTCTCCCCCCACCCCTCCCGCGTACTACCCCCCTCCCCCCCCTCCCACACACGTTATCGTAAATGAAATGCTAAACAAGCAGACACACATGTACACGCACACATGTTATCTTAAAAAATGCAATCCACACAATTGACGTAATTTTGTTTAATAATCACGATGCCATTTTCATTGTTTCCGATTTATGAAGTGGAGTCAAGCATGGAAGATCACAAGAGTTGTTTTTTCAAATGGACTTCGAGTGCTCCAGAAAATACGTTTCCATAGTAACTCGAAATCAGAAATGTCCAGTTTTTAAGCAGAAAAATCCGTTCGTAATTCAAACGATGGCCTGATCATTAAAATGTTATTAGCGAATTCAGTTGTGGGTTGTAGTTGTTGAGTCGCCTTAAATACATGCACTGGCGCACGTACAGGCCAAAACAAATCCCATTGTGGTATATACTCCAATGAACTGCTTGATCGAGCAGCTAGAAGTGCAGCACGTTATTCAGAGGGGACGATTCAACTTAATGTGGATTTAGATCTGCATGAATGTTATAAACATATTGAAAAATTATCCAAAGATAATTTTGACAGCATGTTAATGACTTCAGATAGTCAACATTCACACTATTGTATAAAAGGATTCTAACTTCATTTTAAAACATCTCAAGGATACAAGTTCAAGAGAAATCGTATATTTGATGTTAAAACTTCGTTTAAATGCTTTTAAAATAAAATTTTGTAAAGACGTCAAGTGTATAATTATGTGGAAATCAAATATCTATAAATCATTTGCTCCTATATTGTCCTAGAATCAAATAACAAATCAACAAAACTGTTGGTGAATTGCTGAACCATCAAACGCCATTAACCATTGAACAAATCTTAAACCTTTAATCTCCTTAAAAGTTTTTCAGAAATCCTGCACATAAGTCCTGTTGGTATTTTTCTTTGAGTTAGTAATTAATTGTTGGTTTAAATTGTATTATCTTTTTGTTGTTAGCCATTTATAAATTAAGACACAGTTGTTAACTCTTCATGTTGCATAAGTCAGTTTGAAATGTTACTGTAAGTTTTTGTCCTCCCCCATCTTATATATCTGCTAATGTAATCTTTACATGCACTCAGATTTGTATGAATATATGTGTAGGGAAAGCACACATAAATAACACTACCACTCACGCACTCACACACACTCTCACTTCAATAGCTATCTGCTGTAGGTTTAATGATCGACTTATGGCGATTATTTGCCCGCCAGGGGGCATAACGCTCGAGTGGGGCTTATCACGCTATATGCTTAGTTGGGCGTAGTGAGAGAGAGAGAGAAGAGAGGGTTGGACTCTTCCTCTCTCTCTCTCTCTCTCTCTCTCTCTCTCTCTCTCTCTCTCTCTCTCTCTCTCTCTCTCTTTATCCCCAACTAAGAATATAGAGAGGATTAGCCCCACTCGAGCGTTATGCCACCTGGTGGGCAAAAGATCCCGCTAAATCGCTCATTACACACACATACATTTTTGTTTTGTTTTGTGTTTGTTGGTGTTGTCTAATATCACTTACGGGTGAACAGACGTAAGACTAAAGAACGAACCTTAGGCAAACCAACGATACTACATCACTGAATGAAAAGAACACTCATATAACACTACGTGGAGAGAGAGAGAGAGAGAGAGAGAGAGAGAGAGAGAGAGAGAGAGAGAGAGAGAGAGAGAGAGAGAGAGAGAGAGAGAGAGAGAGAGAGAGAGAGAGAGATAGACACAGACAGACAGACAGAGAGAGAGAGAGAGAGAGAGAGAGAGAGAGAGAGAGAGAGAGAGAGAGAGAGAGAGAGAGAGAGAGAGAGAGAGAGAGAGAGAGAGAGAGAGAGCTAGAGAGCGCTAGAGAGACGGACAGACAGACAGTGATAAAGCGAGTCCCTGAGTGTTGCACTCACCCTGTTGTAGGAGTAGGCCGCAGCGTGCACCAGCAGCAGGGAGGCCAGGACAAACGACAGCACGTCAACGCACTGCTTCATGGTGGCCTTTAGCGGGGATTTCTTTATCAAATTATCACCGCTTCTGGAGTGGGAGCTGATGAGTTACAACCGACAATCACTGTATTTGCAACACCAAAGGCCTAAGGTCTGGTTCCTGCTAGTTTGAATTATGTTGTGTATTCAAGCGAGGTGTTCGCTTCACTTAAACAATACCTGCCAAGAACAAAAACAAATCAATAGCTGCTGTGCCTATAAACAGATTAAATTTCTGCCGTTTGTTTTGCTACAAAGTTTCAAAACTGCTGCTTCTTTAGTCAGGTATATAATCAGAGATAACCCTTCTTTTGGCAATGTTTCAATGTCAGTTATGAGCAATATGTTGATATTTTTTGGTGTCGTGTTCTTGGCAATTGATGAAAACGAATGAATATCGTCCTTTTCCTAGTAATTGATGAACAAAATCAATGCAGTAAGATGTAGTTAGCAGACGACATCAACATCAATGAAAATGTCAGCAGACGTAAGGCTCAGCGTGCTTTCTGAACTGTCCGGGCGCTGGTTTCAGAGGGCAGTGGAGCAGACGTTTGTTTATAAACACCAAACATTCCTCTCCTACTTTGTCAATGACGTTCTGGGTCCTCGTGCAACGTGGGCCACGTGCGTAAATGTACGTTCGTTGATTGGCTAACAATGTGAAGGGCGGTAAAAAATATGCAAATGAGTTCTCTGCAGTGTCGCTGCGTTTTCTGTGTATGACTGGAGGCGGGTGGTAGGGAGGTGGTTGGGATGGAGAGATGGAAAAAAGAAGAAGAAGAAGAAGAAGAAGAAGAAGAAGAGAGAAGAGAGAGAGAGAGAGAGAGAGAGAGAGAGAGAGGAGAGAGAGAGAGAGAGAGAGAGAGAGAGAGAGAGAGAGAGAGAGAGAGAGAGAGAGATCGTGGGTGGAGTTGAGCTCTGTTTGTGTGTGTATGCGCGCGAAATGGAGAGATGGAAGAAGAAGAAGAAGAAGAAGAAGAAGAAGAAGAGAGAGAGAGAGAGAGAGAGAGAGAGAGAGAGAGAGAGAGAGAGAGAGAGAGAGAGAGAGAGATCGAGAGGGTGGAGTTGAGCTCTGTGTGTGTGTGTATGCGCGCGAGATGGAGAGATGGAAGAAGAAGAAGAAGAAGAGAAGAGAGAGAGAGAGAGAGAGAGAGAGAGAGAGGAGAGAGAGAGAGAGAGAGAGAGAGAGAGAGAGAGAGAGAGAGAGAGAGAGAGAGAGAGATCGTGGGTGAAGTTGAGCTCTGTGTATGTGTGTATGCGCGCGAGATGGAGAGATGGAAGAAGAAAGAAGAAGAAGAAGAGAGAGAGAGAGAGAGAGAGAGAGAGAGAGAGAGAGAGAGAGAGAGAGAGAGAGAGAGAGAGAGAGAGAGAGGAGAGAGAGAGAGATCGTGGGTGGAGTTGAGATCTGTTTATGTGTGTATGCGCGCGAGGAGGACTTAGATGGAGGAGATAGTGGAAGAAGAAGAAGAAAGAAGAAGAGAGAGAGAGAGAGAGAGAGAGAGAGAGAGAGGAGAGAGAGAGAGAGAGAGATAGAGAGAGAGAGAGAGAGAGAGAGAGAGAGAGAGAGAGAGAGACGAGAGAGATCGTGGGTGGAGTTGACATCTGTGTGTGTGTGTATGCGCGCGAGATGGAGAGAGATGAAGAAGAAGAGGGAAGAAGAAGAAGAAGAGAGAGAGAGAGAGAGAGAGAGAGAGAGAGAGAGAGAGAAGAGAGAGAGAGAGAGAGAGAGAGAGAGAGATCGTGGGTGGAGTTGAGCTCTGTTTGTGTGTGTATGCGAGCGAGATGGAGAGATGGAAGAAGAAGAAGAAGAGAGAGAGAGAGAGAGAGAGAGAGAGAGAGAGAGAGAGAGAGAGAGAGAGAGAGAGAGAGAGAGAGAGAGATCGTGGGTGGAGTTGAGCTCTGTGTGTGTGTGTATGAGCGCGAGCGCGCGCGTGTGTGTCAAGTCAAGTCAAGTCAAAATTTTATTTAAGTCAAGTCAAAATTTTATTTAAAGATGGACATTGAATAAGGAAACATACATGCTTTTTTTCATCATCTAGCAAAGACAAAATACAAACACACACGCACAGTACACAAACCACATTGCTTATTTACATAGAAAAAAGGAACACGAACAGATAAATATTTACTCCGTTTTAATTCTTTGCCTGAATATCTCTGTACTGAGCTTGATAAACATTTGAAGTATGTTATGATCAAAATAAGATTTGGTATTTCGGATCTGGCTGCTCATTACTATAGGAGAGAGAGAGAGAGAGAGAGAGAGGGTATTATGTTCATAGTCATGTGTCTGTCAATATTGATTCCAGTTTCAACGTTATCTGATACTCAAACTCTGATTTCTTCGTAGCTACCAAGGACTTTCGTTCAACCTTTCAGAATGAACAATTCCGTTGGTACAAAATGCCATCCTATCTGTCTGTTCACGCGTATTCGTAAATGTTTTCATGATGTATGTGTGTGTATGTGCAGAGTAAAGAATGACTGCTGTGTGCATGTGCAGAGTAAAGAATGACTGCTGTGTGCGTTGTTGTTGAAAAGCTATGGGTTGCTGGGGGCTATTGGCTATTGGCTATTAATGAGGCTATTGACTATTGGGTTATTGGCTATTAATGAGGCTATTGACTACTGGGCCATTGGTCCCCCGGTCACTGTGTGTCTCTGTTAGGTCCCATTACCGTCCATCGTCAGCAAGAAATGGTCACAGGGGATTAGACCAACGGCAGGCATGTGACACTGCCCCTAACTCTCTCCTCTTCCTAGGTCTCTTTATACCGTTTCTCTGTCTCTGTCTCTGTCTCTGTCATATCGTCCCCCGTCTACCCCTCACTCCTTCTCTATCATCCTCTCTCCCCTCTTTCCCTTTCGTCCTCTCTGTCTTTCGGTCTGTCAATCTGTATTTTATCTGTTTCTGTTTCTACCTATCTTTGTTTTTGTCCGCCTGTCTCATTTTCTTCCGTTTCTTTTTTCTCTCTGTCTTTCTCTCCCCTCTCCCGTTGTATCTGCCCCCCCCTCTCTCTCTCTCTCTCTCTCTCTCTCTCTCTCTCTCTCTCTCTCTCTCTCTCTCTCTCTCTCTCTCTCTCTCTCTCTCTCTCTCTCTCTCTCTCTCTCTCTCTCCTCTCTCTCTCTCTCTCTCTCTCTCTCTCTCTCTCTCTCTCTCTCTCAGTATATTTATATCGCTTACTCAACAGACGACATTAATTAGAAAAGAAGAAACATTATTTGATAAGATTTAAGATGTTAATTCCAAAAGCCCCTTGGTGGTATAGGGAGATAACGTTTACTTCTCCACCCACATGTCTCCACTTTATTATTTCATGTATCTATTGTGGGGAGTCCTGCCTGTCTATGTGGGTCAAACCGTGTCCACTTTGTAGCCAGGCTGTCCAGTCCTCAGGGGGTAGCATAGGGTGGACAAGCTTGTGTCCTGTCCACTGACACCCTTCATACATTATTTCGGCCAACGACCGGACCACATGTCATCTATAATTCAGCCAATGAGGGGACATTACGTCGCCCGTTATCTGGCCAATCAGCAGCCCCCACGTCATCCATTATTCAGCCAATGAGCGGCGGGCATTTTACTGACACGGGTCCCTGGGGCTAGACGCTAACTGCGGTCCATTGGACAATCATTGTCGTCTTCGTCATTGTCGTCTTCATCATTGTTGTCATCTTCATCATCATTGTCGTCTTCGTCATTGTCGTCTTCGTCATTGTCGTCTTCGTCATTGTCGTCTTCGTCATTGTCGTGTTCATCATTGTCGTGTTCATCATTGTCGTCTTCATCATTGTCGTCTTCGTCATTGTCGTGTTCATCATTGTCGTGTTCATCATTGTCGTGTTCATCATTGTCGTGTTCATCATTGTCGTCTTCATCATTGTCGTCTTCATCATTGTCGTCTTCGTCATTGTCGTCTTCATCATTGTCGTCTTCATCATTGTCGTCTTCATCATTGTCGTCTTCATCATTGTCGTCTTCATCATTGTCGTCTTCATCATTGTCGTCTTCATCATTGTCGTCTTCGTCATTGTCGTCTTCATCATTGTCGTCTTCATCATTGTCGTCTTCGTCATTGTCGTGTTCATCATTGTCGTGTTCATCATTGTCGTCTTCGTCATTGTCGTGTTCATCATTGTCGTCTTCATCATTGTCGTCTTCATCATTGTCGTCTTCATCATTGTCGTGTTCATCATTGTCGTCTTCGTCATTGTCGTGTTCATCATTGTCGTCTTCATCATTGTCGTCTTCATCATTGTCGTCTTCATCATTGTCGTCTTCATCATTGTCGTCTTCATCATTGTCGTGTTCATCATTGTCGTCTTCGTCATTGTCGTCTTCATCATTGTCGTGTTCATCATTGTCGTCTTCATCATTGTCGTCTTCGTCATTGTCGTCTTCATCATTGTCGTGTTCATCATTGTCGTCTTCATCATTGTCGTCTTCGTCATTGTCGTGTTCATCATTGTCGTGTTCATCATTGTCGTCTTCATCATTGTCGTCTTCATCATTGTCGTCTTCGTCATTGTCGTCTTCATCATTGTCGTGTTCATCATTGTCGTCTTCATCATTGTCGTCTTCATCATTGTCGTCTTCGTCATTGTCGTGTTCATCATTGTCGTCATCTTCATCATCATTGTCGTGTTCATCATTGTCGTGTTCATCATTGTCGTCATCTTCATCATCGTTGTCGTCGTTTTCATCATCGTTACCGTCGTCGTTTTGCTGTGACGTGAAGCACAATGGATCATCATGGTGTAGAAATGCCTCTGGACATTGTGTTTCCCTGCTGCTGGGCGCTTCGCCCTGCTGGGCACTTACTGCTGTACTACTGTACTGCTATACTACTGTACTGCTATACTGCTATACTACTGTACTGCTATACTACTGTACTACTGTACTGCTGTACTACTGTACTGCTATACTACTGTACTACCGTACTACTACACTACTGTACTGCTATACTACCGTACTACCGTACTGCTGTACTACTGTACTACTGTACTGCTATACTACTGTACTACCGTACTACTACACTACTGTACTGCTATACTGCTATACTACTGTACTGCTATACTACTGTACTACTGTACTGCTGTACTACTGTACTGCTATACTACTGTACTACTGTACTACTACACTACTGTACTGCTATACTGCTATACTACTGTACTGCTATACTACTGTACTACTGTACTGCTGTACTACTGTACTGCTATACTACTGTACTACCGTACTACTACACTACTGTACTGCTGTACTACTGTACTGCTATACTACTGTACTACCGTACTACTACACTACTGTACTGCTATACTGCTATACTACTGTACTGCTATACTACTGTACTACTGTACTGCTGTACTACTGTACTGCTATACTACTGTACTACCGTACTACTACACTACTGTACTGCTGTACTACTGTACTGCTATACTACTGTACTACCGTACTACTACACTACTGTACTGCTGTACTGCTATACTACTGTACTGCTATACTACTGTACTACTGTACTGCTGTACTACTGTACTGACTGTACTGCTATACTACTGTACTACCGTACTACTACACTACTGTACTGCTGTACTACTGTACTACTGTACTACTGTGCTACTGTACTACTGTACTACTGTACTACTGTACTACTGTACTACTGTACTACTGTACTACTGTACTACTGTACTACTGTACTACTGTACTACTGTGCTACTGTACTACTGTACTACTGTACTACTGTGCTACTGTGCTACTGTACTGCTGTACTACTGTATTACTATGCTACTGTACTACTGTGCTACTGTACTATTATACTACTGTACTGCTGTGCTACTGTGCTACTGTACTACTGTGCTACTGTGCTACTGTGCTACTGTACTACTGTACTACTGTACTACTGTGCTACTGTACTACTGTACTACTGTACTGCTGTACTGCTGTACTACTGTACTACTGTACTGCTGTACTGCTGTACTGCTGTACTGCTGTACTACTGTACTACTGTACTACTGTACTGCTGTACTACTGTACTACTGTACTACTGTACTTAGGGACGAGGGGTTTATCAGTCATTGTGGTGCATACTCTAAGGTTAGGGCTCTGTCTCTACTGCTTCCCATTTGTCTCCATCAATTTGTCTGTCTGTCCAGTTCTCTTTCTTTTCCTTCTTTCTCTGTCCCTCTTGTTGCTGTGTCCATCTATCTCTTTCTCTGTCCCTCTTGTTGCTGTGTCCATCTATCTCTTTCTCTGTCCCTCTTGTTGCTGTGTCCATCTATCTCTTTCTCTGTCCCTCTTGTTGCTGTGTCCATCTATCTCTTTCTCTCCTCTCTTGTTGCTGTGTCCATCTGTCTCTTTCTCTCCTCTCTTGTTGCTGTGTCCATCTATCTCTTTCTCTCCTCTCTTGTTGCTGTGTCCATCTATCCCTTTCTCTGTCCCTCTTGTTGCTGTGTCCATCTATCTCTTTCTCTGTCTCTCTTGTTGCTGTGTCCATCTATCTCTTTCTCTGTCCCTCTTGTTGCTGTGTCCATCTATCTCTTTCTCTGTCCCTCTTGTTGCTGTGTCCATCTATCTCTTTCTCTGTCCCTCTTGTTGCTGTGTCCATCTATCTCTTTCTCTGTCCCTCTTGTTGCTGTGTCCATCTATCTCTTTCTCTGTCTCTCTTGTTGCTGTGTCCATCTATCTCTTTCTCTCCTCTCTTGTTGCTGTGTCCATCTATCTCTTTCTCTCCTCTCTTGTTGCTGTGTCCATCTATCTCTTTCTCTCCCCTCTTGTTGCTGTGTCCATCTATCTCTTTCTCTGTCCCTCTTGTTGCTGTGTCCATCTATCTCTTTCTCTCCTCTCTTGTTGCTGTGTCCATCTATCTCTTTCTCTCCTCTCTTGTTGCTGTGTCCATCTGTCTCTTTCTCTGTCCCTCTTGTTGCTGTGTCCATCTATCTCTTTCTCTCCTCTCTTGTTGCTGTGTCCATCTATCTCTTTCTCTGTCCCTCTTGTTGCTGTGTCCATCTATCTCTTTCTCTGTCCCTCTTGTTGCTGTGTCCATCTGTCTCTTTCTCTCCTCTCTTGTTGCTGTGTCCATCTATCTCTTTCTCTGTCCCTCTTGTTGCTGTGTCCATCTATCTCTTTCTCTGTCCCTCTTGTTGCTGTGTCCATCTATCTCTTTCTCTGTCTCTCTTGTTGCTGTGTCCATCTATCTCTTTCTCTGTCCCTCTTGTTGCTGTGTCCATCTATCTCTTTCTCTCCTCTCTTGTTGCTGTGTCCATCTATCTCTTTCTCTGTCCCTCTTGTTGCTGTGTCCATCTATCTCTTTCTCTGTCCCTCTTGTTGCTGTGTCCATCTATCTCTTTCTCTCCTCTCTTGTTGCTGTGTCCATCTATCTCTTTCTCTCCTCTCTTGTTGCTGTGTCCATCTATCTCTTTCTCTGTCCCTCTTGTTGCTGTGTCCATCTATCTCTTTCTCTCCTCTCTTGTTGCTGTGTCCATCTATCTCTTTCTCTGTCCCTCTTGTTGCTGTGTCCATCTATCTCTTTCTCTGTCCCTCTTGTTGCTGTGTCCATCTGTCTCTTTCTCTCCTCTCTTGTTGCTGTGTCCATCTATCTCTTTCTCTGTCCCTCTTGTTGCTGTGTCCATCTATCTCTTTCTCTCCTCTCTTGTTGCTGTGTCCATCTATCTCTTTCTCTGTCCCTCTTGTTGCTGTGTCCATCTATCTCTTTCTCTGTCCCTATTGTTGCTGTGTCCATCTATATCTTTCTCTGTCCCTCTTGTTGCTGTGTCCATCTATCTCTTTCTCTCCTCTCTTGTTGCTGTGTCCATCTGTCTCTTTCTCTGTCCCTCTTGTTGCTGTGTCCATCTATCTCTTTCTCTGTCCCTCTTGTTGCTGTGTCCATCTATCTCTTTCTCTGTCCCTCTTGTTGCTGTGTCCATCTATCTCTTTCTCTGTCCCTCTTGTTGCTGTGTCCATCTATCTCTTTCTCTCCTCTCTTGTTGCTGTGTCCATCTATCTCTTTCTCTGTCCCTCTTGTTGCTGTGTCCATCTATCTCTTTCTCTCCTCTCTTGTTGCTGTGTCCATCTATCTCTTTCTCTGTCCCTCTTGTTGCTGTGTCCATCTATCTCTTTCTCTGTCCCTCTTGTTGCTGTGTCCATCTATCTCTTTCTCTGTCTCTCTTGTTGCTGTGTCCATCTATCTCTTTCTCTGTCCCTCTTGTTGCTGTGTCCATCTATCTCTTTCTCTGTCTCTCTTGTTGCTGTGTCCATCTATCTCTTTCTCTGTCCCTCTTGTTGCTGTGTCCATCTATCTCTTTCTCTGTCCCTCTTGTTGCTGTGTCCATCTATCTCTTTCTCTCCTCTCTTGTTGCTGTGTCCATCTATCTCTTTCTCTCCTCTCTTGTTGCTGTGTCCATCTATCTCTTTCTCTGTCCCTCTTGTTGCTGTGTCCATCTATCTCTTTCTCTGTCCCTCTTGTTGCTGTGTCCATCTATCTCTTTCTCTGTCCCTCTTGTTGCTGTGTCCATCTATCTCTTTCTCTGTCCCTCTTGTTGCTGTGTCCATCTATCTCTTTCTCTCCTCTCTTGTTGCTGTGTCCATCTATCTCTTTCTCTCCTCTCTTGTTGCTGTGTCCATCTATCTCTTTCTCTGTCTCTCTTGTTGCTGTGTCCATCTATCTCTTTCTCTGTCCCTCTTGTTGCTGTGTCCATCTATCTCTTTCTCTGTCTCTCTTGTTGCTGTGTCCATCTATCTCTTTCTCTGTCCCTCTTGTTGCTGTGTCCATCTATCTCTTTCTCTGTCCCTCTTGTTGCTGTGTCCATCTATCTCTTTCTCTGTCCCTCTTGTTGCTGTGTCCATCTATCTCTTTCTCTGTCCCTCTTGTTGCTGTGTCCATCTATCTCTTTCTCTGTCTCTCTTGTTGCTGTGTCCATCTATCTCTTTCTCTCCTCTCTTGTTGCTGTGTCCATCTATCTCTTTCTCTGTCCCTCTTGTTGCTGTGTCCATCTATCTCTTTCTCTCCTCTCTTGTTGCTGTGTCCATCTATCTCTTTCTCTGTCCCTCTTGTTGCTGTGTCCATCTGTCTCTTTCTCTCCTCTCTTGTTGCTGTGTCCATCTATCTCTTTCTCTCCTCTCTTGTTGCTGTGTCCATCTGTCTCTTTCTCTGTCCCTCTTGTTGCTGTGTCCATCTATCTCTTTCTCTCCTCTCTTGTTGCTGTGTCCATCTATCTCTTTCTCTGTCCCTCTTGTTGCTGTGTCCATCTATCTCTTTCTCTGTCCCTCTTGTTGCTGTGTCCATCTGTCTCTTTCTCTCCTCTCTTGTTGCTGTGTCCATCTATCTCTTTCTCTGTCCCTCTTGTTGCTGTGTCCATCTATCTCTTTCTCTGTCCCTCTTGTTGCTGTGTCCATCTATCTCTTTCTCTCCTCTCTTGTTGCTGTGTCCATCTATCTCTTTCTCTGTCCCTCTTGTTGCTGTGTCCATCTATCTCTTTCTCTGTCCCTCTTGTTGCTGTGTCCATCTATCTCTTTCTCTCCTCTCTTGTTGCTGTGTCCATCTATCTCTTTCTCTCCTCTCTTGTTGCTGTGTCCATCTATCTCTTTCTCTGTCCCTCTTGTTGCTGTGTCCATCTATCTCTTTCTCTCCTCTCTTGTTGCTGTGTCCATCTATCTCTTTCTCTGTCCCTCTTGTTGCTGTGTCCATCTATCTCTTTCTCTGTCCCTCTTGTTGCTGTGTCCATCTGTCTCTTTCTCTCCTCTCTTGTTGCTGTGTCCATCTATCTCTTTCTCTGTCCCTCTTGTTGCTGTGTCCATCTATCTCTTTCTCTCCTCTCTTGTTGCTGTGTCCATCTATCTCTTTCTCTGTCCCTCTTGTTGCTGTGTCCATCTATCTCTTTCTCTGTCCCTATTGTTGCTGTGTCCATCTATATCTTTCTCTGTCCCTCTTGTTGCTGTGTCCATCTATCTCTTTCTCTCCTCTCTTGTTGCTGTGTCCATCTGTCTCTTTCTCTGTCCCTCTTGTTGCTGTGTCCATCTATCTCTTTCTCTGTCCCTCTTGTTGCTGTGTCCATCTATCTCTTTCTCTGTCCCTCTTGTTGCTGTGTCCATCTATCTCTTTCTCTGTCCCTCTTGTTGCTGTGTCCATCTATCTCTTTCTCTCCTCTCTTGTTGCTGTGTCCATCTATCTCTTTCTCTGTCCCTCTTGTTGCTGTGTCCATCTATCTCTTTCTCTCCTCTCTTGTTGCTGTGTCCATCTATCTCTTTCTCTGTCCCTCTTGTTGCTGTGTCCATCTATCTCTTTCTCTGTCCCTCTTGTTGCTGTGTCCATCTATCTCTTTCTCTGTCTCTCTTGTTGCTGTGTCCATCTATCTCTTTCTCTGTCCCTCTTGTTGCTGTGTCCATCTATCTCTTTCTCTGTCTCTCTTGTTGCTGTGTCCATCTATCTCTTTCTCTGTCCCTCTTGTTGCTGTGTCCATCTATCTCTTTCTCTGTCCCTCTTGTTGCTGTGTCCATCTATCTCTTTCTCTCCTCTCTTGTTGCTGTGTCCATCTATCTCTTTCTCTCCTCTCTTGTTGCTGTGTCCATCTGTCTCTTTCTCTGTCCCTCTTGTTGCTGTGTCCATCTATCTCTTTCTCTGTCCCTCTTGTTGCTGTGTCCATCTATCTCTTTCTCTGTCCCTCTTGTTGCTGTGTCCATCTATCTCTTTCTCTGTCCCTCTTGTTGCTGTGTCCATCTATCTCTTTCTCTGTCCCTCTTGTTGCTGTGTCCATCTATCTCTTTCTCTCCTCTCTTGTTGCTGTGTCCATCTATCTCTTTCTCTGTCCCTCTTGTTGCTGTGTCCATCTGTCTCTTTCTCTGTCCCTCTTGTTGCTGTGTCCATCTATCTCTTTCTCTGTCCCTCTTGTTGCTGTGTCCATCTATCTCTTTCTCTCCTCTCTTGTTGCTGTGTCCATCTATCTCTTTCTCTGTCCCTCTTGTTGCTGTGTCCATCTATCTCTTTCTCTCCTCTCTTGTTGCTGTGTCCACCTATCTCTTTCTCTGTCCCTCTTGTTGCTGTGTCCATCTGTCTCTTTCTCTGTCCCTCTTGTTGCTGTGTCCATCTATCTCTTTCTCTGTCCCTCTTGTTGCTGTGTCCATCTATCTCTTTCTCTGTCCCTCTTGTTGCTGTGTCCATCTATCTCTTTCTCTCCTCTCTTGTTGCTGTGTCCATCTATCTCTTTCTCTCCTCTCTTGTTGCTGTGTCCATCTGGCTCTTTCTCTGTCCCTCTTGTTGCTGTGTCCATCTATCTCTTTCTCTCCTCTCTTGTTGCTGTGTCCATCTATCTCTTTCTCTCCTCTCTTGTTGCTGTGTCCATCTGTCTCTTTCTCTGTCCCTCTTGTTGCTGTGTCCATCTATCTCTTTCTTTGTCCCTCTTGCTGCTGTGTCCATCTGTCTCTTTCTTTGTCCCTCTTGTTGCTGTGTCCATCTGTCTCTTTCTCTCCTCTCTTGTTGCTGTGTCCATATGTCTCTTTCTCTCCTCTCTTGTTGCTGTGTCCATCTATCTCTTTCTCTCCTCTCTTGTTGCTGTGTCCATCTATCTCTTTCTCTCCTCTCTTGTTGCTGTGTCCATCTATCTCTTTCTCTCCTCTCTTGTTGCTGTGTCCATCTATCTCATTCTCTGTCCCTCTTGTTGCTGTGTCCATCTATCTCTTTCTCTGTCCCTCTTGTTGCTGTGTCTATCTGTCTCTTTCTCTGTCCCTCTTGTTGCTGTGTCCATCTGTCTCTTTCTCTGTCCCTCTTGTTGCTGTGTCCATCTGTCTCTTTCTCTCCTCTCTTGCCGGATCAGAAATAAAACCGTTTGAAAGAATTAATAATTCACAATCGAACAAAACTGTTTTTTTTTCTATAACTGATTAATTCTAAAATTAGCATTGTCACCACCTTTCTTGCAGGCCACGTGACGTGAAGTCATAAACACCTGGCAGGAAATTCATCAATATCAATATTTGTATATCACGCCAACACAAAAAAGGTCGTCTTCAATACAATACAAACATGCTTTAATAACTTCAACAAAAAGAAAGTTTACGTTTAATACAAACATGTTTTAATCATTCCAACAAAACGACTGTCTCCACTTACTATGTTTGCCGCCCGCCATTTTGTTTTATCAGCGCCACGGAAGCACTGTTCAGCTACCGTCCATCGCCAGTCAGTGAAGAAGACTTCTAACTGAGCTGAGGGAACGAGGATTAATTAAACCCGACGATGATGAAGGGAGATTGAACATTTGTGTCCTTTACATAAAGTAAATCCGCTAATATGGTACATTTTCGGCGTCAAAAGCGTCAGAACCAAGGATACGGCAACAAGTTAAGAGAACATACCAGATCAATGTCCATGTGCCAGCAAGCTGTTCATTTGCCGTTAGGTGGCCAAACAGTCCTTCCAGATCAGTGTCCATGTGCCAGCAAGCTGTTCATTTGCCGTTAGGTGGCCAAACAGTCCTCCCAGATCAGTGTCCATGTGCCAGCAAGCTGTTCATTTGACGTTAGGTGGCCAAACAGTCCTCCCAGATCAATGTCCATGTGCCAGCAAGCTGTTCATTTGACGTTAGGTGGCCAAACAGTCCTTCCAGATCAGTGTCCATGTGCCAGCAAGCTGTTCATTTGACGTTAGGTGGCCAAACAGTCCTCCCAGATCAGTGTCCATGTGCCAGCAAGCTGTTCATTTGACGTTAGGTGGCCAAACAGTCCTTCCAGAGCAGTGTCCATGTGCCAGCAAGCTGTTCATTTGACGTTAGGTGGCCAAACAGTCCTTCCAGATCAGTGTCCATGTGCCAGCAAGCTGTTCATTTGACGTTAGGTGGCCAAACAGTCCTTCCAGAGCAGTGTCCATGTGCCAGCAAGCTGTTCATTTGACGTTAGGTGGCCAAACAGTCCTTCCAGATCAATGTCCATGTGCCAGCAAGCTGCTCATTTGCCGTTAGGTGGCGAAACAGTCCTTCCAGAGCAGTGTCCATGTGCCAGCAAGCTGTTCATGTGACGTTAGGTGGCCAAACAGTCCTTCCAGATCAATGTCCATGTGCCAGCAAGCTGTTCATTTGACGTTAGGTGGCCAAACAGTCCTTCCAGATCAGTGTCCCCAAAAGGTGCTGACTATTGGCCTACATGAAATACCATAATATGCTGAAAAACAGTGGGCGTAGGCGTACATTCCTGAGCACATCAAGACCCATGGTCGTAGATATGAAACGTACTGTTTAGCAGGACACGAATCGGTAAAGTCGTTCAAGGTAACCAATTTATCCCCAGTCGCCGCTGCCGTGGAACGTCATTCCGGCATGCAGCAGAGACAATAGTCTCACATTTTAGTTCGTCGCCCCCTCATAAAACACAGACTCCAAAGATGGAGATCGTCCTTCCTACGCAAAAAGCGTCGTGTCAGTAATCTGGTATTTAATAAGAGAAATACAAAGCGAATCGAT
>CM065698.1:52308697-52311197 GCA_017654935.2 Phymorhynchus buccinoides | reverse complement strand
TGCCCCTCTCTCCTGTTGAATCTACCATGTTTCCCTCCATAGCGATCCTTACTGCCCCTCTCTCCTGTTGAATCTACCATGTTTCCCTCCACAGCGATCCTTACTGCCCCTGTCTCCTGTTGAATCTACCATGTTTCCCTCCATAGCGATCCTTACTGCCCCTCTCTCCTGTTGAATCTACCATGTTTCCCTCCATAGCGATCCTTACTGCCCCTCTCTCCTGTTGAATCTACCATGTTTCCCTCCATAGCGATCCTTACTGCCCCTCTCTCCTGTTGAATCTACCATGTTTCCCTCCATAGCGATCCTTACTGCCCCTGTCTCCTGTTGAATCTACCATGTTTCCCTCCATAGCGATCCTTACTGCCCCTCTCTCCTGTTGAATCTACCATGTTTCCCTCCATAGCGATCCTTACTGCCCCTCTCTCCTGTTGAATCTACCATGTTTCCCTCCATAGCGATCCTTACTGCCCCTCTCTCCTGTTGAATCTACCATGTTTCCCTCCATAGCGATCCTTACTGCCCCTCTCTCCTGTTGAATCTACCATGTTTCCCTCCATAGCGATCCTTACTGCCCCTCTCTCCTGTTGAATCTACCATGTTTCCCTCCATAGCGATCCTTACTGCCCCTCTCTCCTGTTGAATCTACCATGTTTCCCTCCATAGCGATCCTTACTGCCCCTGTCTCCTGTTGAATCTACCATGTTTCCCTCCATAGCGATCCTTACTGCCCCTCTCTCCTTTTCAATCTACCATGTTTCCCTCCACAGCGATCCTTACTGCCACTGTCTCCTGTTGAATCTACCATGTTTCCCTCCATAGCGATCCTTACTGCCCCTGTCTCCTGTTGAATCTACCATGTTTCCCTCCATAGCGATCCTTACTGCCCCTCTCTCCTGTTGAATCTACCATGTTTCCCTCCATAGCGATCCTTACTGCCCCTCTCTCCTGTTCAATCTACCATGTTTCCCTCCATAGCGATCCTTACTGCCCCTCTCTCCTGTTGAATCTACCATGTTTCCCTCCATAGCGATCCTTACTGCCCCTCTCTCCTTTTCAATCTACCATGTTTCCCTCCATAGCGATCCTTACTGCCCCTCTCTCCTGTTGAATCTACCATGTTTCCCTCCATAGCGATCCTTACTGCCCCTGTCTCCTGTTGAATCTACCATGTTTCCCTCCATAGCGATCCTTACTGCCCCTGTCTCCTGTTGAATCTACCATGTTTCCCTCCATAGCGATCCTTACTGCCCCTCTCTCCTGTTGAATCTACCATGTTTCCCTCCATAGCGATCCTTACTGCCCCTCTCTCCTGTTGAATCTACCATGTTTCCCTCCATAGCGATCCTTACTGCCCCTCTCTCCTGTTGAATCTACCATGTTTCCCTCCATAGCGATCCTTACTGCCCCTCTCTCCTGTTGAATCTACCATGTTTCCCTCCATAGCGATCCTTACTGCCCCTGTCTCCTGTTGAATCTACCATGTTTCCCTGCATAGCGATCCTTACTGCCCCTCTCTCCTGTTGAATCTACCATGTTTCCCTCCATAGCGATCCTTACTGCCCCTCTCTCCTGTTGAATCTACCATGTTTCCCTCCATAGCGATCCTTACTGCCCCTCTCTCCTGTTGAATCTACCATGTTTCCCTCCATAGCGATCCTTACTGCCCCTCTCTCCTTTTCACTCCAGCCTGTTTCCATAGACAGTGGCGTGGCGCTGCCCGGGCCAGGTAATGGAGTATGGTGGGTGATTAGCGCTAAAAGGGACAAACCCTAGCACTAGTAGCAGCAGGGTTCACCGATTTTCTCCTATCTCCACTCGGCTGTCACCTGACATGATAGACGACATGCTAACAGCTAGCAAGATGGGAGGGAATGCAGCAAAGTGGGGGGTGGGGGGTGAGGGAGGGAGAGGGGAAAGGAGGGGGTGGGGGGGGGTGGGGTGGGGGTGAGGGGGCATGGATTAAATCTGAATGGGGCTATAAACTAAACTGACAGATAATCTTTGGCGGTTTCACTGCCGTCTGTGTGGCTTGGCTTTGATGTAACGTGGCCTGAGGAAGGAATGCCACCCCCAGTCTGACCAAGAAGGATCTGACTCACGGTGTAAAGGGACCTGTTGCGGTACAATTTGTCTCAATTTGAATAAGCTGCTAAAAACTGGTATGCTAGCACAGGTGAGCGGTCACTTGCCGTAAACTTGCAGATGTTGACAATTTCACAGCTTATTTGTCTGCCAAGTGTTTCTGTTCTTTGCGCAATGCAGATGACCAGTAGTCAGTGCCACTGACCAGTGGTCACTTTGACGTAAATCCACATATTTCACTATTTAATAATAATAATAATAAAATTAATAATGCTTACATAGCGCATAATCTTGCTAAGTAACTCGATCAATGCGCTTTTCACTCACCATTCGTACAAACATTTCTATGCACTGCATAATCATAGCGCAACACACTAACACCGCCCTCCCTCCCTACACCCCCCCATCCCCCGCC
>CM065698.1:52288697-52298697 GCA_017654935.2 Phymorhynchus buccinoides | reverse complement strand
CAAGAGACAACATGTGAACTGCCCCACAGCAGAACAGACAGTGGTACCACAGATCCAACCTCCACCAAGAGACAACATGTGAACTGCCCCACAGCTGAACAGGCAGCAGTGCCACAGATCCAACCTCCACCAAGAGACAACATGTCGATGGCTTGGAGTCAAAGCGGACTAACTTTAGATAATCCATTGACGTATTATTGAACTTCTTGCAAAAACTAAGAACTTGTATTAAAAAAGACTGCAAATAATGTTAAAAGGGAGTTATGCTTTTTATATTTCTGCAGTCTTTGTTTTATACAAGTTATTAGTTTTCGAAATAAGTTCAATAATACATCAATAGACTATCTAAAGATAGTCCGTTTTGACTCTAAGCCATCGATGTGAACTGCCCCACAGCTGAACAGACAGTGGTACCACAGATCCAACCTCCACCAAGAGACAACATGTGAACTGCCCCACAGCTGAACAGGCAGCATTACCACAGATCCAACCTCCACCAAGAGACAACATGTGAACTGCCCCACAGCTGAACAGACAGTGGTACCACAGATCCAACCTCCACCAAGAGACAACATGTGAACTGCCCCACAGCTGAACAGATATATTACCACAGACCCAACCTCCACCAAGAGACAACATGTGAACTGCCCCACAGCTGAACAGGCAGCATTACCACAGATCCAACCTCCACCAAGAGACAACATGTGAACTGCCCCACAGCTGAACAGGCAGCATTGCCACAGATCCAACCTCCACCAAGAGACAACATGTGAACTGCCCCACAGCAGAACAGGCAGCATTACCACAGATCCAACCTCCACCAAGAGACAACATGTGAACTGCCCCACAGCAGAACAGGCAGCATTACCACAGATCCAACCTCCACCAAGAGACAACATGTGAACTGCCCCACAGCTGAACAGACAGCATTACCACAGATCCAACCTCCACCAAGAGACAACATGTGAACTGCCCCACAGCTGAACAGGCAGCATTGCCACAGATCCAACCTCCACCAAGAGACAACATGTGAACTGCCCCACAGCAGAACAGACAGTGGTACCACAGATCCAACCTCCACCAAGAGACAACATGTGAACTGCCCCACAGCTGAACAGGCAGCATTGCCACAGATCCAACCTCCACCAAGAGACAACATGTGAACTGCCCCACAGCAGAACAGACAGCATTACCACAGATCCAACCTCCACCAAGAGACAACATGTGAACTGCCCCACAGCAGAACAGGCAGCATTGCCACAGATCCAACCTCCACCAAGAGACAACATGTGAACTGCCCCACAGCAGAACAGGCAGCATTACCACAGATCCAACCTCCACCAAGAGACAACATGTGAACTGCCCCACAGCAGAACAGACAGTATTACCACAGATCCAACCTCCACCAAGAGACAACATGTGAACTGCCCCACAGCTGAACAGGCAGCATTACCACAGATCCAACCTCCACCAAGAGACAACATTGGAAGTTGAATGCCACGTGCCCCACAGCTGAACAGGGAGCATTGCCACAGATCCAACCTCCACCAAGAGACAACATGTGAACTGCCCCACAGCTGAACAGGCAGCATTGTCACAGATCCAACCTCCACCAAGAGACAACATTGGAAGTTGAATGCCACGTGCCCCACAGCAGAACAGGCAGCATTGCCACAGATCCAACCTCCACCAAGAGACAACATGTGAACTGCCCCACAGCTGAACAGGCAGCATTGCCACAGATCCAACCTCCACCAAGAGACAACATGTGAACTGCCCCACAGCAGAACAGGCAGCATTGCCACAGATCCAACCTCCACCAAGAGACAACATGAGAACTGCCCCACAGCAGAACAGGCAGCATTGCCACAGATCCAACCTCCACCAAGAGACAACATGAGAACTGCCCCACAGCAGAACAGGCAGCATTGCCACAGATCCAACCTCCACCAAGAGACAACATGTGAACTGCCCCACAGCTGAACAGACAGCATTACCACAGATCCAACCTCCACCTCTCTCTCTCTCTCTCTCTCTCTCTCTCTCTCTCTCTCTCTCTCTCTCTCTCTCTCTCTCTCTCTCTCTCTCTCTCTCTCTCTCTCTCTCTCTCTCTCTCTCTCTCTCTCTCTCTCTCTCTCTCTCTCTCTCTCTCTCTCTCTCTCTCTCTCTCTCTCTCTGTAAGCACGTACGCATGTGCCCGTGCCCGAGCGCTTGCATGTTATTAATGCGCGCGTAGCTTTCTGTTTTTGTTTCTAGCCTTGCACTGTCTTTTCGCCTCCTCTTAATTTCCCCCGACTTGCAAATAATAATACACTTTATTAAAACAGCAACGCAACATGTGATGTACAGGGAAATTAGTTTATTAAAACCAATATAACATGAGTGTGTTCCCCTAAGATTTGCCATCTCTCTCTCTCTCTCTCTCTCTCTCTCTCTCTCTCTCTCTCTCTCTCTCTCTCTCTCTCTCTCTCTCTCTCTCTCTCTCTCTCTCTCTCTCTCTCTCTCTCTCTCTCTCTCTCTCTCTCTCTCTCTCTCTCTCTCTCTCTCTCTCTGCGTGTACATGTGGTGCGTGCGCGCGTGTGGCGTGCGAGTGCATCAGTGCACGCACGTACGTGTTTATGTGAATGTTTGTGTGTACCCGTCTGTGTGCGAGCGTTTGCGTGTGTGTTTGTGTGTGAGTGTGTGCGCTTGCACACAAAAGCGCACGCACAGGCACGAACACAAGCGCGCGCGCACGCACACGCACACACACACACACACATACATATGTAGTACCTCACCCAAAACAATGTTTTGAGATTCAGTTCTATTATGACGAACTCTCTGTCTGTCCCTATCTGTTTGTCTGCCTGCCTGCTCTCTCTCTCTCTCTCTCTCTCTCTCTCTCTCTCTCTCTCTCTCTCTCTCTCTCTCTCTCTCTCTCTCTCTCTCTCTCTCTCTCTCTCTCTCTCTCTCTCTCTCTCTCTCTCCTCTCTCTCTCTCTCTTCTGACTATGCATCTTCAAATATTCTTCCGCTCAAATACAAACTACTGTTCAATAAAGGAATCTTAATGCATAGGATTTTACATGGAAACTGTCCATCTTCAATAAGTGGTATGTTCACAATCAACGAGTTTAGGCACAGTCATATAATTGATCTACCACTGCCCTCCATAACACTGTTTAAATCGAGCCTTTCATATTCTGGTAGCTGGTTATGGAATAAACTTCCTATTTATTTAAAAGCTGAACCAAATTTTGGAAGATTTAAAACATCATTTTTTAATTATCTTATGAGCAATGAAAACTTGTTATTAACCCCTGAAATGTATTGAAATGTATTAAAATATTATGATTAACATGTTCCAATAATAGTGTCACTTCTATCTAATTTTGATGAATATTTGAAGTTATTAATAAGCAGAGGAGTCCCTGTTTACAAAATGTGGCTTAATATATTTCACATGTACAAAGGATGTCCTTGAGACACTTTTGAATAACCTTAATATTGATGTTTATGAATTGTATGAATGCACGTGTGCGTGTGTGTGTGTGTTTGCGTGCGTGTGCGCGCATCTGTGTGTGTGTGTGTGTGTGTGTGTGTGTTTGTGCTGTGTTGTGTGCATGTTTGTGTGCAACGAGAGAGAGGGGGTGGGGGTGGGGGTTAGAGAGAGAGAGAGGGAGGGGGTGGGAGAGAGAGGGGCTACGTTGTTCATTGTGAATATAATAACTTTGATACCATTATTGTGTTATCAAAACAATTCAGTATGTATATATTGTTTTTTTTATCTTACATGTACCCTTCCTCTTTCTCTCTCATTCTCTGTATCCATACTCTTTTGTCTGTTCGTCTGTCTGCCTACCTGTCTGTCTCTCTCTATCTTCTCTCTCTCTCTCTCTCTCTCTCTCTCTCTCTCTCTCTCTCTCTCTCTCTCTCTCTCTCTCTCTCTCTCTCTCTCTCTCTCTCTCTCTGTGTGTTTGTCCTCCTTCCATCTCTTTCTCCTTCCTTTACTCATTCTCCCTCAGCTTTCCGTTTATGTCTTTGCTGTCTCGCTCTATCATTTCTTTCTCTACACCCCCCCCTCTCATTCCTTTCTTCTTTACTCCCCCTCCCCCTCCTATTCTTCTTATTTTTCGTACTTCATGTTTTGTTTTGTTCCTAGATACTCACTTATTTTCGGTCCCTCCACATCCCATTTCTTAAGTATGTATGAATAATGCTGAATTTATTATGTGTCTGTTTATATTGATAATGTGCCTGCTTTGATGATAATGTGTGTTCGTTTTCTTTGCTTTGCATGCCTTTCTTATTTATTGAATTATTTGCTTTGATTTTGTTTTCCTTTTTTGTTTTGTGAGGACTGGATGAAAAAAAGTATTTATACTTACTCTATTATCCTCAGAAAATAAAAGTTATTCATTCATTCATTCATTCATTCTCTCTCTCTCTCTCTCTCTCTCTCTCTCTCTCTCTCTCTCTCTCTCTCTCTCTCTCTCTCTCTCTCTCTCTCTCTCTCTCTCTCTCTCTCTCTCTCTCTCTCTCTCTCTCTCTCTCTCACACACACACACACACACACACACACACACACACACACACACACACACACACACACACACACACACACACACACACACACACACACACACACACACACACACACACACACACACACACACACACACACACACGCACACACAGTCTTTTACAAGGATTGCAAGGGAAACAACTGCTACTGGTACTTTTTGTTTGGGTGTAGTGTTGATGTACTGGTTATTCTCCTTGGAGTTTTTAGCCTCTCTTTGAGGCTACTTTCATTTTCACCCTTTCCTGAATTATTTCCCCCTGGCATAGCGCCCTCTATAATAATAATGATAATTAATAATTAAAAAGAGTCTTAGAAAAAGTGCTGACTTGCAGTTTCCTTTGTTAGAGAGGTGCCACATCAGCACCAGTGCCACTTGGAGGCTGGGTCTTGTGGAGAAAAGACTTGACTTTTGTCTCTGTGTTTCTGATTAAGGTATGTACAGACTTTGCATCAATTTGATGTTTAGTCTTTATATTAATATTGTTATTGACTGTAGTTATACTTTCATTTTCACTTTTGTTACTGGTCATATTGGGTTTATTTATTTTTGCCTTTTTCTCATAATTCTGAGATTGGAATTTTTTTAAAGCTTCACTGACGTAGTTTCTAAAGCGTTTTTCGTAAGAATTTGGTTTGCATTAAATGATCCATACCTACTTTTCCTTTTATTTTATTATGGTTATAAGAAACCCATAATTGTTACCACTTTGTGATGATCAAAGGAAGTTTTTGTTTTTGTTTATGTTTTATTATTTTGTGACTTCCAATGTTTTTATCTAACTGTTATTGTGGTTGTTAGAGGGGTGATAAAACAAGAGATGCTTGTCATACTGTGTTCATAATGTCTTTTTCATGATTAATAATTTCATGAAAAGGAGATGCAAACTGTTTCTTGGAGAAACACACCAGAGTCGGAAAGTGTATTTCCTCAAATGTTCCTTGGAGTCAGAATAGAAATTATTTTATAATTGTTTAATGTGACTTGGCATTGAACTAATGATTCAGTGCTTGTTTATGAATAATTTGCCATTTGAGACAGTATTGTTACTGTGCGTGAGCGCTTTGAACTAAAGAGGGAAATCATTGGATAATCTTGTTTTCATGAAATCGTTATTTCATGATCGGAACACTGACCATAGCGGGTCATGTTGGTGTAGCCATGCACGCTAAACAATGTGGAGAGAGACTCTATCAGCCTAATGGCCATAGCGGGTCATGTTGGTGTAGCCATGCACGCTAAACAATATGGAGAGAGACTCTATCAGCCTAATGGCCATAGTGGGTCATGTTGGTGTAGCCATGCACGCTAAACAATATGGAGAGAGACTCTATCAGCCTAATGGCCATAGTGGGTCATGTTGGTGTAGCCATGCACGCTAAACAATATGGAGAGAGACTCTATCAGCCTAATGGCCATAGTGGGTCATGTTGGTGTAGCCATACACGATAAACAATGTGGAGAGAGACTCTATCAGCCTAATGGCCATAGCGGGTCATGTTGGTGTAGCCATGCACGCTAAACAATATGGAGAGAGACTCTATCAGCCTAATGGCCATAGTGGGTCATGTTGGTGTAGCCATGCACGCTAAACAATATGGAGAGAGACTCTATCAGCCTAATGGCCATAGTGGGTCATGTTGGTGTAGCCATACACGCTAAACAATGTGGAGAGAGACTCTATCAGCCTAATGGCCATAGTGGGTCATGTTGGTGTAGCCATACACGCTAAACAATGTGGAGAGAGACTCTATCAGCCTAATGGCCATAGCGGGTCATGTTGGTGTAGCCATACACGCTAAACAATATGGAGAGAGACTCTATCAGCCTAATGGCCATAGCGGGTCATGTTGGTGTAGCCATACACGATAAACAATATGGAGAGAGACTCTATCAGCCTAATGGCCATAGTGGGTCATGTTGGTGTAGCCATACACGCTAAACAATGTGGAGAGAGACTCTATCAGCCTAATGGCCATAGCGGGTCATGTTGGTGTAGCCATGCACGATAAGCAATATGGAGAGAGACTCTATCAGCCTAATGGCCATAGCGGGTCATGTTGGTGTAGCCATACACGCTAAACAATATGGAGAGAGACTCTATCAGCCTAATGGCCATAGTGGGTCATGTTGGTGTAGCCATACACGCTAAACAATGTGGAGAGAGACTCTATCAGCCTAATGGCCATAGCGGGTCATGTTGGTGTAGCCATACACGCTAAACAATATGGAGAGATACTCTATCAGCCTAATGGCCATAGTGGGTCATGTTGGTGTAGCCATACACGATAAACAATGTGGAGAGAGACTATCAGCCTAATGGCCATAGCGGGTCATGTTGGTGTAGCCATGCACGCTAAACAATATGGAGAGAGACTCTATCAGTCTAATGGCCATAGTGGGTCATGTTGGTGTAGCCATGCACGCTAAACAATATGGGGGAGACTCTATCAGCCTAATGGCCATAGTGGGTCATGTTGGTGTAGCCATGCACGCAAAACAATATGGGGGAGACTCTATCAGCCTAATGGCCATAGTGGGTCATGTTGGTGTAGCCATGCACGCTAAACAATGTGGAGAGAGACTCTATCAGCCTAATGGCCATAGCGGGTCATGTTGATGTAGCCATGCACGATAAGCAATATGGAGAGAGACTCTATCAGTCTAATGGCCATAGTGGGTCATGTTGGTGTAGCCATACACGATAAACAATGTGGAGAGAGACTCTATCAGCCTAATGGCCATAGCGGGTCATGTTGGTGTAGCCATACACGATAAACAATGTGGAGAGAGACTCTATCAGCCTAATGGCCATAGCGGGTCATGTTGGTGTAGCCATGCACGATAAACAATATGGAGAGAGACTCTATCAGCCTAATGGCCATAGCGGGTCATGTTGGTGTAGCCATGCACGCTAAACAATATGGAGAGAGACTCTATCAGCCTAATGGCCATAGTGGGTCATGTTGGTGTAGCCATACACGCTAAACAATGTGGAGAGAGACTCTATCAGCCTAATGGCCATAGCGGGTCATGTTGGTGTAGCCATACACGCTAAACAATATGGAGAGAGACTCTATCAGCCTAATGGCCATAGCGGGTCATGTTGGTGTAGCCATACACGATAAACAATGTGGAGAGAGACTCTATCAGCCTAATGGCCATAGCGGGTCATGTTGGTGTAGCCATACACGATAAACAATGTGGAGAGAGACTCTATCAGCCTAATGGCCATAGCGGGTCATGTTGGTGTAGCCATGCACGCTAAACAATATGGAGAGAGACTCTATCAGCCTAATGGCCATAGTGGGTCATGTTGGTGTAGCCATACACGCTAAACAATGTGGAGAGAGACTCTATCAGCCTAATGGCCATAGCGGGTCATGTTGGTGTAGCCATACACGCTAAACAATATGGAGAGAGACTCTATCAGCCTAATGGCCATAGCGGGTCATGTTGGTGTAGCCATACACGATAAACAATGTGGAGAGAGACTATCAGCCTAATGGCCATAGCGGGTCATGTTGGTGTAGCCATGCACGCTAAACAATATGGAGAGAGACTCTATCAGTCTAATGGCCATAGTGGGTCATGTTGGTGTAGCCATGCACGCTAAACAATATATGGGAGACTCTATCAGCCTAATGGCCATAGTGGGTCATGTTGGTGTAGCCATGCACGCTAAACAATATGGGGGAGACTCTATCAGCCTAATGGCCATAGTGGGTCATGTTGGTGTAGCCATGCACGCTAAACAATGTGGAGAGAGACTCTATCAGCCTAATGGCCATAGCGGGTCATGTTGGTGTAGCCATGCACGATAAGCAATATGGAGAGAGACTCTATCAGTCTAATGGCCATAGTGGGTCATGTTGGTGTAGCCATACACGATAAACAATGTGGAGAGAGACTCTATCAGCCTAATGGCCATAGCGGGTCATGTTGGTGTAGCCATGCACGCTAAACAATATGGGGGAGACTCTATCAGCCTAATGGCCATAGTGGGTCATGTTGGTGTAGCCATGCACGCTAAACAATATGGGGGAGACTCTATCAGCCTAATGGCCATAGCGGGTCATGTTGGTGTAGCCATGCACGATAAACAATATGGGGGAGACTCTATCAGTCTCTCAGATATGCTGAGTATAATTCCAATGGGCGGATAATCCTCTGTCCGAAGCAACTGGAATAACTCACATATATGTAAATGGAGAGGACTATTTTTACTCATTTCAGCGGGACAGTAGTACTGTGACTGAGTGGGTTAAATAGCCAGGAAATGTTTCCCGTGAGATCACTTGAAAGGTGGTTTTGTAAGAGTGTTTGGGTTTTGATGCTTTAATTAATTTTGTTAATTGTTTTACTCATGTGCAAGAATTGCAAGAATATGTAATGTGTTTTCATAGAGACTTATGTTTTTTCAATTCTTTTTTTCCAGAGGCACATTTGCGAGACCTGCTCAGTCTGTCTCTGTTTCTCCCCGTGCAATGTTCCTCTGATTCTTTGTTTTTACTGTGTTGAGATTGGGGTTTATTGGGGATTTTCAGTCAATTTGATTAAGTTTACATTTGTATTTTGTGAAAGACATTGAAGCATCATAGTTTTCTTTCCATTCATAAACAACTTTGAGCTTTTGGTCCAGTTTGGAGTATTTCACTGTGTGAGCGTTGTCTTATTTGTTGTTGTGTCCTTTACTCTGAACTGTGATGAAGAGGTTTATCTCTCCTTCCATTGCTCCCGCCCACAAATAAACTAGAGTCCCAATGCTTAAGGTGAAATACTATTCTAAAGTCTGTGGGGACTCTACACATACTAGCGCTTTGAAAGAAAGAGAGAGAGGCAGACAGACAAACAGACAGACAGGCAGGCAGAAAGTCAGACAGACAGGCAGACAGAAAGTCAGACAAACAGACAGACAGGCAGGCAGAAAGTCAGACAGACAGACAGACAGGCAGGCAGAAAGTCAGACAGACAGACAGATAGGCAGAAAGTCAGACAGACAGGCAGACAGAAAGTCAGACAAACAGACAGACAGGCAGGCAGAAAGTCAGACAGACAGACAGACAGGCAGGCAGAAAGTCAGACAGACAGACAGATAGGCAGAAAGTCAGACAAACAGACAGATAGGCAGGCAGAAAGTCAGACAGACAGACAGATAGGCAGGCAGAAAGTCAGACAGATACAAACAGAGGCAAAAAGAGTTAAGAGACACAGATAGAGACAGAACCAGAGAGACAGACAGACCACAGACACAGATAGAGACAGACAAACCACAGACACAGACAGACAGACCACAGACACAGACAGACAGACCACAGACACAGACAGACCACAGACACAGATAGAGACAGATAGACCACAGACACAGATAGAGACAGACAGACCACAGACACAGACAGACAGACCACAGACAGACAGACCACAGACACAGACAGA
>CM065698.1:52281197-52283697 GCA_017654935.2 Phymorhynchus buccinoides | reverse complement strand
CCAACCAACCAGCATCAAACCAAACTACCCCCCCGTCAATCCAGTACCGACTACTCCTGACTGCTAGTGCTGACAGTATCGGGTGGAGTGGCTTGCCTCCCCTGCTGACGGTTGGAACGGAAGAAGAGACACTTGATGGCGCTGTAGGCACGGGAACAGTAGTCTCCCCTGCCCGCCAGGTCCCCCACCTCCCCAGGGGAGCTCACCCCCACGTCACTCTTGCTGGCGGAAGTTGCGGGAGCAGGAAGGGTGCAGTGGTGGAGGTCTGTGGAGGAGGTGGGGGCGGTGGGGGGGAGGAGGGCGCGGCGAGCCTGGATGGATCCCAGCTTCATGCACAGCCAGTCTAGAGCTGGGTACAGCCCCTCACCCGTCACTGCACTGACCGGCAGGATGTCTGTGGGGGGGAAATTATACAAATTATAACACAATAGGGGGTGGATGGATCCCAGCTTCTCCCAAACAACTATGGTGTTCCACAAGGTTCAGTTTTGGGCCCACTGTTGTTTTTATTATATATCAATGATTTACCTTTGCTTGTTAAAGACAATTGCAATATCTTTGCGGACGATAGTTCAGTCGAATCCGCTCATCCTTCATTACACGTTTTGTCATCTAATATTCAAGAAAATGTAAATCAACTGGCCAGATGGGCTGAACTAAATCACATGTGTCTGAATCCAAACAAAACTGAGTATATGTGTTTGACAACCAGACAGAAACGCCAAAATCTGTCATCTACTTCATTCCCAATTCACATCTCGGGACAAACAATCGAGGAATCCAGTTCACACAAGGCCTTAGGTATAACGATTGATAACAAATTATCTTGTGGTCAGAACACATAGACATATTAAGTAAGAAGGTATCGCAAAGAATATTTCAACTATCAAAAATAAAACATTTCCTCAATCTCAATGCCAGGAAGCAGTTCTATTATGCACATATAAATTCACTTATCAGCTATTCCTCTACTTTGTGGGACTCAGCAAGTGCAAATGTTCTAAAACCTCTCGTTAGACTGCATAAACGAGCTGTTAAATTGGTGCTGCTCAAATCAACTTCTCTTACGAACAATGATTACAAAACAATAGGTATATTACCTTTTAAATTACAGTTGGAGCATAACAAAGCAAGGATGATGCACAAAATCATGACCGGAAATGCTCCTCAATCTTTAATCGACCGCTTCTTGATAAACAGTTACAGGCAGTCAAACAAACTACTAATTCCAACCCCAAGATTAGACTTATTTAAAACCAGTTTAATATACAGTGGTGGATCTTACTGGAATAATTTGCCAGCCACCTTAAAAGCGACCAAACGCCCAGCATCCTTCAACAAACTAATGAAGAACTACCTAATGAACAAACTCCACTGACAATGAACAATGAAAACTCTCTCTCTCTCTCTCTCTCTCTCTCTCTCTCTCTCTCTCTCTCTCTCTCTCTCTCTCTCTCTCTCTCTCTCTCTCTCTCTCTCTCTCTCTCTCTCTCTCTCTCTCTCTCTCTCTCTCAAAATTTCATCAGGTACATAACATTAGCAAAACATGACTTATTGTATGTTTTACCCAACAGTATTTTTTTTTTTTTTTTTTTTTTAAACAAATAGCATTAAGTCATTGCTGCCGACTCCGATGGACTAACATAAATAAATATTGAACGTATGCACTGTTATTTATCATGATGCCTACATGTGTTTACTTGTTAACTCATGAATATTTTGCGCATCTAACATTACCTTGTTTTGATCTGTCATGTATAAAGGTGTGCATGTTAAAATTGGCTATGTTAAACACAATTAAGTTTGATATAATAATGTGTATGTGTTTTATTCTATTTTTTTGCATTTTACAGACAAGTGTCTAGGCTTGATTTTCTCATGTTATATATAAAAATATTAGTGTCGTTTTTTATATTTGTTAAAAATTAAGATGATATGTAGGATTTATTTTGTTGTTGACATGTGCACATGCTTACTTTTAAATTTGTTTTGTTAGTTGAGTGTATAATTGAAACTTGAGTGCATAAGGTAGGATTAGGTTTGATTTTGTCGAGTGTGTATGCTAATTTACAAATTTGTGCATGCTAACAATAAATAAATAATTACTTATATAAAGTAAGATTAAGTTTGATGATGTTATGGATATGTATTTACTATGATTTTATAACGTGTGTGTGTGTGTGCTTACTTTAAGTTTATTTTTTAGTTGAATATGCGAAGTAGGCCTACAAGTAACTAGGCTCGACTTTGTCATGTATCGGTGTTTATCGGCTGTGTTTATAATGTTATGATTGTTAAAGATGAGTGTGTTAGATATGCTTGTCTCTCTCTCACTCAGTCTATCTATCTCTGTCTCTGTCTGTCTGTCTGTCTGTCTCTCTCTCTCTCTCTCTCTCTCTCTCTCTCTCTCTCTCTCTCTCTCTCTCTCTCTCTCTCTCTCTCTCTCTCTCTCTCTCTCTCTCTCTCTCTCTCACATTGCTTCTAGAGAAAAATGGTTCTA
>CM065698.1:52273697-52276197 GCA_017654935.2 Phymorhynchus buccinoides | reverse complement strand
AATTGAACTCATATTATATCCATTGTCATTACGTCGAAAGGACACCACGGCGTCTGGCGCCTTTGCAGCAATGCTACGCCCTCTGGAAAATAAAACAAGATGGCCAAGTCGTGTAAATGTGATCCTAGTTCAACAAGAAATAGCAGAAAAAAGGACAAGAACAAACCCCCAAAAAATGAAACTCATTGGAAACATATTGCTATGGCTTGCCATAAGGTCCAAAGGACATCCCGGCGTCCACACCTTTGTAGTAGTACCGGAACAACGGCCTCTGGAAAAACCAACAAGATGACCAAGCCATGTAAATGTGATCCCAGTTGAACCAATAACAACAACAAGAAAGAAAGCAAAAAGCAAACCAACAAACAGAACAGCAAAGAACAAACACATCGATTTTATTGTACCCCTATTTACATGGTTTGACATTTGGAAGAAAAACAAGATGGCATAGCCATGTAAATGTGACCCCAGCTCAAAAATCTAAAAATCGAGCTAATTGGAAACATATTCCATAAGGCTTGCCTTCAGATTCAAAGTACATCATGACGTCGGCAGAGTTGAATATGGTCAGTCCCACAATACATTATCTTTGGCAATATTCGTTGTTTAAAAAAATCACTTCAACTGGGATACCGTTTCTATGGCTTGTCCTTTGGTGAAACTGTCATAACGAGTAACACCATCAAGGCATTCTGCCAAGTCACTTTGTTTAAGATCGCTTTAGTAGTTTAGGCGCTGTGAAGTGGAATACACGGACGTGTCACAATGCAGCAACGGACGCACGCTCACACTCATACATACACGCACAAAGAGAGAGAGAGAGAGAGAGAGAGAGAGAGAGAGAGAGAGAGAGAGAGAGAGAGAGAGAGAGAGAGAGAGAGAGAGAGAGAGAGAGAGAGAGAGAGAGAGAGAGAGAGAGAGAGAGAGAGAGAGAGAGAGAGAGAGAGAGAGAGAGAGAGAGAGAGAGAGAGGGCAAAACTACTCGCACCAGTGCAAGGGACACAACTTCTATGCTTCAATAGAAATTAGTATGACCAGAGTTATAACCCTTTGCTACTCTTCGCTAGCTTTTATGACTGTGAGCTTTGTTTTTTGTTGCTGTCTGCCTGTCTGTCACAGTCTACCTGTCTGTCTGTCTGTCTCACTCACAGACACACACGCACGCACACACACACACACACACGCGCACGCACGCACGCACGCACGCACACGCACACGCACACACGCACACGCACGCACACACACGCACACACACACACACACACACACACACACACACACACACACACACACACACACACACACACACACACACACACACACACACATATGGACATGACTACTAACAGTAAGAGGCCAAGCCAAGCTGTTGATCTGCTTTCATCACTGACCAGTTTGTCTCTGCTGCCGATGTCCCAGGCAGTGAAGTGCAGGTCTCGGTACTGGATGCTTTCCACGTTGAAACCTTCAGAAAAAAACAAAGAGCATAAAATATGAGCGTACGTACATGAACTCACGCACACACACGCATAAACACACACACACACACACACACACTATGCGCGCACGCACGCACAGACACACACACTATGCGCGCGCGCACGCACGAACGCACGCTCGCATGCACACACACACGCACGCACGCACATACACACACATTATCGTCAAAAAGTATGCAATCACTGATGTACTTGTATAATCGATTAATTCCCTCTCTCTCTTTCTCTCAATCACACACAACAACTACAACAACATACAGTATTTATACGGCGCTGAATCTTGATATAAATCAAATCAAAGCGCACACACACGTTAGCATCCATAACGCATTCAAACAAAAATGCAATACAAAGCGAACACACACGTTTGACATAAATGGTATACAGCAGAAACAGACCTAAAGGCAAGGGAGAGAATAAGAGAAAGAGAGTGGAGCCTCAATGACGGGGGAACAGGTGGGTTTTGAGGTTAGATTTGAAGGCTGAGAGGGTCGGTCGCTGACGGAGGGAAAGAGGAAGTTTGTTCCAAGATGTCGGTCCTGAGACAGCAAAAGAGCGCCGACCAACCGTTGAAAGCTTATGGGTCAGACTGTCGCGTTCATTTACACATTAGTATAGGAAAGGGTCATCACATTCGTCATAAGAAACATGTCATTCACGAAGAATGGCAGAGTGGTGAAACTACTTGCCTGCATTCAAGATGCAATGTGTTAGCAAACAAGACAGAGTTGCTTACTAAACTAATGTGTTTGCTACGCTCCATTCATTTTATGGCCAAAAAGGATGAGATTTTTTGCTTAAACTTAAGAAGGGGGGTGTTGTCGCGTTCATTTACACATTAGTATAGGAAAGGGTCATCACATTCGTCATTCACGATGACGTGATAATTTAGCTTACTGTCTTGAAATGTGCACGTACCACGTGACTGCCTCGTCATTAACTGGCATTGGGATCATTTCGGCTGAAGAAGAAGGACACCAGCTCCAGCCAGTCAGACAATT
>CM065698.1:52246197-52268697 GCA_017654935.2 Phymorhynchus buccinoides | reverse complement strand
GTAACCCATCTCTATGTAACCCATCTCTATGCAACCCATCTCTATGTAACCCATCTCTATGTAACCCATATCTATGTAACCCATCTCTATGTAACCCATCTCTATGCAACCCATCTCTATGTAACCCATCTCTATGCAACCCATCTCTATGTAACCCATCTCTATGTAACCCATCTCTATGTAACCCATCTCTATGTAACCCATCTCTATGCCCTTTTCTATGTGTCCCGATCCCTACATGTCCCCACCTCTGTGTGTTCCCGTCTCTATGTGTCCCCATCTCTATGTGACCCATCTGTATATGCCCTTCTCTATGTGACTCCGTCTCTATATGACCCTGTCTCTATGTGTCCCTCTCAATGTGTCCCCATCTCTATGTGTCCCCATTATTGTGTCCCCGTCTCCATGTGTTCCCATGTCTATATATTCCTGTCAATATGTGTCCTCATCACTATGTGTCTGTGTCTCTATGTGGCCCCATCACTATGTGTCCTCATCACTATGTGTCTGTGTCTCTATGTGTCCTCATCACTATGTGTCTGTGTCTCTATGTGGCCCCATCACTATGTGTCCTCATCACTATGTGTCTGTGTCTCTATGTGTCCTCATCACTATGTGTCTCTATGTGTCCTCATCACTATGTGTCTGTGTCTCTATGTGGCCTCATCACTATGTGTCCTCATCACTATGTGTCTGTGTCTCTATGTGGCCCCATCACTATGTGTCCTCATCACTATGTGTCTGTGTCTATGTGTCCTCATCACTATGTGTCTGTGTCTCTGTGGCCCCATCTTTATGTGTCCTCATCACTATGTGTCCTCATCACTATGTGTCTGTGTCTATGTGTCCTCATCACTATGTGTCTGTGTCTCTTTGTGGCTCCATCACTATGTGTCCTCATCACTATGTGTCTGTGTCTATGTGTCCTCATCACTATGTGTCTGTGTCTCTTTGTGGCTCCATCACTATGTGTCCTCATCACTATGTGTCTGTGTCTCTATGTGTCCTCATCACTATGTGTCTGTGTCTCTGTGGCCCCATCTTTATGTGTCCTCATCACTATGTGTCCTCATCACTATGTGTCTGTGTCTCTGTGGCCCCATCTTTATGTGTCCTCATCACTATGTGTCCTCATCACTATGTGTCTGTGTCTCTATGTGTCCTCATCACTATGTGTCCTCATCACTATGTGTCTGTGTCTCTATGTGTCCTCATCACTATGTGTCTGTGTCTCTATGTGGCCTCATCACTATGTGTCTGTGTCTCTATGTGGCCTCATCACTATGTGTCCTCATCACTATGTGTCTGTGTCTCTATGTGTCTGTGTCTCTATGAGGCCCCATCTCTATGTGTCCTCATCACTATGTGTCTATGTGTCCTCATCACTATGTGTCTGTGTCTCTATGTGGCCCCATCTCTATGTGTCCTCATCACTATGTGTCCTCATCACTATGTGTCTGTGTCTGTATGTGGCCCCCATCTCTATGTGTCCTCATCACTATGTGTCTGTGTCTCTATGTGTCCTCATCACTATGTGTCCTCATCACTGTGTCTGTGTCTCTATGTGTCCTCATCACTAAGTGTCTGTGTCTCTTTGTGGCCCCATCACTATGTGTCCTCATCACTATGTGTCTGTGTCTCTATGTGTCCTCATCACTATGTGTCTGTGTCTCTATGTGTCTGTGTCTCTATGTGGCCCCATCTCTATGTGTCCTCATCACTATGTGTCTGTGTCTCTATGTGGACCCATCTCTATGTGTCCTCATCACTGTGTCTGTGTCTCTATGTGTCCTCATCACTATGTGTATGTGTCTCTATGTGTCCTCATCACTATGTGTCTGTGTCTCTTTGTGGCTCCATCTCTATGTGTCCTCATCTCTATGTCTCTTTGTGGCCCCATCACTATGTGTCCTCATCACTATGTGTCCTCATCTCTATGTGTCTGTGTCTCTATGTGGCCCCATCACTATGTGTCCTCATCACTATGTGTCTGTGTCTCTTTGTGGCCCCATCTGTATGTGTCCTCATCACTATGTGTCTGTCTCTTCGTGTCCCCTTCTCTGTGACCGGTCTCTGTGTGTCCCTGTGTCTATGTGTCCCCATTATTGTGTCCCCATATCCATGTGTCTCTGAGTCTCTATATCCCAGTCTCTTTGTGTCCCCATCACTGTGTGTACCCATCACTATGTGTCCCTGTCTCTGTGTGTCCCCATCACTATGTGTACCCATCACTATGTGTCCCCTTCTCTATGCGACCGGTCTCTGCCTGTCGCTGTGTCAATGTGTCCCCGTTGCATCTCAATGTCTCCCCATCTCCATGTGTCTATATCTATGTGGTCCCATCTCCATGTGTCCCCATCATTGTGTTCCCGTATCTATGTGCCCCAAACTGAGGTGAGTCATATAGAGATGGGAACAGATAGAGATGGGGACACATAGAGACGGGAAACATACAGGTGGGGACGTACATATAGGGATGGGGACACATAGAAAATGACAGAGAATGGCATATAGAGATGGAGACACAAAGAGATGGAGATACATAGAGATGGGGACACATAGAGATGGGGACACATAGAGACGGGGAACATACAGGTGGGGACGTACATATAGGGATGGGGACACATAGAAAATGACAGAGAATGGCATATAGAGATGGAGACACAAAGAGATGGAGATACATAGAGATGGGGACACATAGAGATGGGGACACATAGAGACGGGAAACATACAGGTGGGGACGTACATATAGGGATGGGGACACATAGAAAATGACAGAGAATGGCATATAGAGATGGAGACACAAAGAGATGGAAATACATAGAGATGGGGACACATAGAGACAAGAACGGGACGGGGCACAAACCGGACGGGGCAAGAATGGGCTGACCTCCAGTAGTGATACAGACACACTCTATATACAACATATTACATAAGATGTAAAAACAATAACATTCAAGTTTATTCTTTCATCCTCAATACAGATCATTTTAACTTGACTAGACCACAGACTATCTGACTAGACAAACAAAAAGGCTGAGTGCTGCAGCCAAAGGGATCAGTTGACTCGTGGAGATCTATCCCAACGACAGCAGCTGTCCTCAAGTCCTTTGGCAAAGAGTGAAGATGTTCCCTGGGCACGGCGGCTCCGCTATAAACAAATTACAGCCCAACCGCCCATAATGGCAGCTGCCTCCTCAGCTATCTGGACGCCGTGGTCGGACACGACTGCCTGCTACCCAGTTATCCATTCACAGACCAAAACCTGGGAAATGTTGGTGTTTAATTGAACTTCAAACCTCTTTGACACGGGTTCCACACAGACAGCTCTGTGGTCTGTACTC
The DNA here is from genome assembly GCA_017654935.2 of Phymorhynchus buccinoides. Lineage (NCBI taxonomy): Eukaryota > Metazoa > Mollusca > Gastropoda > Neogastropoda > Raphitomidae > Phymorhynchus > Phymorhynchus buccinoides. The sequence continues at coordinate 52,265,353 of CM065698.1, read as the reverse complement.
AATCTTCAGGTGTGGTCCCAAGTGAGCATCACTCAGACATGCGCATACAGCGCCAGGAAGTGTGATTTCCGGTGAGTGGGGTAAGGGGGCCGCTGGTTGCTGGCACTAACACCTGTGGCGCCGCAGCTTTGATCAGCCGGTTAACAGAGTTACCATCGCCGTTATCACCCACCCCCACCCCATCCCTCCCATCCCCCAGTGTGGTGTACTTGGGTTCCACAAGAAACGGGAGTACAGTGCGAATGGAATGAGGGCTCTGTCTGTCTGTGAACAAACAAAGTAATATAATTGTATTCATCCTGTAGAGGTGACTAGTGAGTTTGCTCCATGTTATCGTGCTCCACTCTTTCCTTCCATAACTACTGGACCGATCTTAACAACACAAAGTAATATAATTGTATTCATCCTGTAGAGACGACTAGTGAGTTTGCTCCATGTTATCGTGCTCCACTCTTTCCTTCCATAACTACTGGACCGATCTTAACAAAAACGAAGGCAACTGACCCCGGTGTCCCAACGATAATGTCCCTGATGCCAGCTAACCCAAAGAGTAACAAAGCGATCGAGATTATCTCCACACACACACACACACACGCACACACGCACACACACACACACATCCTCTCTGACTCTCGTTCTTTCTCCCCTGTCTCATCTCTGATAACAGTGTGGAAAGGTACTAACCAGAGGCGGATCTGTGGGGCTATAGCCCCCCCCCCCCCCCCCCCCCCCCCCTCCTAAAAAAGGGGGGAAGAAAAAAGAGTGGACAGTCCATGACCATATGTAATTTCAAGCCAGTGTTACCTTTTTTCCCCAGTAGAGGCCTCTTTGCATCTTTTACATTCACATTATCACCAGCTTCGGGGGGAGGGGGGGGGCTTCGCCTCCTAGACCCCCTCCCACCAACCCATCCATTGGAACCACCCTCTCCTGGACTGATCGACCCACCCCTGATATCATTAGAGACTTACAGAATTTCTGAGAGTTAGTTTTGATGGTTTGCCATTTAGTTTCTACTCTTCCCTGGCGTCTCTCGGCGTGGTGTGGGCAGTCACAGAGCGGCGAGGCCAGCTGGCAGGCAGACTGCACGGCTGCAATGGACGGGGGCTCAATGATAGGAGAGGCTTACCTCTCTGCAGGGACACACTTAGGTCTAGTTATTGGCACCATGGCGTGGGAACATGGGCTCTGTGTGTGTGTGTGTGTGTGTGTGTGTGTGTGTGTGTGTGTGTATGTGTGTGTGTCGGTGTCTGTGTGTGTACAATGTGTGTGTGTCAGTGTCTGTGTTTGCCACACTGTGAATATTTGTCTTTAGTTTTTCTTCTTGCTTTGTATGGGGAAATCCTAACTTGATGGCTCTGGTAATGTTGTATCTTAATCCCAATTTTCCACTTCCGATTGTGATGTATGTACTTTGCATGTTCACTTGGCTTAGCTACTATTGATTCCAGAAGAATGTTTATATACTTTCTTCGCTAATGATAATGATGGTGGTGACGATTGTAATGATGATGGTTAATACCAGTATTGTGGTTGTTATTATTGCTACCAGTGATATTTGTGTTGCGGTTATTACTGTAGCAGCCCTCCCTCTTAAAGTTTCATTTCCACCAATATTTATATTATATCAATGTGCATGCTTTTGTTTTGTTTGTTTCCATAAAATCTGTGAAATGTAAAAACAATGCTAAATTAAAAAAAAGACAAAGAGAAAGGAAATAATTCAAAACTTCATTTCGCAATCAACTGCTCTCTCTCTCTCTCTCTCTCTCTCTCTCTCTCTCTCTCTCTCTCTCTCTCTCTCTCTCTCTCTCTCTCTCTCTCTCTCTCTCTCTCTCTTTAAATCAATGATTGTACCTTTCCCGCCTCCAAGCCCTCTCCCCATCACCTTCTTCCTATATTAGTCTTGTACATTGATGATGTATATAGTATTGTGTTATGTTATTTTTGAATATTTACTTTTCTTGAATGCTTTGTAGTAGTAGTATTTGTTACGCAAGCGCTTCATTTTTTTGTATATTTTTTGTTAACCTTTGTTTTGCCTCAGGGCTGAGTGTAAAAAAGCAATGTTTGCTTATCTTATTACCCTGGATAAACAAAATTTCGTTCGTTCGTTCGCGCTCTCTCTCTCTCTCTCTCTCTCTCTCTCTCTCTCTCTCTCTCTCTCTCTCTCTCTCTCTCTCTCTCTCTCTCTCTCTCTCTCTCTCTCTCTCTCTCTCTCTCTCTCTCTCTCTCTCTCTCTCTCTCTCTCTCTCTCTCTCTCTCTCTCTCTCTCACTCAGAGACCGTGACCGATATGATAATTATAGAACATTTAAGACCGTCTTTGAAAGAGAAACATATATTTTAAACATGGAATCATTTTGTTTTCGAGTAACCGTTGCACAGGTAAGATTAAATGCCCTTCCGCTTAATAATAATGTCCATCGATATTCCACTTCTGATCAGGCTAAATCTTGTCCATTTTGTAAAAAACAAACAGAAAATGAACATCATCTCTTATTTGAATGTTCTACTTATAAGGATTTAAGAACTAAATTTCTCAAGGAATCAGCTAATGTTTCCATCTGTGCATTGCTCAAAGCAACAAATTCAGACCATAGACATAATTTGTCCAGATTTATATTTCATGCGTTAAATAGAAAGGAAAAGACTAATATTAAGTTAGAGTCGTTGTCATTACACTGGGTTGTTTTAAGCGACTGAATGTAATTGACTGAAGAGGGTAACTAAGTCAATCAATCAATCTGTTTATTGGCTTCATAACAAGAAGAATTCATCTTGTGCGTGGGGATAAAAACATATTATAAACTAACACACGTATTAACAGTACATAAAATGAACAGATACTCTTAGGCAGTTGCATAACTGTTGGATTAACTGTTGTAATATAATTGCTATTATATATAATTATTATAGTAACTGCAAGAACGAACGTGCATGCTGTTGTAATGTCTACTACTGATGATAATTTTGAATGATTTATTTTTTCACCCCTTGTCTGCCCTCCCAAATATTGTATTGTGGCCCAAGGCCAATGTACAATTAAACTTTCCGAGTTCCGAGAGTTCTCTCTCTCTCTCTCTCTCTCTCTCTCTCTCTCTCTCTCTCTCTCTCTCTCTCTCTCTCTCTCTCTCTCTCTCTCTCTCTCAGTTGTCGACCTGTCTGCATGTCCGTCTGTCAGTCTGTTTGTCAGCATCAGGGAACGTGGTCTGATTTGAAGATGCACGAAAACGAGCACCCCTCTTCCCTGCTATCTACGATGACCATCTCTCCCCTCACGGCCTGCCATCAGTCTCCAGTACCATGCCGGACATGTGTCGACTACGTTGTATGATAGCAAGGCAGTGCGGTCCCTGGCAATAATATTACAGAGTGACAATCAAGCCAGCAATGACAGCTGATAGCAAGGCAGTGCGGTCCCTGGCAATAACATTACAGAGTGACAATCAAGCCAACAATGACAGCTGATCACAGAGAAAATAAACAAGAGCTCCCTACCGTTTGGCCTCTCCCATATCTCAGCATCTTTCTCTGTCTGTCTGTCTCTACACATATACACACAGTGATAAGGCACGCATCACATCAATTAGTTGCTCTCTCTCTCTCTCTCTCTCTCTCTCTCTCTCTCTCTCTCTCTCTCTCTCTCTCTCTCTCTCTGTTCACTTAGATAAAAACCATTCTTCTGCACAGAACTTAGAGAAAGAAAAGAAAACCCCATTTCAAGTTCTGTGTGAAATAAACATTCCCTCTCGAACTTCGTCCCTTATCATTGGTGATTCTGTTGTGAGATATATTGATCCAAAGCGATTGCAGACACCACAAGATCCACTATTCAAAATTTGTGTCCCTGGTCTGACCATTGTTGACATCATAAAGTGGTTACAGGGGTTAGACAAACATGACCAAATAAAGACCGTCATTGTGCACGTTGGTGTCAATGACTGCCCTGCAGGGCCAATTCCAACCCACATATGGCGCAAATTAATTGAACTCTGTCAGATTTGTTTTCCTTTGGCATATATAGCACTCAGTTCCATTGTTCCAGCAAAAGGCAGACACCCCTTAAAAAATTCAATTTTGCCGTCAAATAAAAACTTGTATATTGCTTGCACAGACATGAAGGTGGATCTGATAGACCATCAGAATGCCTTCCTTACCCCCAAAGGATACCCACGTAAGGCGTCCTATAAAGATGCCATCCACCCCAGTTTCAGAGGCACTGCTAGTCTGGCCATTAACTTTAAGAAAGTCCTGCCCCAGACTAAACGACCAGATTCCTATGGTGCTTCATATGATGCAGGTCGTTCTAACGAACTGACCAATGGACACCAAGGTCATCCAAATCGACCCACAGACCACAGAGATGTGGCGGATGGGTCTCAGGTCGAAAACCCTGTAAACCCCTATGTTCCCCCTGTATCATCTACTTCCCATTATCCCTCTCTTCCCTTCCAGAGTGACAGGCAGATAGTAGATACTGCTCAGTCAACCCAACAAAGCAACTACCAGGGTTCGACATTTCAACAGCTGGCAAAGACTAGACAGAGATAATCTAGTTTTCCCCCTCAAGTCAGCCAGTCCTGTCAAAATGAAGGTCAGATTCCTCCTGCTGATTTGTTTTCCTCCTTTCCTAATATCCAACACCCATTTCCTATTTCGGGGCCCAGAAATCCCTATGCCCCTTACCCAGTGTATCAAGACCCAAACCCTTACCCTCCTCTTGACCCTCGCAGAAGACAGCTCTTTCGAGGATCATTCCAGGGGCCAGGTGTTCAGTCACAATGCCATTGGTAGGCCCTGCTCATGATAATGCTAGATGGGCACCAAACGTGGGCCAGTACGCTCAACAGCTAATAAACTTAGCATCTCAGCTGGCTTATCACTCGGGCCAACATTGAATGGTTAAATAAATTACAATCGTTATTCACAAATAGTTGCCTTTTTTAATCTCGCGTGTTTGAGAGAGATAGATGATTGTGTGAAAAATTGATAATTTGCATAAAAGTATATAAACTGTAATCTTTCCAAGATAATATTATGCTACATGTCTGCCTTGCATCATGTTTTTGATGTTTATTGAATTGTGTGAGTGAATTGATGCAGTTTGTGTTGTGAGCCTGGTTAAAGCTCGGACAGGGACATTGATTTATGTAAAGGTATTGTTGCTCTTTGTAATTGCTTGTCCCTGGAAATTATTTATGGTTTGTCTGCTCTGATCCTTCATATCTGCGTTGGGTTTTGTTTTGTTGAGCGAACGTTTGTAGCACAAATTCATATTGTGACGCTTCTGCTTTTTTGTGTAAATAACTAGTATAAATGTGTGAGTGCAAGTGACCCAAAGTAAATATTGTTTTGTTGATATAAGTTCATAATATTGTAAGTTCGTTTGTTTTGGTACTATGGACAAAAATTGTAGTTCTCAGCAATGGTTGAGTAAGAATGGTTTAAAAATAGGATATCTAAATACTTGTCATTTGATAAACAAAATATCGGATTTACCTAGCATACTATCCAACCAAAATAATTATTTTCATTTATTTGGTTTCTCTGAATCACGTTTATCAAGTGATGTATCAGATAATATCATATCAATTCCAGGTTACAGTATCGTTAGACGTGATGCTTCAGAAAAATTAGAAACAGGAATTATAGCATATGTACATAACTCAATTAATTATAAACAGGTTCATTTATTTGATAAGTATAAGATTGAGTGTATATGGTTACAGATTCAGTTCAAAAGTAGTAAACCACTTTTTGTTGCTTTCTTATATAGGAACCCAGAGGAACGTGTTGAATGGTTCGATCGTTTCGAACTGATGATGGAAGATGTTTATAATCATTCCTTGGAAGTCGTTCTTCTGGGTGACTTTAACATTGATTTACAAAAACCACACAATAGATGGAAGCAAACCTATGAATTATGCAATCTAACTCAACTTATAAAGACACCAACAAGGGTATCATCACAGTCACAAACGTTAATTGATCACATTTATATAACCAATCCTACTAATGCATTAGAAATATCAGTACCATGCTATGGTCTCAGTGACCACTATCCAGTCTGTCTAACATGGTCCGCAAAGGGTGTCAAGATACCCCGGTTATTTCATAAAACCATACACTATCGTAATTATAATAAATTTGTTGAAGAAGATTTTGTTAGGGACTTATGCAATATTAATTTTTCAAGCATATATCAATTCACTGACCCTGATGATGCTCTTAGAGAGTGGTACAATATTTTTGTTCCGGTTTTAAATAAGCATGCACCACTCACAACTAAACGTGTTAAATTAACTGAAAAGCCTCCTTGGTTAAAGGAAGAGATAGGAGCAGAAATAAAAATTCGTGAAAATTTGTTGCTAACGACAGGGAAAGATGATCAGTTTAGACAAAAACGGAATAAAATAACAACAATGAAAAGAAAGGCCAAGAAAAAATATTTCAGTGACTTGATTTCCTCTAAACAAAATTCAAAAAGCATTTGGAAGGCTATTAACCAATTGTCGGGGAAAATAGTGTCATCTTCTAATCAGGGTTCTAAAATACCCGCTGAAAACCTAAATCAACATTTTACAACTGTTGCTGAAAGGACAATAGTAACTGATAAAACACATTTAAATGATTTAAACAAACTTAAATGCTTCTGTGACTCGAAGCAAATAAACAACTCATTTAACATCCCATTTATGAGTGTTCATGAGGTTTTCACAGAACTCAGTACATTAAAGCAGTCGACTTGCCGAGGATTAGATGGAATTGATAGTAAACTCTTAAAAATAGCTGCTCCAATTATTTCCGAATCCTTAACATATATTTATAACCTTTGTATTGATAAATGTACCTTCCCACAAGCATTAAAGAACTCTAAAGTTATTCCAATTTTTAAGTCAGGGGATACATCTGATCCCTCAAATTATCGCCCAATATCCATTCTATCTATATTATCAAAGCCGCTAGAAAAATACATTAAAAATAATATTCAATCCCACTTTAGTCAGTATGATTTATTTCACCCAAATCAAAACGGTTTTAGACAAAAACATTCTTGTCATACTATGTTAAGTAATCTCACTGAGAAATGGCATTCTAACATAAATAATGATTTGTTTACTGGCGTAATTTTTATCGATTTTGCTAAAGCATTTGATACAATAGACCATAAACTTCTCACCAGAAAACTTTTTATGTATGGCTTAAGTAATAAGGGTGTAAAGCTAATAACGTCTTTCCTTAGCGACAGAAGACAGGCAGTTACTCAAGATTCATCGTGGTCTTCTCTGTCTCCAATCAAATATGGTATTCCTCAAGGCTCTGTTTTAGGCCCAATATTGTTTTCAATATATATTAACGACCTACCGCTGCATGTTAAGTCTTCCTGCGAACTTTTCGCAGACGACACAAGTATACACAACAACAATAAAAATAATGACGTTTTATGTGCTTCCTTACAACAAGATATTGATAAATTGGTTTCTTGGACGGAGTTGAATCATATGGCTATTCATCCGCAGAAATCCAAATTTATGTTGGTTACAACTAGGCAAAAGCGCCAAAATATAAAGACTAATTTATGTAAGTTAAATATATTAAATAAGGAATTGGAAGAAGTAAATTTCTATAAGCTGTTAGGTCTTACTATTGATAATAATCTCTCGTGGTCAAAGCATGTTTCACTTCTGTCCAAGAAACTATCACAAAAAACATTTCAATTGAATCGAATTAAACACTTTCTAGACCAGCATTCCCGGACTCTCTTTTTTCATGCATATATTCAATCAGACATGGACTATGTGTCAACATGTTGGGACTTAGCAAGTGAAAATTGTTTAAAACCACTTCACAGTATTTATAGACGTTCCCTTAAACTTATTCTATTAAAATCCTCCTCCCTTGATTCATGTGACTATAAGAAATTAGATATTCTGCCTTTTCATCTCAAATGTAAGCATAACAAAGCTGTGTTTATGTTTAAAATTATGAATAAATTAACACCATATTATCTGCAAAAACATTTCCCAGTATATAACATTCGTGGGAAGTCGATTATTCGTACCCCTCGACCTAGAACAAATCTATTCATGTCCTCATTAGTCCACTCAGGAGCAAAATTGTGGAACGATATGCCTAACCACATAAAACAGAAACCGAGCTTGTCATCTTTCAGAAAGGCATATCATAAATACTTGATGGACCAATTATAAATCTGTTTAGTCTTATTTTACCTTACGAATTACAATACATATGTTCACAATACACGTTTAATTATGTTTATATATACATTCAAATGATATTACAAGGTGTAGAGAACATTTAAGATTTTATGTGAACTGATATACATGTACATGTACATAATATAAGAATTGTGTATGCATGTATGTATGTGTGCATAGGTTTGTGGGGGTGGGGTATGTGGGGGGTGCTTGTGGGAGTGAGTGCGGGGGGGGGGGGGGGGGGGGGGGTAGAGACTGGGAGGTGTTTTTTGTTGTTGTTTCTTGGTGTGTTTTTTGTGGGGTGGGGTGGGGGTCTTTAATTTTGAATTGCTGTTGTGTGGCCATTTTTGCCTTGTATTATATTACATGTATATTTTTGTCACTATTGTTGCCAGTTTTGTTGTTGTTTTTACGTTTCTGTTAATCATTTTCTTCATTAATTGTTTATTTGCTTGAGGGCAATAGTGTAAAAAAGCTACCCAGCTTATCTGTTTTACCCTCAATAAAAACATTCGTATTCGTATTCGTATTCGTATTCGTATTCGTATCTCTCTCTCTCTCTCTCTCTTCACACACACACACACACACACACACACACACACACACACACACACACACAGATAGACACACACACACTGCACACTGGCATATTTTCACACAGTCTCAGCTCTTCTTCGGATTTCAACAACTAAGTTAGGCTATAACTACCAAGGGAGCTAATTTGCTATTTTTAGCTCATTTGTTACGACACTTGGACCAGGTTAGTGTGACGTAAGTGTCCCGCACGACCCGCTTTCTTTGTTTCTTATCTACACCTCCCACCCCCCCCCCCCCCCCCCCCACCCCACCCTTTCTTTTCTCGGGACGCCACTTTAATTGCCAGGCGGCTTCAAACAGAAGCCGATTAAGGCATTTGTCTCTTTGAAGCCCGATCTACCTCCCCATCACGAGAAAGTGACATCAACATTCGGCTCCCTTTGAAGACAACTCGTCCTTTCCAATCACGAGAAGGATAGGAATGTCGCCATGTGATAAGGATGTAACCGGCGCGTGATTGTTCGGTACTAGTATGCATAAAATTATAGCATCATCTTGTGATGTGTCAATTGCTATAAACCAATCACAGGCTTTCATTGTTTGAAAGTGAAGGCTATAATTGGAGTAGTGAGAAAAAGTTAGCTTACACATACTTTGACACAAGACGCTGAAACCTGGCTAGAGCAACATTGCAGACTCAACCTCTCTCCCAGCCAGTCATAATAGCCCAACTAGTGAGTATTATTGATGGCTGGTGATTGAGATTTGGTTTCTTTGATCCTAGTTTTGATCTAGATCCTATGTTCAATGATGAATAAGGAGTAGATAGATATGTTATTGAAAAGAAGTAGTAAACATTCTGTTCTATTTATGTGCACTGATTATTTGTGTGTGTGTGTGTTTTTGACTTTAACTCTTTTGGTACCAGAACCGGATTTTATGCCTACTAACCCTTTTGTCTATTTTTAGTAGGAAACCTGTGGGTTGCAATCTTGCACTTTATGATACCATTCCTTTCCAGGTGTTGGATGGAGAGTGATGTTGGCTTGATCACCTTTTATGTTTGACTGATCTCAGTTTGTTAACTGAAATTCAGTTTATTTATTAACTAGTGCTATTGTACAAGGGCAGCCTTCTAGCCGGTTGGGATCCACTAATTCCCTGCCGACTGAAGCCCCTTGTCTCTAAGCCATAGAGACCTACATCCACCTTCTCCTGTGATTATCAGCAGGGCATCGTGGTCAGGACGCACAATCCCTGACTCACAAGCACCAAGACGGGAACGCCGCCAAGACGCCCCGCACCCAGAATCCGCGAGGAGACCACGCCTGAACCGTGCCATCCCGCGAAGCCGTAACCGGAACGACTGGGAGCTACTCTCACCTGACGAGCAAGCCCAGCCACCCCAGCACTCGCCGATCACTACGGAGGAACTTGACAGCAGCTAAGTCCACCGGACCGCGCCAATCATTTGAACTTTCCCCCTGGCACTGAAGACACTAAGTGACCCTTCTCGCTTGGGGCTAACCTTCTAGAAAGACAAAAGTCTTGTAAATCCTTTCGGATTTCATTGTCATTGTTTTTTCATTCATATTTTGTTTTGGCGCCATTGAGCTGCTTTATTATTATTGTTGCATAATCTTATGCAGATTTTGTGAGTAAATAAAATACAAGTGTCAAATAATCCTGAACCCTTTGGTCAGACTGATGAGAGTGGGAGTCTTGTAATTTCATGTAAAACCCTACTTCTCTCTGTCTGCCATTTAGAGCAATTCAACCACTTGTATTTCTTACAACCATACGAGCTAGAACCCGGGCACAAATATAAATTTATTAGATGAAAAGGGGCCGGGAAAGTTGCTCATCTCCCATACCCTAGAGAAGTGGGTTAAAGGCAAATTTTCTACTTGAAAATTTAACACACTAAAAGTCTTCCCTAGAGGCTTAGCCTTTTAACCCATTACCTCGTCACAGTTAGAATAATCGGCATCTTTATGAAAGTTTAGTAATTCTGTCGATTAAAAATTCCCTGTGTCGAAATGAATACACCAATTAGCTTGGCGATTAAAACGAAACGTCCTTTGGTGGCACTTTTGAATACAGCAACTTTGATCAAAATCAATCCAGCAGTTTTCGAAGGGGGGGGGTGGGGTGATAAACAGACACACAGACACATGCACAGACACACAGACACATGCACAGACACACAGACACATGCACAGACACACAGACACATGCACAGACAAGGGGTAAATCATACTCCACTCGCTCCCACAAAATGAACAAGTCATACCAGTGCCAGAGAGGATGGGGGAAATAATGCTGAAATCTATAGCAAGACAAGCTGTTAGATATGGTTTGGGAGTAGAGCGCATTATTTTCTAGATTTCTGTGGAGTGGAGCCCTATTGTTCTGCTTCTTCCACCCACACACCATTGTTCATCGTCTCAGTACTGCTGTGTAGCTGAGGGAAGACCTATTTTCTCCAGGTTGTGTCCTATCTCGCTCTGCCATCTGGCCCTGACAACTGAAGTCAGGAACACAGAGTAGGCCTACTGTAGGTACACTGGTAGCAGAGGCAGGCAGTGACCCTCATAGGTGAAAGTACCAGTATGTACCGTGACTTTTCCTAAGAAAAGTATGCTATGCACAACCGACCTTATTCTGTCTTTACATGAGAGAGAGAGAGAGAGAGAGAGAGAGAGAGAGAGAGAGAGAGAGAGAGAGAGAGAGAGAGAGAGAGAGAGAGAGAGAGAGAGAGAGAGAGAGAGAGAGAGAGAGAGAGAGAGAGAGAGAGAGAGAGAGAGAGAGAGAGAGAGAGAGAGAGAGAGAGAGAGAGAGAGAGAGAGAGAGAGAGAGAGAGAGAGACTGAGAGAGGGGCAGAGACAGGAATGAAAATCCGTTTAACGTCCTCCGGTCTGAAACAGACACATATGGGACATTAGTAGATATAAAGATGGTGGGAAGGATCCTGGAGGCAATGCCCGGAGGCAGTGCAACTCCAGGAAAGTCCCGAATTTTTAGCGATACAGATGTATAATCTAAGTGGTTCTTCTGGGCAGAGACAGAAAGAAAAATGGTGTTTTACGTCCTCTCGGTCATAGACACATATGGGACATTTGTAAATACAAAGATGGTGGGCAGAGACAGACGCGGCGAAAATGGTGTTTTACGTCCTCTTGGTCTGAATCAGACACATATGGGACATTTGTAAATACAAATATGGTGGGAACAATACTGGAGGCAATGCCCGGAGGCAGTACGAAACCAGGTAAGTCCCGATTTTTTAAATTAATACAGATAGGTGTAGCGGTAACCACGCCTCGGTTAAACCTCATCGGCTATGGCACCGCTACAAGTGATTTTGCAGAGACAGACAAGAGACGTGCCTGTGGCTATGAATAAGGCGGCCCTCTCAGAGCCAACCAGACCTTTATCATGGAGGGAATGTCATAACTACGCAATGAAACCGCTGGCCACAAATGTATGCCAGCAACACAACAAGCAAAACACACGTCATACACGGCACGCTCACACACACACACACGCGACGTTTGAAATAGTATAGCTACATACGCTACTCGTCAGCCGTTAATCTACAAACTATAAACAAGGGATATTTTCAGTATGATATGCCGATCCCCATTTCTATAGTAATAATGTACAAAAGTGCCTTGCCACCAAAACGTGGGCCCTCTCTCTCTCTCTCTCTCTCTCTCTCTCTCTCTCTCTCTCTCTCTCTCTCTCCTCTCTCTAGCACGCACAGGCGTGTACTCGGCGCATGAACATGTACGTGCTCACACACGTTCATACAACTACTGGCATAAGCCAGGGATGTACAGTATACATCCCTGCATAAGCATACCCATCCTTCCCCCATGCCCTCCCTCCCACACAGACACCTTCCATAACACCCCACCCCCTCCATTTCATTTCCTATCATGCAAATCACCCACTGATGCGTTTCCCCAAAGGGCAGTAACTAGCTGTTCACCCCAGAAAGAAGTGTGGGTCCGCGGTGACTCAGCGGTGATCGTTGGCCCGGGGAGTGAGAGGTCCCACCACGCTGACACTGAGAGGAACGGAGCGTGGCGCTGACCTCATCGGGAACCTCTGTCACTGGAAGGCGCGTGCTCGTCGGCCGTGTCCGATTATGACTTCCAGATAACAGAGGAAACAGTTACTGTTGTCTCTCTCTCTCTCTCTCTCTCTCTCTCTCTCTCTCTCTCTCTCTCTCTCTCTCTCTCTCTCTCTCTCTCTCTCTCTCTCTCTCTCTCTCTCTCTCTCTCTCTCTCTCTCTCTCTCTCTCTCTCTCTCTCTTTTAAGTTCCCGAGTGAACTATAGTTTTTGTTTGGCTCGTACAGCGTCCGTCCGCATGGACACCAATCCCATATCACCACGCGAGGGAACTTTGCACCCACTCAGCTTCAGCCTTGGCTTTTAAAATAATGTTTGTGTGCGTGTAAGGAAACAACTGCTGTTATTGAAAGGTGGACTTGAATTAGTATTCAGTGGAAATCTCTTAGACAGGGACATCCTACTTCTCTCTGACGAGAGGATCGTAGGACAGTTGGGGTTAGAAATAGTCCACGAAAGCCAACAAATATCCAAGGCTGCAGCACAGCACTGAGAGATCAGGAATTGTTCACTGAGGACTAAATTGTGCACAGAGGTTCCAAATTAGTGCGAGTAGCCTTCATCATTATCCACAAGACAAGGCACCAAGAAAGTTGTAGGACAAGCGGACATGACCTGCGTCCAACATTGCTAGCTTCATTGAAGACTGGCTGGTTCCAGGACGCTTTCCAATTAGAACAGAAAAGGAAAAACAAGCGAGCTGCCGAGTTTAGCGACACGTCCTTTGCTGCGATGGCCGCTTTACAGGACACGTCAGCTTTAAATCAAAATGATATACCAACATCGTGATTCTGTGCAGAGGTTCACTGCACAATGCACCGACAGACAGACAGACACACAGGCATGAACAATCGCAGAATCCTCGGGTAAGAAAGAAGGCAGGGGACTTGAAACTGTCGGTCTAGTTAGCGACAGCTTCAGTTAACGACACCAGCATGGCAGCGGCAGGGTTGGAGGTGGGGGGGGGGGGGGGGGGGGGGGGGCACATGCACAAGGAGGGCTGCTGCGTCGATGGACGGGAATTAATCATGGGTGAATAATAATGGGCTTAGATATTGATCAGAGAGAGAGAGAGAGAGAGAGAGAGAGAGAGAGAGGGGGGGGGTTCTCATAATAAAGACACAAAGAATATGAGCCTAATAATATTGGTGGAGTTATTTAAGTGTGCCTAAAGGTAAATATCATGTTTTGCTTACAACGATGTCTTGGAGCTTCCTCTTTCCCTAGATTGTCATTGACACAGACGACAGCAGCTGCCACCCCGTGACATGCTAGCGTGACTGGGCACGTGCACGTCAAACACCGATAATCACCTGACGGATGGACAGACTGAGGGGTTATGAAGGGAATGGACAAGTAATGTAGCAGGCAAACGGAGGAGATGGGCAGAAGGGAATGGGGAGATAGGGAGGTGGAATGAAAGCGACACCCCCAAACCAAGGCGTCTCTTCCTCTTCCTCAACCTATCTCCCAGTCCCAGCTCACCCCATACCCCCACCCCACGCCCTTCTCCTGAACGTCCTCATCTTCCTTTACTACACCAGTTCACATGTTACTACACTGAGGTCAACACACCACCAGTTCACATGTTACTACACTGAGGTCAACACACCACCAGTTCACATGTTACTACACTGAGGTCAACACACCACCAGTTCAAAGGGACGAGGAAGACAGATCCTGCCTTCCGGCAGTTACCCACCAGTACAGACAGCAGCTTCTGGCATAATATTGCGGTGTAGCCCTAGAGTCCACCCACCAGTAATGATAGCAGCTTCTGGCATAATATTGTGGTGTAGCCCTAGAGTCCACCCACCAGTAATGATAGCAGCTTCTGGCATAATATTGTGGTGTAGCCCTAGAGTCCACCCACCAGTAATGCCAGCAGCTTCTGGCATAATATTGCGGTGTAGCCCTAGAGTCCACCCACCAGTTATGACAGCAGCTTCTGGCATAATATTGTGGTGTAGCCCTAGAGTCCACCCACCAGTTATGACAGCAGCTTCTGGCATAATATTGTGGTGTAGCCCTAGAGTCCACCACCACACCACCACAGCCTGTTTGTATCACTCCCCCTCAGTAGTTGCGGGCGGTATTCATGATGGCGTCTTACACAGTCAACACGGGTAGTAACATGTAAATTAGCATCAACAGCCAATAGTATTGCCAGCTTCTTCTACTTTACGTGTTACTACCAGTGTTAACTGTTTAAGACTCGCTCATGAATACAGTCCCAGGAGTCAGGACAAAGGGGGAAGCGCTGGCCAAAGACTGACTGACAGAGGAAGTGGGGAATGGGGCTGTGTTGTTGGATGGTGACAGCTAAAGGTCATGTTAACCTATCAGGGAAGGAAGTGGATCTGTTCTGTTCTACAGACAGAAGAGTCATTCTCCTCTTCTTGGTTAAAGGGCAAACCTCCGGCTTGTAACAAGTATGGTCAGCCAGTTGCTGAATGTCATCGCTGTTAGTAAAAATGGGGTTACATTCGCAGTGCTCATGTGCCAGCGCACTGACACATCCACGGACATACATACACGTATGCAAACGCAAGCACACACATGCACGCATGTACGCACGCACGCACGCACACACACATACCCCCACCCACACCCACACACAAGCTGAACATAATTAACAGAGCTAGTGGGTTATCGTTGGCATAAGTGCTCCTCAGTTCAAAAAAACTTAAAATTTAGTTTTTTCCCTTTCCGTTTTGCTTGTATCAGCCGC
Organism: Phymorhynchus buccinoides; assembly: GCA_017654935.2. NCBI lineage: Eukaryota > Metazoa > Mollusca > Gastropoda > Neogastropoda > Raphitomidae > Phymorhynchus > Phymorhynchus buccinoides. The sequence goes on along the minus strand of CM065698.1, from coordinate 52,249,727 downwards.
TATGAGTCAGCGTTGATGTTCTTCTTCTTCTTCTGTTTAGTTGTTTGTAATATTTGTTTTGGGCAGCAATGTAAAAAGGCCTTCAATGTGCTTATTTCTTATCCCACATCAATCAATCAATCAACTAATCAAACTTTTCCTTCTTCTTTTTGTTGTTGTTCTTCTTCTTCTTTACCTCTTCATCTTTTTCTTCCTGCTAATTCGTCCTCCTCTTATTTTCCTTGTTCTTTATCCTCCTATTTCTTCCTCTTCTTCCTCCCCCTTCTTCCCCTTCTTTCTTCTTCTTATTCCTTTTCCTCCTCCTCTTCTTCTTCTTTCTTCTTTCCTATAAGAAAGTCCAGGTGGATGGATTAGGGTTGTACACCTGCCAGGCTGGACACTGGAGCTTTCAAGGAGAAGGGGGGGGGGGGGGGGGGGGGTACAGGGATTAGTGTGTGCAGGATGAGCAGTAGAGTGAAGAAAATGGACACCTGCGCCCAATGCATGTTAATGATCAAGCTTTCTGTTTTTACGAGACTCTCTTTCTGTCTCTATCTGTCTGTTTGTTTCTGTTTTTCTCTGTCTCATCTTAATATAACAACGTGTATGACAGCAGGCGCATACAAACACGCACAGAAACTGAATGCACACACATTTTTAATAGTAGGCCCACCATGCATTTTCACTCACTCTGTATGCGTACCACTGTAACATTTCCAATGATCTCTCTCTCTCTCTCTCTCTCTCTCTCTCTCTCTCTCTCTCTCTCTCTCTCTCTCTCTCTCTCTCTCTCTCTCACACACACACACACACACACACACACACACACACACACACACACACACACACACACACACACACACACACACACACACACACACACACACACACACACACACACACACACACACACACACACACACACACACACACACACACACACAGTGTATCATTATCACTGATATCAGACAGCTTTAGAACACAGCCTCAACAACTGGAACAGCTAGCGTTGTCTAAACGTCACGATGTGTACATAGCAACAACAAAACAACAACCAAATAATAACCCAACCAACCAAACACAAATCCACAACCCAGAATAACCCTGCTTGCCAAAAGCCTTCAGAGCGTTCTGTAACCATACTCACTTTCAGAAGAAACGCGAACATTTCAGACGCTGTTATCCGTGCTTAAACTACTATTTATAACATTCGTGATGAAGCAATATTATTGCCCAAGGTCCGAACTCTTATGCAAGGTAAGCATATCATGCACAGAATTAAAATGCGCAGATGGGACACCGTTTCAGACAGTACATGAATGTTCAAAGAGGATGTACTTGCACTTAAAACAGTGTTTGAAATGGTCGTGTTTCTTTTGGATGTAAGTCTGTTTTGGGAGATAGTTCACCACGAATGGCAAGATGCTGATGGTGCTAACTAGACTGTATTTCATTTGATAGTGAATGATATGACATTGGTTTCGTGACTTTCGATCTGATGCAAGGGCTTAATTACCTGTTTGATTCCTTTATTTTCTTTAATTAAATGAAAAGTACTTAGAATCTCTTTACAACTACAATATTACATTATTCACATTTAAAATACAGTACATAATTAAAGTGTATAATTCAAAAGTCAAAGAAAAATTATGAACTAATAGTACATGGTTCAGATAAAAACAAACCACTAAAAAACAAACCACCCAAGCATGAAGACAATTATTCTTGTTCAGTTTTTGAACAGTCTGTCAAGAAAGCCAAAGGGATCAACACCATTCGTGTTTATATGTTACTATACTTATTATATCTGTATGGTTAAAACTTCGGGACGTTACTGGTGTCGCATAGCCTCCGGGCATTGCCTCCAGGATCGTTCCCACCATCTTTATATCAACTGATGTCCCATATGTGTCTGTTCCAGACCGGAGGACGTTAGACAGAATATTTCTTCTTTCACCATTCGAGAGCACAGCTATTCTCTCTATTGGACAGTGTGAGTGTTCTCCGTGGTTACTTCTTTTGGCGAACTGCTGTCTACAACAGTTCAATAGCCAATGACATCTGGAGCCAATGTTCGCACTGAACTGCTGTCTACAACAGTTCAACAGCCAATGGCATCTGGAGCCAATGTTCGCACTGAACTGCTGTCTACAACAGTTCAATAGCCAATGGCAGTTGGAGCCAATGTTCGCACTGAATTGCTGTCTACAACAGTTCAATAGCCAATGGCAGTTGGAGCCAATGTTCGCACTGAACTGCTGTCTACAACAGTTCAATAGCCAATGGCAGTTGGAGCCAATGTTCGCACTGAACTGCTGTCTACAACAGTTCAATAGCCAATGGCAGTTGGAGCCAATGTTCGCACTGAACTACACTACTCACAAAAAGTTAAGGATCACTATTAGAAAACAGGTGCGCAATAAACTCCGTTCGCTCCTGTTATTTTTTTCTCAGTCAAGCCAAATTGTTATGAATTCTTGTTCAGCTGTAAGTGGGCGATGTTGTGTTAGTGGAAACATTGCACGTGATTCTCTATTACTGAGCTGGGCAGCAAAAGAAAAAGCGGAAACTTGCGAAAAAGGACCTTGTTTTGGATCGTTCTGCATGAACACATTGCACAAGCCAGATGGAAAAACCATTATGCACGTGCAAGCACTGCTGTTTATGTGTGAGATGCTGTCTCTTGCTTGGCTTTATAAGAAGACATACCACCAGTATTAGGCCTGATTTGACAATGCCTCCACGACGAAAATTGAGCGAGTTGGATAGGGGACGAGCTGTTGCATGGTTCCAAGATGGTGTTCCCAAGCGAGAAGTGGCCAGGCGACTTCAGGTGTCCATCTCGGTCATTGTCAGACTGATTCAACGCTTCACAGCCACTGGGAGGGTCCATGAAAGACGCAGATCTGGTCGACCGAAGAAGACAACTCCACGTGAAGATCGTCTCATTGAACGACAAGCCCTGCAGACAAGAACAGCTTCTTTCAGCATCATTCGAAGGCAGCTGAGGGTGGCTACTAACATCAACATCAGCCAGCAGACCATACGGAACCGCCTTCATGGGTTTAACCTCCGTTCTCGTCGCCCAGCTGTACGGCCACGCTTAACTCCAGCCCATAGGGCAGCACGCCGCGCCTTCTGCAGACGTCACGTGAGGTGGACACGTCAGCAATGGTCCCAGGTCCTGTTCAGTGATGAATCACGCTTCACCCTGAACCACAACGACGGCCGACTGAGGGTCTGGAGGCGCCCAGGGGAACGCTTTATTGACGCCACTGTCCAAGAAAAGGTGGCCTTTGGTGGAGGTTCTGTAATGGTCTGGGGGGCCTTCAGCCTTCACCACAGAACACCCTTGTATCATGTACAGGGTACCCTGACTGGCCTCCGATACCGGGATGAGATCCTTCGACCGCTGGCTGTGCCTACACTGCAGCAGATGGGACCGCCGGCTGTCTACCAGGATGACAACGCTCGCCCCCACAGGGCAAGGGTGGTCAACGACTTCCTGCAGCAGTCTGGAGTCAACAGAATGGAGTGGCCAGCATGCAGTC
>CM065698.1:52226197-52241197 GCA_017654935.2 Phymorhynchus buccinoides | reverse complement strand
AAACAATTTTAATGACTAGGCCTTCTGCCCGTATCATAGGGAGGCTGGGGGAGGGGGTTATAAAGACACATAACATTTGCATCGAAAACTAGAAAACAACAAATTCTTGTGGATTTATACATTTAAGCAAAAAGAAAGAAATTAGTAAGTAAATAAATGAACAGATATAAATAAATAGGTAAATTAAAGAGAAAAACAACAACAAATAATCCAATATGACATGAGTCGATGAAACAGATGGTTAAGCAATTAGCCAGAGCAAGTCGATTACAAATATACCAAACTATTAAGCTATCAAACAACTAATCATCCATTACTAATTAATAAATAATCAAGTAAGCAGTCCCACATCAATCAGCCACCGATAATTAATAAATGCACCAAACTAATTCAACAAACCACCATTAATCGACAAATTTACCAGATAAACCATCAACAGAGTGGTCAATGATTCTATCAACCAAACGGTCAAAATCAAGCATCTGATTAGAAATACAAGGTAATACTATGCATAGACACTCAATTTTGTAAAGGTAGGTAATGTGAAAGAGCATTAATGACTCAACACAAACTATAGTGGTAGCTCAACTTGAATCAACATACACAGCACTGTACCATAGAGGGTTAGCATTGAGCAAATTGTCATTCAAAAATATGTAAAGGAATGGTGATAACTACAAAGAATGCATACATACGAAATATTCTCAGAATGCGGTATTTACTACGTTTTGATCAACTAAAACGAGATATTCTATACGAATTAATGTTTCACGAGGCCTTGATAAACCAAGCAAAAGCCTGAAGGGCATTTGACATTCATACACAATGCACACAAACTTCGGCAAACACACGTTTGTCTGTCTAAATAACATGGAAGTATAAACTCGCACAGAACATTGTTATTTTGTGTTAAATACTATGTTATAGAGGGGGCCATGGTGCATTGAGAAAACACGCATCATAAACACAAAGTACTGTGTACACTAATTAGCCCACAAAGGCATTATAAACACAAAGTACTGTGTACACTAATTAGCCCACAAAGGCATTATAAACACAAGGGAAGAGACACATTTGCGTAAAACATACCAGTGTTGTGTAGGGATTGTTATAACTGAAGTATTCTTAAGACATGCATAACATTTCTATAGTTTAATGAAAACACGTTTTCTGAATCAAACACATTTTCTTACCCATGAATCAAAAGACCAAATGTCTGCAGTTTCGTGTTTTGACGCTTAGAAAGTAAGCAAAAAGAGGTATAGTTAGTCACTAACACATTTGATCAACATAAATTTGTAAACATGCTAGCACAATGCATTTCGTAGGGTAAAAGCTTTAGCAATGAATACGGCAAGTTTTGTACATAGTCTTGAATCAGAGAGAAGTAAGGTCAACCTGAATGCATTTGGATGAGTATAATATTTTTTAGGAATAAGTGATTCACGTACATTACAATAGTGAGGGCACACCAAAAGAAAGTGCAGTTCCGTTTCAATGACTTTAGGACAAAATGGACAGTCTTTGTTTTGTTGTGCCTTTCAAAATCGAAATCTATGAGGTCTCAACTGTGAAACCCCTAGTCTAATTCTGGTCAAATGTTTCCTCAATACTGGGTTCTTAATGACACTCAAATAGTATGGAGTGCTTTGCAATAATCTAAACGATGAATATAACTGAAATCTGTCCGTTGAAGAAATCGCAGAGTCGAGACCTTGCAAATGGTTGTCAATTAATCTCTGCTTTAAAAGAGTCAAGAATGGTTTAACATTTTGTACGCCCTGATTTTCCCAAACGAAACCAAAGCCATGTCTATATAATGTATTACAAATATTGGATACCCAGTTCTTCTTGCCATTACAATGGCGCCAATAGAGCATATTATAAGCTTTCCTAGGTAAGCGATTCTGTTCCATTCTAGTGAGTTTTAACCAATATCTTATAGAATTAGTAAACGTTAGAATAGAAAGAGGGTATCTCCCAGATTCGCTGTATATGAGTACACTTGGTGTTTTAATACTTACATTGAGCAAACGTTTAATGGCTTGTAGATGCACTCGTTCAATAACTGTATGGTCTGCAGTCAAGCCCCAGACCTCTGAGCCATATGTTAGCATGGGAAGGATTTGAGCATCGAATATTTTAAAGAACACTTTGGGGGAATTTTCTCCAAGAGACCACAGAAATTTAAGAACACCCAAAACACATCTTTTAGCTTTAAGGGCCATTTGTTCTAAAGAATAAGAACAAGTTAAACCTGATGAAAAAATTAAACCAAGATATTTGTATTGATTTACTACTTCAAGTTTAATACCACCATAAAACCATTTTTCTCTAGATGCAATGTGACCACCTTTTCTAAATATAACAATGTTTGACTTATCTTGATTTACAGTAAGATTCAGTCTGCTTGCAGTGTTGTACAAGATGTCCAGCTGACGCTGAAGGCCAATAATGCTAGTGGAAAGGAGAGAGAGAGAGAGAGAGAGAGAGAGAGAGAGAGAGAGAGAGAGAGAGAGAGAGAGAGAGAGAGAGAGAGAGAGAGAGAGAGAGAGAGAGAGAGAGAGAGAGAGAGAGAGAGAGAGAGAACTCTCGAACTCGAACTCGAAAATTTTAATGAATAGGCCTCACTGCCCGTATCTTGTGGGAGGGTGGGGAGGGGGATTACATAAGGCATAATAACATTATTATCAAAACATTCCATAATTGGAAATGCAAACACAAACAACCAAGGAAATAATGAATAGACAAACAAACCAACACACCAAATACATGGATGACTAAACACAGAAATAAGTAAATAATTAGTTAAACAATTAAATAAATAGAATACCCACCATCTTATTCAACAGTTAAACAAACAATCAATCATTATTTGTGAAATAATAATAGAAAATAATACTCAGCAATCAATCAGCTACTATTTATCAACATAAACAAATCAAACTATAATCTGAGGAATAATCTATCTTAAAAAATAAATACACGGATCAACCTAACCAGCCACAGTTGACGATTTAAACATGAACCAATCTACTAGTCATGTGATAGATAACCAAACTATCAATAAATAAATCGGTTAATATTATCAATTAACATATAAATCAGACTAATAAACAATCATGCAAAGCGCACAGAGAGAGAGAGAGAGAGAGAGAGAGAGAGAGAGAGAGAGAGAGAGAGAGAGAGAGAGAGAGAGAGAGAGAGAGAGAGAGAGAGAGAGAGAGAGAGAGAGAGAGAGAGAGAGAGAGAGAGAGAGAGAGAGAGAGAGATTGTGTGTCATGTCGGGAGCAAAAGATCGTACAGCCTCATGAGGACACGGACATTATGAACCCTTTACCTACAGTTTTCTCGGCATCACACATTCAGGTTTCTGCCAGAAGGCGGTGATGTAATTCTGGCATCCAAAATTGCAAGTAAACAAATAACATAAAATGGATAAAAAGAAATAATTTAGAAGCAAAAACAATATTTTTTATAATAGCCTATCTGTCCTTCTGCCTAAGTGTCCGTGCGACCATGACTCTCTCTCTCTCTCTCTCTCTCTCTCTCTCTCTCTCTCTCTCTCTCTCTCTCTCTCTCTCTCTCTCTTTATTCCCACCCTCTCTCTCTGACAGAGAGAGAAAGGGGGGGGGGGGGCGAAAGAGACAGACAGACAGACGGATATTCAGACAGACAGACAGACAGACGGATATTCAGACAGACAGACAGACAGACAGACGGATATTCAGACAGACAGACAGACAGGCGGGAGACAGATTGAAAAGGGAAGAGACCGTTTAAAAATCCACTTAAGTGAGTCAGCTTCCGTCTGCAGAGCAGATACAGAAATCAAAGAGTTTGGTGGGAATGATATAGATGTTGAGGCCTGCGCACATTCTCTTTCCTCTTACTTCATCGTGAGAATTTGAGGAAGGGTGTGTGTGTGGGGGGGGGGGGGGGGGCGGTCAACAACAAGAATAATTAGTTGTTGGCATGCATAGTGTGAGTACTGAAATATTATAAACATATGTTACCACAGGATTAATATTCTGTGGTAGGCAAAATGGAAGGAAGTATTATTTTCAGTTAACAAAAACATGTTGTCATGTGTGCACACATGAATTGAATTCTTATGTTATGAACCTTCTGTGCCTCTACCAACGGCTCGGGGGTGGTGTCAAGAACATCAACACAACTCCCACCGTGGTCTTTAAGGTGGGGTGGTGGGGGTGTGGTGTCGGGGGAGGGGTAAAATCAAAAGAAATCAACACAACTACCACCATGGTCTTTAAGGTGGGGGTGGACTGGGGTGGGGGGTGGTGGTGTCGGGGGAGGGGTGGTGATGTAAAGAAATCAACACAACTCCCACCATGGCCTTTAAGGTGGGGGTGGACTTTAGGGGTGGTGGTGTCAGGGTGGGGGTGGACTGGGGTGGGAGGTGGTGGTGTCGGGGGAGGGGTGGTGGTGTCAAGAAATCAACACAACTCCCACCGTGGTCTTTAAGGTGGGGGTGGACTGGGGTGGGGGGGGGTGGTGTCGGGGGAGGGGTGGTGGTGTCAAGAAATCAACACAACTCCCACCATGGCCTTTAAGGTGGGGGTGGACTGGGGTGAGGGGTGATGGTGTCGGGGGAGGGGTGGTGGTGTCAAGAAATCAACACAACTCCCACCGTGGTCTTTAAGGTGGGGGTGGACTGGGGTGTGGTGGGGGTGGGGGGGGGGGGGGGTCATTTTTGGAACAGCCAATCCATACATATTTTTCTCTCATCCTACCCCTATCTCTCTCTCTCTCCCTCTCTCTCTCTCTCTCTCTGTGTCACACATACACATTCACACACGCGTGCGCACTCACTCTCACACACACACACACACACACACACACACACACACACACACACACACGCGCGCGCGCGCGCGCACGCGCGCGCGCACACACACACATACACACACAAACACACACACACATACACACACGCACACACACGCACACGCACACGCACACGCGCACGCGCGCGCACGCACACACACACACACACGCGCGCGCGCGCGCGCGCGCGCGCGCGCGTACAGACATATATATTGTTCTTCTATACACGCTGTGAGGAAAACAACAGCAGCAACGACATCCACACAACTGAGTCGGGGATATGAATTTGGCGTGGGGGTGGGGTGGGGGAGTGGGTACGTCTTGGAAGGGGGCGAAGAGTTGTTGTGGAGGTAGGGAGTGAGGGGGGGGGGGGTATGTAATGTAATTGGCAGACTGCGGAGGCAGTAAACAAACTAGAGGTTTACCTCAGAACACAGTTTGTGTTATTCACAGCACACACGGCTTCTCTGTCTGTTATGTACCCGCTGCATATCACATTGGAAAATCACTCTTTGCACACACACACACACACACACACACACACACACACACACCACACACCACACACCCACACACACACCACACACACACACCCACACCACACCACACACACACACACACACACACACACACACACACACACACACACACACACACACACACACACACACACACACACACACACACATGGGGGAAATGATGACAATAGTCCAGAGGTGGATTTTGGGTGGGGGAGAGGGGTTCAGGGGATTCGAACTCCCCACCCCCCTTTTAAAAAATACAAACAAAGAAAAAGGAAAGAGAGAGAAATGTCCGTATTAATGTAATTCCACGCCATCATGTTAGTCTATTCTCCCAGGAGAGGCCTTCATTGCACTCATTTTCATCAAAATTATCGTCGGCTTGTGGGGGCAAACTCCCAAGACCGCTTGGATCCCCCCCCCCTCCCCCCTCCCATGACTTAGGCTCACCCGCCCCGATAATAATGTTTATATCTAAATTAAGTATTGTTCATTGTATTTTTAATTTAGGATTAAAAAACAACAAACACTTAATAAGATAGCATTTAATTTGTTTGTTATATTTTTTTCCAACAAAGAACTATGTATATATGGCCTATATCACTGTTTCGTCGTTCGTATCACGTCACTGCACTATGAACATATGTCACTACAATACCATGTGTATCACCTCACTGCACTATGATCATCATTCTGTAGTATGTCACTACAATACCATGTGTATCACGTCACTACATTATGATCATCATTCTGTAGTATGTCACTACAATACTATGTGTATCACGTCACTACACTATGACCATCTGTAGTATGTCACTACAATACTATGTGTATCACGTCACTGCACTATGATCATCATTCTGTAGTATGTCACTACAATACCATGTGTATTATGTTATTACATTATGATCATCCATATCACGTCACTACACTATGACCATCATTCTGTAGTATGTCACTACAATACCATGTGTATCACGTCACTACACTATGATCATCCGTATCACGTCACTACACTATGACCATCATTCTGTAGTATGTCACTACAATACTATGTGTATCACGTCACTACAGTATGATCATCCGTATCACGTCACTACACTATGACCATCTGTAGTATGTCACTACAATACCATGTGTATCACGTCACTACATTATGATCATCATTTTGTAGTATGTCACTACAATACCATGTGTATCACGTCACTACACTATGATCATCCGTATTGCGTCACTACACTATGACCATCATTCTGTAGTATGTTACTACAATACCATGTGTATTATGTCATTACATTATGATCATCCGTATTGCGTCACTACACTATGATCAACAATATTACGTCGTTACACTGTGGTCATATGTATGACGTCTTTACACTATGATCACCTGTATTACGTCACTACGGTATGATAATCTGCATGACGTCTTTACACTATGATCACCTGTATTACGTCACTACGGTATGATAATCTGCATGACGTCACTACGGTATGATAATCTGCATGACGTCTTTACACTATGATCACCTGTATTACGTCACTACGGTATGATAATCTGCATGACGTCTTTACACTATGATCACCTGTATTACGTCACTACGGTATGATAATCTGTATTACGTCACTACGGTATGATAATCTGCATTACGTCATTACGCATTACGTGACGACATTGCATTATAACGTGTATTACGTCATTACATTATGGTTGTTCCTATTACGTCATGACATTATGGTCATTTCTATTACGTCATGACACTATGGTCATCTGTATTACGTTACTACACTACAATCATCCGTATTACGTCATTACACTATGATCATTTATATTACAACATTACACTATGATCATTCATATTACAACATTACACTAATAAATATATAATAATCTGTATTACATCACTACACTGTGATCATCTTTATTACGTCCATACATGACGATCATCTTTTTATTACGTCACTATATTCTAACAATCTCTATCACGTTATGAGCATCATAGTATATAACATCAGTATAATCTGATGAAGTGCCACATGTCTATTTTACTCAAAAGTATGCCTTATTTTGTAGCATACTCTACTCATATCATTTATAATGCGGCGCCCTATTCATATCATTTGCAATGCGGCGCCCCATTCATATCATTTGTAATGCGGCGCCCCACTCATATCATTTATAATGCGGCGCCCCATTCATATCATTTGCTAAATGTCATTCTAAACACGAAACAGTAGTTGTTAAGATAATCGATACACAGACAGACACACACATACACGCACGCACGCACGCACGCACGCGCACACGCACGCACACACACACACATACACACACACACACACACACACACACACACACACACACACACACACACACACACACACACAGAGACCAATCCCAATACCCGTCCTCTGGCCGGGTAAAGAGTGTACGTCACCCTTCCCAGATTGTACAGTAGTTGCAACATCCCGTCAGGTAATTGGTATCCGGGTGAGAGCAACCCGAATTTCACAGAGATACGTCTGTCTCTGTGACTACCAAATACCAAATTGATGTTAGGCTTAATGCGGTAACGCCTGTTGCGTTTCTGAACTCTCCCACGTCATCCAAACGCGGGTTATGTGGCCCAGGAACACAGCAACAACCAGCTGATACAGTCATGCCGAACACAGCAACAACCAGCTGATACAGTCATGCCGAACACAGCAACAACCAGCTGATACAGTCATGCCGAACACAGCAACAACCAGCTGATACAGTCATGCCGAACACAGCAACAACCAGCTGATACAGTCATGCCGAACACAGCAACAACCAGCTGTGTCATGCCGAACACAGCAACAACCAGCTGATACAGTCATGCCGACACCAACCGCGCGTTTCCTCGGTGCACCTAAAGCTCGGTGTCCATCAGTGTAGTAGGTACTACACAACATGTTTGACAATCGTTTGACAAATGGCACACGCCTTGTTGCTATTGACTCGCTGACAGGTTATGCACACAAGCAGGTCTTCTTCTTTTGGTCTCCCTCCCCCAAGACCCAAACAACATGGGTGACAGCAGACCAAATGCGTACACTAGGTAGGTGCGAATGGCATGGTAGCAGGTGTGAAAAATACTTGACACAAAACAGATGCTTTGTATTAGCCAGCACACGAGATGTACACCGACCCTGAGGCATAACCTGGTGTACCATCATGGGCTTTGTCTTATATCTCTCTTCGCATACACACTAACAGACAAACAGGCACGCATGCACGCGCACACAGAGAGAGAGAGAGAGAGAGAGAGAGAGAGAGAGAGAGAGAGAGAGAGAGAGAGAGAGAGAGAGAGAGAGAGAGAGAGAGAGAGAGAGAGAGAGAGAGTATTATGAGAGAGAATGCTCACTCTCACATTGTTTTGTTACCAGCAGGTCGTTGTGTGGGAAGCGTGTAATTGATTCTCAGGATGAACATGCCCACATTGCTGCCTCTACCACAGTGTGCACCCCTGTCCCTGTGTCTGTCTGGTTTGTGTCTGTCTGTCTGCCTGTCTGCCTGCCTGTCTGTCTATCTCGAGGTTTGGATGACATAGACAGTAACATTTTGAAAACGTCTGCACCAATTACTGTATTACCGAACACCCACGTCACGTGGCACATTCCCTCTTATGCTAGGAAGATTTCTTAAGATTTCTTACTAGCTATAAGAGGGAAAACACGCGAAAACCGTGATTTTGACACGTGACGTGGTGGGTCTTTAACATAGGGGAAGACGGGGTAAAAAGCGCATGGGCGGGTAAGAAGCCCACCCCAATTATATCATGAAATAAAGAAAATTTCCGTCAAATTTGCCCATGAGACGAATGCTAGACATTAACGCTCGTCTCATGGGCAAAATGAGACTGAAATTTGCTTCATTTCATGAGATAATTGGGGTGGGCTTCTTACCCTATGCGCTTTTTACCCCGTCTTCCCCTATATTTACAATCTTTGTATTGGAAAATGTCATTGCCTACAACCTTTTAAAGATTCAAAAGTACTGCCACAATTTAAATCAGGTGACCCAAACGATTGTTCAAACTACAGACCTATATCAATTGTATCTATTTTGTCCAAACCTCTCGAAAAACACCTTAAAAAATTGATCCAATCTCATTTTAGCACGCACAATCTGTTTCACCCTAATCAAAGTGGCTTCAGAAAGAATCATTCCTGCCACACAGCACTTACTAACCTTATTGAACAATGTCATATGAACATAAATAACGATCTTATCACAGGGGCTATATTTGTAGATTTTGCAAAAGCATTTGACACCATTTTGATCATAACCTTCTCCAAAGAAAGCTAACTCTATATGGTCTGTCAACAGAATCGGCTAGTCTCATATAATCTTTTCTATCCAACAGGCGGCAATTGGTCCATCGGGACTGTAAATCACCCTAATTAATATCAGTAAAGTATGGTGTGCCTCAGGGCTCAGTCTTGGGTCCCATTCTTTTCACTATTTATATAAACGATTTACCTTGACACAGCTCCTGTCCCTGTGAACGTTGTGTCGATGATACTACTTTACACGACAAGAACAAGACTGGCGGAGACAAACCTTGAAATGGGGATCAGTGATCGCATCAACTGATAATTATCAGTAAACTAGAGCGCTAAGACGCCATTTCTCTTTGTCCTGTACAATCCTCCTCTCTCTGATGTTTTTGCTGGTCACTCTGTTATTGACCATTCCTTTGCTGATGATACCCAGCTTCAAAAATCGGCAGAACCTACCCAACTTGACAGCGCTATTCAGTCTATGGAATCCTGCATTCATTATGTCAAATCCTGGATGACTTGCAACAAATTAAAACTTAATGATGACAAGACGGAAGCTCTGATTGTTTCCTCTCAGCGTATGTCTGCAACTATCTCTCTTCCAGAAACTCTTACAGTTGGCAATGCTTGTGTTCAGTTTTCTAAGTCAGCAAAGAATCTCGGAGTTACCCTCGATTCAAATCTTACAATGCATACACAGGTTATTAATCTCATACGTTCCATCAATTATGAGCTCAGACGAATCAGTGCTGTTCGACACTTTCTGTCTGTTAAATTGAAGCCACGAAAACTCTTATTTCTGCCTTTACTCATTCCCGCATTGACTATTGCAATTCTCTTCTCTGTGGCTGTCCTCAGTATCTCCTGCAACGTGTTCAAAAACAGTGCAGCACGCCTCACTCTCAAGATTCCACGCTCTGATCATATAACACCTCATCTTCGTAACTTGCATTGGCTTCCAGTAGAGGCTAGAATCAAGCATAAAATAGCTTGCCTTTGTTTCGGTGCTGTTCACTCTTCAGGTCTTGCCTATCTCTCCGAACTAGTAACTGTCTACACACCTGCTCGCTTCCTACGTTCTTCCTCTGACTGATGCACGCTCAAGGTTCCTCGGGTCCACACGAAATCTTTTGGTGAACGATCCTTCTACTATTTAGCACCTCACTTATGGAATTCCCTCCCACAACATCTTCGCTCATCCGACTCTATCTCCGCTGTTCGCTCTTTTTGCCCTTAAAACCATAGCCTGTGTATATACAGGCTCTGCTTAAAACTCATTTGTTTCGGACATAATGATTGATTACTGTTTGTGTGTGAGGTGGGGGTGGGGGTCCGTTTCATTGCAGAAATCTTGTAAAATAAAACCAATTACAATTATTTTATAATTTGTAAGTTGTATGTAGAATGTCTACGTCTTGTAAAATTTAAATGCTTGTAAATGAGGTAGAAGGGTATCTTTGTTCTTGCAAAATGTGTCTATTATAGTCATGTAAATGGTATGTCGATGGCAGTATGATTTTATTTTAAGTTGCAGTATTGTATCCAAACTTGATTGAGAATGTGAATGTGGTCTATGTTTCTTCTTAGAATTTTCATATTGTAACTATTTTACTCTTGTATAATTAATTGTGTGTGAGTGTGTGCGTGCGTGTACGTGTGTGTATGTGTGCGTGCGTGCGTTCATGTGTTTGTGTATGTATGTGTGTGTGTGTGTGTGTGTGTGTGTGTGTGTGTGTGTCTGCGTGCATGCAGGCGTGCGTACGTGCGTGCGTGTGCGTACGCGTGTGTGTATATATATGTGTGTGTGTGTATGTGTGTGTGTGTGTGTGTGTGTGTGTGTGTGTGTGTGTGTGTGTGTGTGTGTGTGTGTGTGTGTGTGTGTGTGTGTGTGTGTGTGTGTGTGTGTGAAGAAGTAAGAGAACGTTGCGTGCAATCATCGTCTTTATTATACTTTCTAATGATTCATTATTTGTTTGCCTTTAATGTGCTTGTTATCAATGTAAAGCGCACTGAGCTCATGTGAGAAAGAGCGCTATATAAATTCCCATTCTTATTATTATTATACCACCAGCCGCGCAGCAGCATTTTCAGCTCCAGTGACTGGCACGGTGCAGTGCTGCATTCTGTTTGACGCGGCGAGTTGATGCTTTTGTGCTTGCGTTTTTGCGTGCGCATGTGCACGCGCTGCATTGACGTGCGGCAGCATTTTCAGCACAGCGCAGCATTCTGTTTGACGCAGCGCGTTGCTTGACCTATGAACTTCATTTTCGAACTTGGCCTAGATATTCTTAGTACCTATCCGCATGCAAACTTTGAGCCTCCAAGGTCGTCCGTTCAAACGTTATCATGTTCACACAGATAGTCAGTTAGGAACAAACAGAATTATCTGAAAACATTACCAGGTTCGCCCCTCTTCGCTCGCGGCTGGTAAATACCGATAATGAGTGATTTCAATACTGAAAACAAATTGACCTGCCAGTTCCAAGGACTGATTATCTTTTTGATTAGCGTCAGTCCCTGGATTGATACAGAGGGCCAGGCCCCTGGAGATGATCTCCATCCATGTGGTTGGTGTTGTGTGTTTGTTTGTGTCAATAGAGACTGATTGATAAAGAGGACCAGGCCCCGGGAGATGATCTCCATCCATGTGGCTGGTGTTGTGTGTGCTTGTGTTTGTCAATAGAGACTGATTGATAAAGAGGACCAGGCCCCGGGAGATGATCTCCATCCATGTGGCTGGTGTTGTGTGTGTTTGTGTTTGTCAATGTAGACTGATTGATAAAGAGGGCCAGGCCCCGGGAGATGATCTCCATCCATGTGGCTGGTGTTGTGTGTGTTTGTGTTTGTCAATGTAGACTGATTGATAAAGAGGACCAGGCCCCTGGAGATGATCTCCATCCATGTGGCTGGTGTTGTGTGTGTTTGTGTTTGTCAATGTAGACTGATTGATAAAGAGGACCAGGCCCCTGGAGATGATCTCCATCCATGTGGCTGGTGTTGTGTGTGTTTGTTTGTGTCAATGTAGACTGATTGATAAAGAGGACCAGGCCCCTGGAGATGATCTCCATCCATGTGGCTGGTGTTGTGTGTGTTTGTGTTTGTCAATGTAGACTGATTGATAAAGAGGACCAGGCCCCGGGAGATGATCTCCATCCATGTGGCTGGTGTTGTGTGTGTTTGTGTCAATAGAGACTGATTGATAAAGAGGACCAGGCCCCTGGAGATGATCTCCATCCATGTGGTTGGTGTTGTGTGTTTGTTTGTGTCAATGTAGACTGATTGATAAAGAGGACCAGGCCCCTGGAGATGATCTCCATCCATGTGGTTGGTGTTGTGTGTGTTGTTTGTGTCAATGTAGACTGATTGATACAGAGGGCCAGGCCCCGGGAGATGATCTCCATCCATGTGGCTGGTGTTGTGTGTGTTTGTGTTTGTCAATGTAGACTGATTGATAAAGAGGACCAGGCCCCGGGAGATGATCTCCATCCATGTGGCTGGTGTTGTGTGTGTTTGTTTGTGTCAATAGAGACTGATTGATACAGAGGACCAGGCCCCGGGAGATGATCTCCATCCATGTGGCTGGTGTTGTGTGTGTTTGTTTGTGTCAATGTAGACTGATTGATTTTGGTAAGGACTGGTGCATGGTTCTACCAGAGGCCTACTTACTGTGTGTGGGCTCGTCACATTTTTCCTAGCTTTAGTTTCCCTGGGACTGGTTGAGACAGGCTGTTGGGAAGTAACCTTTGATGGGACTGGTTGAGACACAGGCTGTTGGGAAGTAACCTTTGATGGGACTGGTTGAGACACAGGCTGTTGGGAAGTAACCTTTGATGGGACTGGTTGAGACACAGGCTGTTGGGAAGTAACCTTTGATGGGACTGGTTGTGACACAGGTTGTTGGGAAGTAACCTTTGATGGGACTGGTTGAGACACAGGCTGTTGGGAAGTAACCTTTGATGGGACTGGTTGAGACACAGGCTGTTGGGAAGTAACCTTTGATGGGACTGGTTGAGACACAGGCTGTTGGGAAGTAACCTTTGATGGGACTGGTTGTGACACAGGTTGTTGGGAAGTAATCTTTGATGGGACTGGTTGTGACAGGTTGTTGGGAAGTAATCTTTGATGGGACTGGTTGTGACACAGGTTGTTGCGAAGTAATCTTTGATGGGACTGGTTGTGACACAGGTTGTTGGGAAGTAATCTTTGATGGGACTGGTTGTGACAGGTTGTTGGGAAGTAATCTTTGATGGGACTGGTTCTGACAGGTTGTTGGGAAGTAATATTTGATGGGACTGGTTGTGACACAGGTTGTTGGGAAGTAACCTTTGATGGGACTGGTTCTGACAGGTTGTTGGGAAGTAATATTTGATGGGACTGGTTGTGACACAGGTTGTTGGGAAGTAACCTTTGATGGGACTGGTTGTCAACATTTCTAGCACGATCACTGGGGATCTAGTAAGCTTATACTATGATGCTAAAACTGCATTTCAAACCTACAGCCTTAATACAGGGAGATAATTCTTTGCACACACGTATCTTAATATTAATGCACAGTGAGTGACATGTACAGGTATATCGCCTGTCTGCAGATAAATGTGCCAGTGTCAAGACTTGGCACCACCACCAGCACAGTGCTGAGCAGGGGGAAAAAGACAAGACAAGACAAACACGAACAACGGACAGCGACACCTCTCTTTCAATTCATGTATAGGGGAAGACGGGGTAAAAAGCGCATGGGCGGGTAAGAAGCCCACCCCAATTATCTCATGAAATGAAGCAAATTTCAGTCTCATTTTGCCCATGAGACGAGCGTTAATGTCTAGCATTCGTCTCATGGACAAACTTGACTGAAATTTTCTTTATTTCATGAGATAATTGGGGTGGGCTTCTTACCCGCCCATGCGCTTTTTACCCCGTCTTCCCCTATGTATGACAATGTGTGATGATTAATTATCCCCAGAACACCACTATTGTCTCTCTGTCTGTCGTCGTATTGTCTGTATCTCTGTCTCAGCCTTTGTTTGTCTGCTTGTCTGCCCCCCCCCCCCTCCTCCCTCTCTCTTGTAAATCTTTTATGTCTCTCTGTATCTGTATGAATGTCTCCTTCTCCCTCCCTCCCTCTCTCTCTTCTCTCTCTCTCTCTCTCTATATATATATATATATATATATATCTCTCTCTCTCTCTCTCGAACAAAAAACAGAAAGGCAAACAAGCTGGTTATTTCTTTCCCAATATTTCGAGGAGAAAGCTCCTCTTCCTCTGGGGACGTTTTATTCACTCCAAATGCACTACACAGATCTCAATACGACAGGCTAAAGATAT
>CM065698.1:52213697-52223697 GCA_017654935.2 Phymorhynchus buccinoides | reverse complement strand
ATATGACATTTGGTGTCTTGCATGACAAGTTTTGCTTGATCCTCCATATTCTGTTGTCCCAAGGGCTTTGCAAGGACAACAGAGTGGAAGAGTGTGAGCAAGTGTCGCTTCTTTTTGCATCACATGGATGAAATCCGGGCTTGTTTTGCGGACCATGTTTGGGGAATTGGTTCGGCACTGTGGGTTTGAAGATTTCACCTATGTTTTTGCGCTTTCTTTCTGCGGCAATTATCATTTTCTTTGGGAAGATGTCTTTGTTTAATGGGTGCGCATATAAAAGGTGTAAGTTGTCCCTTATGATTTTTGACTTTGCGGGTACCCTAGGGTCATACTGTGTGACCCATGCTATTTTCTTTTCTTTCTTTTTTCATTCCTTAAAAACAGTTTCATGCCTGTCCTTATTTGCCCCCTTCTCTAGTTCTTTGCGCGCCTTGTTAAAAGGCCATCCTGCTAAGCTGAAATGATGGGCATATTCATCTAGTCTTTTCTTTAAGGTGTCTTCTTCACTGCAAAGCATTCTGAGTCTAGTCCCCACCCCAATCAGCAGTCCTCGGAAAACTGCTGGAGGGTGGCAACTAGACTTTGGGAGGTAGCTATGGCAATGCTTGGAGTTAACATCTGTTTGGATGTAGCCATTCTTTATGGTAAGTTTAAGGTCCAGATATTGTGGGTCTTTGGTTTCGTGAACAGTCCATTTTATATTTGGTGGGTGTATATTCTGTTAGATGTTGCTCGAATTTTTTGACATCTGTTTTGTTGAGTAGTATGGTTATGCCGTCATCTCTATACCTAGTCCAGTCAAGACACTTATTGTCGTTGCTATCAACCTGAGCATCTATAGACGAGAGGAGGGGGACTGGGCAGTTCTCCACCACCCTCTCATCTAAGTTTCCCATGAATACATCCACGTATTCACAGGCATGGCACGGTCCCATTGCCGTGCCATGATTTGGCCTGGCATAGATAGTTGTTCCATCTCCATCTGTGTATTGTGAGCAGTTATTGTCAAGTGCAATCTGTAGGGCTTCCATGACACATTTTCTGGGGATGTCAGAATCCCCTGGGTTTTCTTCCAATGCTTGTTTCACAGCAGGGATGCCCGACTTGTTGTCAACATTGGGGAATAGGGACACGACATCACAGACCGCAAATGTTGCCGAATCCGGCAAGGGGGCAAAGTTTTCATTAATCCTCTCAATTTTTTGCAAGAATTCTTTCGTATCTATCACCTGGTAAGTAAGGTGTTGTGTTAAATGGAAAATGGCTTGTTGCACAAACTTAGACAATGGTTGTGTAGGTGTGCCTGATCCTGAGAGCAAGTATCTGTATGGGAAAGGTTTAGCCTTGTGTGTTTTGACCAATGGCTTGATCTTACCTGGCCGGGACAAGGGATTTGGGGTGACGAACTTAGCTATTTCTTTGTTGATAGCACCTTTTTCTAACCACTTTTTGACCCAATTTGTTACGATCAAAGTAGTGTCTTTTGTAGGATTATTCTCAAGAACGTCATAGTATTCTGGCTTGTTGAGTTCTGTCTTGATAGCTTTGTCATCCTCTGTCAGGGATGTAATGACAGTCACTCCAGGCAGCATTGTGGGTTACCGGGAGCTGCTTTAGCTGATTTAGAGCATTTCTTTCTGCTGGTGTCATATTGTCTCTGATTCTTCTTCTATGGGTAGGGTCCACGAACTGGTGAGTACATGCTGTGATAAACGCCTCCAAGGTCGGGTCTCCTTTGGGGGCCATCCTGCTGGTGGGTGTGTACCAGGTTTTTTTTCACAAACTCTTCATCTGAAGATGCCTCGACATTTGAAACTGAGTTCTCTTCTTCTTTATTCTTTAAGTAGAAGAAACGTCGCCATCTCAGCCTTTCCACCCATGCATGCGTCCCAATCACTTGGTCTGCCACATTGACGGGTTCACGAGGTGTGGGTGCAAAGCAGTCAGGAAGACGGCACACTCGTAATCCTGTGGGAGAAAATGACTAAACTGTTTTATTCTGTTGTTTTATCCACTACCGTTTTAGCATTGTTTTGTTTGTGGGTAGTGCGGGCAAATGAGAATTTTGTTTGTGATTATATATATATATAACAAAAATCTGAGGTAAATCCTATGAATCCGCGATCACTCCAAGATGAATCGTTGTGCAGAGGCGATGAAAAGATCAATAAAGTGAATAACATCCGCACCAACATACTGTCCACTCCACCAAGTTAATTGCAAGCTTTCGCTTTATTCAAAGCTTCATCAGGCAATCTGGAAACAAATACAAAACCGGACAAACCCAAAAATTAGAGTACATATCTATGTGATGAGGGGCTAACAGAGAGAGGGGGGGGAAGGAAGGGAGGAAAGGAGAGAGATAGAGAAGGAGGGAGAGAGAGAGAGAGAGAGAGAGAGAGAGAGAGAGAGAGAGAGAGGAGAGGGGAAAAAAAGAGGGGGGGGGGGGGGGGGGGGAACAAAAAAGCCTATCAGTTATCACGATAGTTAATTTGTTGTTGTTGTTAGGCAATCAAACTTATATGTAAAATGTAAAATATCAAATGTAACATATCAAATACTCTTATAGCATCTAATAATCACCAAAGATAGACAACAAGAGAAGAAAGAGGGGGAAGGAGAGGAGAGGAGTGGTGACAGAGAGCGAGTGAAAAGGGGGAAGAGGGCACAGATTCAGTTGAAAAAAACCTCACCATTATCCAGTTATCATACACATACTGGAAGTCCATTCCTTATCATACACATACAGGGAGAGCATTCCGATCCAGGAATAGTAAACCGGGTAAGACATGCGCTAAAAACATCAATAACAAATCTCAGTAAAAGTAAAAACCACTAGTCCACTTGGCAAACAACAACTGTGATGTTCCTTCGTGAGCTCAAAATTACGAGTGAGCTACGTTTCAAAAAAGAGGCTCCCCCAATAAAAATCACTACTTTGGTTCACTACTTTATATATATATATATATATATATATATATATATATATATATATATATATATATATATATATATATATATATATATATAGAGAGAGAGAGAGAGAGAGAGAGAGAGAGAGAGAGAGAGAGAGAGAGAGAGAGAGAGATCTGTCGTGCCGAATCTGTGAAATTGCCGATACCGCGGAATCGGCAGTAATTTTGCCGATTCCGCGTAATCAGCAAATCGTTGCCTATTTCACGTATTGAGCAACGATTTGCCGAATCTGTGTAAAGGGTATTTTTTCTTGCCTATTTCACGGAATAGGCAGCCGATTACGCGGAGTGGGCAGACGATTACGCGGAATCAGCAATGTCCGCTATTATTCCGCATATTCGGCAACTTTTGAATGAATAGTTGTCACATCATCAAGCCAGTTTAATCGTGTTAAACATCCCTCTACATAATTTTCGTTTATGTAATCAGACTGAGGTATTAGTTCAGCATGAATTCATAGTCACAATTTCAATTCATAGCCTGTCATTGTGCTTTTTAGCGATCTCCTGGTCTTTCATTTACTCTGTGACACGAGATGGAGCGAAGTAAAGAAAGATTGGAATCTGAGATTGAAAAGGCCAATTTCCTGAAATACTCTCTACCAATTACCGACGATTACAGAAACATTGTCAAAATCCTCAGCGGAGAAAGTGCCAACATAAAACGTGACAGGGCATATTATTATGTCAAGGAAAAGGTTTCTCTGGTCGAAGTGGGCGGACTCAGAAAAGTGATCAAAGTAAGTAATGCTCTCTCTCTCTCTCTCTCTCTCTTGCTCTTCTCCACCCTTACTCTAGAATATATACCTGTGTGTGTGTGTGTGTGTGTGTGTGTGTGTGTGTGTGTGCTCTCGCTCTAGCTTTCGCCTTCCTCTAGTATGTGTGTGCGTGTGTGCGCGCGCGCGCGCGGTCGAGTCACGTCAGAATGTTCTTATTGACAAAGAAAGAGTGATATTGAATACCTTTTTACATCTTTAGCGCGCGCGTGTGTGTGTGTGTGTGTGTGCGTGTGCGTGCGTGTGTGCGTGCGTGCGTGCGTGCGTGTGTGTGTGTTACACAACAAAAACAATACCACTCCGCTCCGTAGACTCCACGGGTGATAAATATCCGGGCAAGACCAATCCGGCTACCGTAGCGGTTCTCGGGGGCGAACCCCGACTGGTACAGCTCCCGCCCTGAATCTGAATCTGAATCTGAATTTGGCTACGCTGCTCTGTCCCACTGGACACTTATACAGCGCTGTGCATTGCGACAGAAAGAAAAATAAACCAAACTAAAAATCAACACAAAAACAAAGGAACTAAAAATAGAATTCTCCCCAGCGTTCCATGTCTCAGGTCAGGCCAATCCGGCTACCGTAGCGGTCCCCGGGGACGTACCCCGACCGGCACAGACCCAACCATCATTGTCACTTTTTGCTGGGGAGGGAGTGATACAGTTAGAATGACAGAGTGTTAAGCTCCTGCTTTCATTTTTCATAAGAGGAAAGAGCAAGAGTTTGTATTTAATATATTGTTGCGTGTTACTCTCCCCTGTCTTCCTTTCCTTGTTTACCTCGTCTTACCTTTCATATCATGACATCTTTAATGTGTGCAGAGGACAGCTGTGTGTGTGTGTGTGTGTGTGTGTGTGTGTGTGTGTGTGTGTTGCGTGTTGCTCTCCCCTTTCTTCCTTTCCTTGTTTACCTCGTCTTACCTTTCATATTATGACATCTTTAATGTGTGCAGAGGACAGCTCTGTGTGTGTGTGTGTGTGTGTGTGTGTGTGTGTGTTGTGCTCGCTCAATTTTTCTAGCTAAAAATACACTGTAATTGAATATAACCATCAAGAGTTATAAAATAAAACAGAAGATTCAGACAATAACTCATGTATTATCATTATGTGAGAGATAAAGGGTGAGTGGGACAGACAGTACGTAAAGGCAAACTTCACTCAAGTAGAATTGTGGCTATGAATGCTGAAATGGCTCAGTGTGATTACTGTTAGCTTCAAGTTTTAGTACAAATCGTACACTTGTATTTTACATACCATTCAAATTTATGTTGAATGTTGATCTCTGTTTGAAATGAACTTATAAATTTTATTCATCCTACAAACATTTGGCCGAATCACAAAATAATATTTTACATTGACAAGTGCGAAAATGATATTGACTTATTGAAATTGAATGATAATTATAGAGTTACTGAAATTCAAATTTGCCGAATACGTGTAATAGCGGAAATTACCGATTCCGCGTAATCGGCTGCCTATTCCGTGAAATAGGCAAGAAAAAACACCCTTTACACAGTTTCGGCAAATCGTTGCTCAATACGTGAACTCGGCAACGATTTGCTGATTACGTGGAATCAGCAAAGTTACTGCCGATTCCGCGGAATCGGCAATTTCACAGATTCGGCACGACATATATATATATTACGCATATATACGCGATATTATACAGGGGTCACTCCTTCGCTTAGCTGTGGCTATCAGACCCCTGTCCCCTGAGACAAAACAAAACTACTTGGATATTTCAGCGAATGCGCCTTTATCAACCCAGAGAGGGGTCTGATAGCCACAGCTAAGCGAAGGCGTGACCCCTGTATACTGGGCAGTGTGGTAGGGTTCAATGGTCAACATATGACGATATTTTTCACGCCAGAGGGCAGTCAATGCACTAGGGGCTTATCACGCGATTTTCTTACTTGGGCGTAGTGAGAGAGAGAGTGATGGTAGGACCACTCACTGTCTCTCTCTCTTTCTTTATCCCCAACTAATAATATAGAGAGGATTAGCCCCACACGAGCGTCATGCCCTCTGGCGTGAGAAAAATCGCACTAAGTCTCTCATTGCCACAGCTAAGCGAAGAAGGTTCCCCCCACTGCCCGAAGCCCCCTCCCCCGGCGTGGACCTCTGTATTCCCAATTAATTTACAAACTTGATTGTAATCAATAATGATCAATTTGATTCCTATCCTTCGCTACCGTCCAATACCCACCCACCCTCTCCTTCCCATAACCTCATCCCCACCCCTTCCTTCCAAACCCTCCTCCCACCCCCACCCCCCTTATTTTTGCATTCCTCTAGTCCCACATGCGCAGGGTTTTTTTCTCCCAGAGTTTTTTTCCCCTCAATCCTTTATTCCTTTAAAAATGTTTACATTTTTCATGTCTTAGACAAGTGTGTCTGACTAGGGGTTTTTTTCCCTCGGAGAACTTCCGTTTTCGCCCTCACCCCTCGGTGCCAGGGTGGGGCAACCCACTTTGGGGTCAGACATGGGTTTGATGCGCTAGGCGGCGAACCCGTTTTTTTTTGTATTTGGTGACAGGTGTGCAAAGAAGTTTGAGGCTACTTGATCTGAGGTTGCGTTCTGGTGTGTAGGCAGAGAGAAGAGAGGAAAGGTAGTCTGGAAGAGAGCCTTCGAAGTAGCGATAGGCAAGAGTGGCCACTTTGTACTCTACTCTGTGTATGTGTGTATGTGTGTATGTGTGTGTGTATGTGTGTGTGTGTGTGTGTGTGTGTGTGTGTGTGTGTGTGTGTGTGTGTGTGTGTGTGTGTGTGTGTGAGCTTCTTTCACAAGCAACATTTTCTATCTTTTTGTACGCATTTATTTCTTTAGAGTTAACACTTACTCGGTATCTTTCTCTCAACTTTGCCATGAATATTGCCTTACTCCCTTGATATCTACTCAGTCTTCCTTTTATATCTGAATTTCAACTCAGTCTTCTCTTCCTTTTTGAACTCTTACTTTTTGCTTGCTGTCTGCCAGTCTTTCTTTTTACATGGAAAACGTATGTACCATACGAAACGTCTGGTTATTGACTTTCATTAAAGGACCAAATACTACCTGAACGCCTTGTGTCTTTTATGTGTCTACTCTACTCTAGCGTCAACAGGGAGCCAGTGCAGCTGTCTCAGCAGGGGTGTCACTGAATCAGTCTTACGCTTTCTGAGCACAACCCTGGCAGCAGCATTCTGGACTCTCTGAAGACGCTTGACAGTAGAGAGAGGGAGACCTGCAAGGACTGCATTGCAGTAATCAAGCCTGGATAGTATGAGAGAAACAGCAAGTTGTGTAGCAGCTTCAAATGATAAGTATGAACGAATGGAACAAAGTCGCCGAAGATGATAGAATGTTGAACGACAGACAGATGAAATGTGTTGATCGAATGAGAGAGATTCATTCAGACAGACACCTAGATACTTTACTGACTTTTGAAAAGGTACTGAATCATCCATGATTTGACATCAGACACGCATTGCTCCGTTTGATGGGACACCACAGGAAAATCAGAAACAGGGGCGGGCTTATTGATCTCAGTGTCATCAGCGAACTTATGATAATCAAAATGATTACTTTCAATGACATCTGAAAGAGGTTGGGTGTACAGAGTGAAGAGAATGGGGCCTAACACCGACCCCTGAGGGACACCACAACATAGCTGAGAGGGCTTGGAGGACAGACCATTGACCACAACCGACTGAGAACGTCCAGACAGGTATGAGCTGAACCAGTTTAAAGCAGTAGAACTGATACCAAAGGAGGCGGACAAGCGTTCAAGGAGAATGGCATGATCGATTGTGTCGAAAGCAGACGACAGATCCAGGAAGGCAACAACAGACACAAGGTTCTGATCCATGCTTGAAAGGAGGGAATCTGTGACAGCCAACAGAGCAGTTTCAGTGCTATGACAAGCGCGATAAGCAGATTGTTTTGACTCAAGAAGATCATTTTCCTGAAGATGTTGCAGAAGTTGTGATAGGACAACTTTCTCAAGCAGTTTGGAAAGAAAAGGAAGGTTGGAAACTGGTCTGTAGTTTTGTAGGAGATTGGAATCAAGGGTTGGTTTCTTCAAGAGAGGAGTGACAATGGCTTGTTTCAGATAACTATCAACTGTGCCAGACAGAAGACTGCGGTTAATGATGGAGGTGATGAGGGGGACCAAATCATCCTGACATTGTTTAACTAGTTCCGTTGGCATGGGGTCAAGGGAGGAAGTCTTATTTTGGGACTGCTTTAAGAGTTTTCTTATTTCGTCTTCAGACACAGGTCTGAACTGAGTCAAGCATGACCTCTGAAAAGGAGTGTGGGAATTGTCAATAGGGAAGTGATCAAGACCCTGCCTAAGTTTCTTGATCTTGTCAGCGAAAAATGTACAGAAAGCGTCAGGAATTTCTGGAGGGGCTATGTCCGTAGGAAGCACAAGACGTTTTGATTTCCCCATGAGTTTATCAGACACAGCAAAAAGTTGCTTGCTGGAAGAACTGTCTTTGATTTCAGCACTATAGAACTCATGTTTGGCTGCGTTCTGTTTGTCCTTGAGTGCGTCTCTATCATGCACAAAGATCATGCAGCATTAGCTTGCTGGAAGAACTGTTTTTGATTTCAGCACTATAGAACTCATGTTTGACTGCATTCTGTTTGTCCCTGAGCTCGTCTCTATCATGCACAAAGATCATGCGATCCACCGTTAGTTTGGTGGAGCGCCACTGACGTTCCACTTTACGAAGTGGGGTAGGGGGTGAACAGTGGGGTAGGGGCGATATCAAATAAGAAACCCTCTTTTGTCTGTTTGTGTTTTGTGAATTTAGTTTTTCTAATCATTTACGTTTATTTAATTACTTATTATTTGATTCTAACTTGCCTTGGCTTGGCTGTGCGCACGACCATCGTTTTTCTTCTTTTTTCTCCAACATCGGCAGAATCTTCAACTTGATGGAGGCCGATCAACGGGAAGAAGAAGAAGAAGAGAGAGAGAGAGAGAGAGAGAGAGAGAGAGAGAGAGAGAGAGAGAGAGAGAGAGAGAGAGAGAGAGAGAGAGAGAGAGGGTGGGTTATGACCAGCCTCTGATCAATATTCAACGGTCCCTATTCATTCAACAGGGAGCAATGTTCCTTTTTGTCTTTATCCCCCCCCCCCCCTCCCCTCCCATTCAACATATGACGTGTGAGGTCAACCGAGTGTGTCCTTATCGATCCCACAATTCCATATCACCCGTAGCGTTATTTCCGGCCCAGCGCGTGCATGAACGGAAGTTAGGAGAGGGATTTTCTCAAAGACGACATGTGCCTGTCCTTCATTGCCTTCGTTCTCAGAGGCCGATACTGGGGGGAGGAGGGCGGGGTACAGGGGTTCCCAGCATTCCCAGTCACCCCTTCCCCTCCAAAAGAAAGAGGGGGGGGGGGGGGCAGAGGGAAGAATGGAATAATAAGGGAGATAAATGTAATGAAATTCCATATCATAGTTTTAGCCTATTCTCCCATGAGAGGCCTTCACTACGCCTTTTACAGTCAAATCATCGTCAGCTTCGTGGGGTTGGAAGCTCCACAGACTCCCCAACCGAGTCATTGGACTCCCCCCCCCCCCCCCCCCCCCCCCCTCATGACTAGCTAATCCGCCCCCCCGACAGATTGTATGTCTGTCTGCTTGCCCCCTCTCTCTCTCTCTCTCTCTCTCTCTCTCTCTCTCTCTCTCTCTCTCTATCTCTCTCTCTGTTTTATTTTGACAGGGCCTACTTTTGATTTGAAAACCTTAATCAAGAGAGAGACTTTCCGACTTTGCGAAACGTTCTCATGGTCTTGAAATTTAGATGTTTATTATACACACACACACACACATACACATACACACACACACGCGCGCGCGCGCGCGCGCGCGCACACATCTTGCCCTTGACCCGTCAAGTCAAAGTCACCCCTCAACTACTAGGCTATGGTGAATCCTCCTTCCTATCCTCCTGACACCCATCAATGCGCCCCCCCCCCCTCTCTCTCTCTCTCTCTCGTAAACTAATCGGTCTAAAATCTAAAGTCTGAACTCTCTCTCTCTCTCTCTCTCTCTCTCTCTCTCTCTCTCTCTCTCTCTCTCTCTCTCATTTAATTGTTTATCATTTTTTTCCTGATGAATATCAATCCTCTGCTCCCTGCTTCCGTCCTCCCACTCAACACAGGATTTTCGCAGGTGCGGGCTACGGTGAAGGGTCTGGAATTGTACCCCCCCCCCCCCCCCCCCCCCCCCTCTCAAAATCTACTCCCAAATGATT
>CM065698.1:52116197-52208697 GCA_017654935.2 Phymorhynchus buccinoides | reverse complement strand
CTCTCGCTTTCCTCAAAAACTAAATGTTTGAAATGTGCATCACTAACAAACAAGGTCCGTTGCATTTAAACATAATAAAGATGCGTTCTACTGCTTAGTCACTTTGCACACATTTTGTATTGTAAGTTTAGTCTAAAGCAACACGGCCTAGGCCTAACACCAGAGAGTGTGGTGTGTAAAGAAGCGCTGCTAGCCTAACACCACAACAAAGGAAGCAGCAGGCGGATGCGTTGCTGCTGCTGCAGCAGTGATTCAGTGATGGAACGCGCTGTAGGCACTTAGGTACAGTAGGAGCGTGCATTAGCTCCATGCCGTCACGCGCGGTGCACGCGACAGTTTGGCCTGTCAGCCAATCAGGAAGAAGAAGCAATATGGAGGGGAGGGGGGGGGGGGGGGGGGGGGGGGGGGGGGCGTTGACTGCCATCAGTTTTGTTGAGTGATGGCACATACCCAGCCCACAAAGTTTAAAAATATCTTCCTTAAAAATGTCAACAACTGACAAGTTCTAAAGGAAATATTACACGCACAAAAACTAATCAGTCTGGCATAATTACAACGAATGTATGCTTAGTTGCTTGGAGCGAAAACGTTAGGCCCCCCCCCCCCCCCAACCTTGCGGGAAACATGAGGCAAATATATATGCCACTATGAAAACTTTGGAATGATTCTGTGCAGTAGCTAGTAAGTGCACAGATATTCTGAAGACTGGCGAAAAAACGATCAACAATAAACAAAGAAAGAAAGAAGGGTAGTGTGGTCGTATGGGGTCTATGTCTGGTTTTCCCCTTCTTGTTTGTTGTTTGTTTGTTGTTTGTGTGTGCATCATCAGTGTCTGGCTTTCCCCTTCTTGTTTGTTGTTTGTTTGTTGTTTGTGTGTGCATCATCAGTGTCTGGCTTTCCCCTTCTTGTTTGTTGTTTGTTTGTTGTTGTGTGTGTTGTTGTTTGTTTGTTGTTGTTTGTGTGTGCATCATCAGTGTCCTGGTTTTCCCTTCTTGTTTGTTGTTTGTTTGTTGTTGTGTGTGTGCATCATCAGTGTCCCCTGGTTTTCCCCTTCTTGTTTGTTGTTTGTTGGTTTGTGTGTGCATCATCAGTGTCTGGCTTTCCCCTTCTTGTTTGTTGTTTGTTTGTTGTTTGTGTGTGCATCATCAGTGTCTGGCTTTCCTTGAGTGTTGCAAAGTCAGGTATAAAAGGAGGCAGCGGATTTCATACAACTTGAAGTAGCAAGTGTTGTTGCGAGGGACATTGTACAGCAGACTTTACAAACAAATGGTTTAACCGATGCGCGGTTACTGCCACCTGTATCTGTATTATTAAAAAAATCGGGACTTTACTGGTGTTGCACTGCCTCCAGGCATTGCCTCCAAATGACCTCTCCATCGTTCCCACCATTTACTTTCCAGTATTATACAAGTGTTGTTAATGTACCATACTTTATATGTGTTCTGTTATCAGACCGGGCTGAAGGACGTAATCAAGCACAAGAATTTGAACATTGAGAACAAAGCGAAACAAATGACCTCTCCAGTAGGGTTATGTAGCAAGTGTTGTTGCGAGGGACATTTACAGCAGACTTTACAAACAAATGACCTCTCCAGTAGGGTTATGTAGCAAGTGTTGTTGCTTGTACAGCAGACTTTACAAACAAATGACCTCTCCAGTAGGGTTATGTAGCAAGTGTTGTTGCGAGGGACACAACTTTACAAACAAATGACCTCTCCAGTAGGACCAAGTCTGTTGTAGGGTTATTGTAGCAAGTGTTGTTATGTACGAGGGACATTGTACGGCAGACTTTACAAACAAATGACCTCTCCAGTAGGGTTATGTAGCAAGTGTTGTTACGAGGGACATTGTACGGCAGACTTTACAAACAAATGACCTCTCCAGTAGGGTTATGTAGCAAGTGTTGTTGCGAGGGACATTGTACAGCAGACTTTACAAACAAATGACCTCTCCAGTAGGGTTATGTAGCAAGTGTTGTTACGAGGGACATTGTACAGCAGACTTTACAAACAAATGACCTCTCCAGTAGGGTTATGTAGCAAGTGTTGTTACGAGGGACATTGTACAGCAGACTATGTGTGACCAAAATCACCAAGCAATAACACAACACCCGAAATCGCCTGGAACGATTTCATGCCGAATTATTATGTTGAGGTTTGTGAGGGGGGTTCGGCTCGTATGAAAGGTTACAATGGCGGGGTTGTCAAGGACAGCTGGTGTACCTCCACACTTTACTCAGAAACAGATCTTTATAAACCTGCAACCCGTTTCCAGAAACAAATCTCCTTACAAATGTGGCACGAGTTGTCCAGACAATAACAGTGGGTTCAGAAAGTCGGAAACTGACACGTACCATTGTCATAGGCTTGGGGCAGAAAAAACCCACTCGTTTTCTTGAAACAGTTTACAGCCCGTGAGTTGATTTGCAGGCGCTCGGCCTGCTACAGGTCAGAGCTTTTCTCCAACGTACTGAACTGGCTTTGCTATGGAAAGTGCTTTTTGTAGTCCCAGTTCTATAAGAACGGGACTACATTATTTGTTTCTGCCCGCCTGTCCTGACCACAAATATTCTTCTGCGATCCCAGGTTATGCCTAAATCGCCAATCCGGTGTTGAGGGCGAAGTCTGTCATCTTCTTCAGGACCTCCCTGGGTCCTCACAACTTCTGCTGGAGCTCCATCCCTTCCGGCCAGGTTTGACATCCGATGTCACGGTATTTGGGGCACTCTTGGAGGATGTGCTCAGGGGACTGGATGCCAGTGCTGTGAAGGTGTGACAGGCGTCAGCAGTGTCCCGTTTTCAATCCGAACAGTATCACCTGTTGTTGACGACTGAGACCTTGGAGGTCATCTTTATCGTATTCGATCCCTAGTCGGTTCCCCCTTGATTCACGGAACCTGGTGTGCAGGATTGGTTTTGCCTTCTTGTATGATAAAGGGTGGTCTGGCTGCCTTGCTTTGACAGTCTGTCTGTCTGCTCATTACCAGCAATGTCACAGTGGGACGGTAACCACTGCAGTACCATGCACGTTTTTGTCTTTAAACAACCGAGTTCTTCTCTGATGTCCTTCAGAAGTTGTCCATTTTCTCTGCTCTTTAAGCTCTGTAACAGAGACTGGCAGTCTGTCAGGAACATTGTGTTGGGTGAAAGAACTTCCTGTTGGTTCAGGAGTCTGGCTGCCTCGAGCATAGCGCAGGCCTCTGCTGGGAAGTTAGTGGACAGCTTTCCTGTAGGGATGGAGGTGGAGAGTCTTCTTTTGTCTGGGTACTTGATGAAGACACCTCCTCCTCCATTTCTCACCGCATTCTCAGACGAGCCATCGGTGAACACTTGGGTCCAGGTGTCTTCTGGGTACTCCCTGTCAAGGACATCCAGTGTTATGGCTTTGAGCTCCGCTTCTGAGTGGTCGTCTTTTCTTCCCACCCCAGGGATCCCCATCACAATGGGCACTTCTTCTGTCCTCCAGTCTTCAAAGTCCTGCAGTAGCTCAGCTGGTTGATCTGTGGAGGCGACATCAGGATGCAGACGCCGAAGACCTTTCAGGGCGTGGTTCATGCTCTGTATCTTCAGGCGGTTTGTGGTCATTTCTTGGAGTCTGTGGTGAAGAAAGTCTCTTTAACTTCTCACCCTGCCTTAGCAGTTTCTCGTCTCTTCTTTCTTCCAAGGAATGAAGGCCTGTAGTATTTTCGAGAGCTGCAATCGGTGTTGTTTTTAGTCCTCCTGTGGAGGCCAGCATTCTGCGCTTTGGTGAGTCTTCCTGTGTTGGTTCTGGCAGCTGTCATCCAGGAAGTGGAGGCGTATTCCAGATGCGGTCGGACTGAACCCGTGTATACCTGGGTCAGAATCTTCTTGTCTGCTACCCATTTGGTGCCTGCCAGTTTCTTCATCACAGCCATTTTCTTGACTGCCTTGACTTCCATGCGGCTGATGTACGGGCCCCAGGTGAGTTTCCGGTCTAGTTTGCCTCCAAGATATGTGGGGGTTTCCTGGTGGGGAATTTCTTCTCCCTCAATCTGCAGTTTGAAGCGTTCCAGCTTTGTGGAGAGGGAGAAACAGGTTGCTTCCGGTTTTGTCCTGTTGATGGACACGATCCACTCCTTGGACCAGTCGTTGGTGGTGTTCATGCTTTCCTGCATCCTGTGTGCAGCCGTGCTGGTGTGTTCTGCAAGATCAAACCACAAAATATGAAAACGCTTTGTGGTCCTGACCATCCTGGGAGAAATAACTGTTCCAATCTTTCATGCAGAGGCTGATCGGGGTAGGTGTGTGCGTTTATAGGGGTTCCGGAATAACCCCTTTCCCATAAAAATATAAAAAAAGAAGAACAGAAAAAAGGGTAAAATACATGACCTCAAGCAAGAGTTTTACCTTTGTTTCCCAGTAGAGGCCTTCTTTTACATTCCATAACCGCCCAACTCCAGCCATTGGAACCACCCCATCTGTACTGATCTGATCCCTGAGCCGCCCCTGCCATGCATCGAATCTCCCTCGCAAACCTCAACAATCTAATGATAACATTATCAAAAACATTAACGAGCGAATTTGTGGGCGGCAATTTCTTTGGTGTGTCACCTGAATGCATGATGTGTTAAGGGTGCACACATAGCTTAAAAACTACCAAGATATGTTTGGAAAAGTTTGTAATAAAAAAATGTGTTCATTCTGTGTAGTAAACATTGTTGCATCACACTGTAAAATAATAAAGCAGTAGTTTTCTTGAAATTCGGTGTTAAAGGAGGCATAATTTGGCAACAAAGACAACATGGCGCTCATCAGTTGACAAACCAATGGTGCTTTTTTCATTATTATCCAAATAATATTCTGTCAACATTTTCCCCTTTTGTTTGTGCGTTTTTATTTTCACGTTGGCTTCTGTCTCTAGAGTAAATCTACATTGGAGTTCAGACACAGAACAGAAGTGGTGACCATATGACAAGCCATAAAAGTGTAGCTTGAGTTAATCTGGTAATTGACAAGTGAGGAAAAGAGAAAAAAGCAATAGAGACAGAGTGTATGTGTGTTTTATTACATTTTATACGATTGCTT
Source organism: Phymorhynchus buccinoides (assembly GCA_017654935.2). Taxonomy (NCBI): domain Eukaryota; kingdom Metazoa; phylum Mollusca; class Gastropoda; order Neogastropoda; family Raphitomidae; genus Phymorhynchus; species Phymorhynchus buccinoides. The sequence goes on along the minus strand of CM065698.1, from coordinate 52,203,652 downwards.
AGCATTATAATCTGCAAATTTCGAGAGAGAGAGAGAGAGAGAGAGAGAGAGAGAGAGAGAGAGAGAGAGAGAGAGAGAGAGAGAGAGTAAACACAGACAGACGGACTTAACACACACAAAACTGTCGTTTTGAATTTGCTTTATTATTGAAGAATATTACTTGTACAATGCATTAGATATGCCAGTGAACCAGACATCCTCTGTACACTTTGTTAAAGGTACCATTGCGAACACCACCTACTACGCACTAACGGTAAAGCCATAATTAGCATAACAAACAGTAACAAGCCTTGAATGCATTAGTCATAAACCTATTGACTATTATAATGAGAGGAAAATAAAGAGAAGAAAAACACTGACAAGCATCACGTAAATGATGATTACTAAACGCATCATTAATACCACCACACAACGAAAACAAATAATACTTCAAAATAACAACCTCCCCAATCTGAATCAGAAGCAAGGCAAAACTGTTGTTCCAACATGAATAATGCCAGTAAGCTGGACTGTAATAGCGATGAAAGCATTAATCGCATCAGCCCCAATTAGGCGAGCGAGGACCCCTCTAGCTACACATCTCCACCATGGCAGTCACACCCATTTCATGTGAAACAATGGACAAAGCCCCTTTCAACAGCTTACTATTGGCCCTCAAGGGGTCGGCCCACTGCACACCATTCCATCCAAAGGCCATCCCACTGCCACATTGGTCAGGCAGGATTCTCCTCAAATTCTACTGTCTAAATGAATCTGGTGAAATCCTACTAGTTTTCTTCACTATACAGAACTTGTCGTCCCCCATACAGGAATCTGATGAAATGTCTATTGTTGTACTGTTGTATCTGACGTTGTATTGTTGTACTGTTGTATCAGACGTTGTATTGTTGTATCAGACGTTGTATTGTTGTATCAGACGTTGTATTGTTGTACTGTTGTATCAGTCGTTGTACTGTTGTATCAGACGTTGTATTTGTTGTATCAGACGTTGTATTGTTGTATCAGACGTTGTATTGTTGTATCAGACGTTGTATTGTTGTATCAGACGTTGTATTGTTGTACTGTTGTATCAGACGTTGTATCAGACGTTGTATTGTTGTATCAGACGTTGTATCAGTTGTACTGTTGTATCAGACGTTGTATTGTTGTATCAGACGTTGTATTGTTGTATCAGACGTTGTATTGTTGTACTGTTGTATCAGACGTTGTATTGTTGTATCAGACGTTGTATTGTTGTACTGTTGTATCAGACGTTGTACTGTTGTATCAGACGTTGTATTGTTGTACTGTTGTATCAGACGTTGTATTGTTGTATCAGACGTTGTATTGTTGTACTGTTGTATCAGACGTTGTACTGTTGTATCAGACGTTGTACTGTTGTATCAGACGTTGTATTGTTGTATTGTTGTATCAGACGTTGTACTTTGTACTGTTGTATCAGACGTTGTATTGTTGTACTGTTGTATCAGACGTTGTACTGTTGTATGTTGTATCAGACGTTGTACTGTTGTATCAGACGTTGTATTGTTGTACTGTTGTATCAGACGTTGTATTGTTGTATCAGACGTTGTATTGTTGTACTGTTGTATCAGACGTTGTATTGTTGTATCAGACGTTGTATTGTTGTATGTTGTATCAGACGTTGTACTGTTGTATCAGACGTTGTATTGTTGTACTGTTGTATCAGACGTTGTATTGTTGTATCAGACGTTGTATTGTTGTACTGTTGTATCAGACGTTGTACTGTTGTATCAGACGTTGTATTGTTGTATCAGACGTTGTACTGTTGTATCAGACGTTGTATTGTTGTACTGTTGTATCAGACGTTGTACTGTTGTATCAGACGTTGTACTGTTGTATCAGACGTTGTATTGTTGTACTGTTGTATCAGACGTTGTATTGTTGTATCAGACGTTGTACTGTTGTATCAGACGTTGTATTGTTGTACTGTTGTATCAGACGTTGTACTGTTGTATCAGACGTTGTACTGTTGTATCAGACGTTGTACTGTTGTATCAGACGTTGTATTGTTGTATCAGACGTTGTATTGTTGTACTGTTGTATCAGACGTTGTATTGTTGTACTGTTGTATCAGACGTTGTACTGTTGTATCAGACGTTGTACTGTTGTATCAGACGTTGTACTGTTGTATCAGACGTTGTACTGTTGTATCAGACGTTGTATTGTTGTATCAGACGTTGTATTGTTGTATCTGTTGTATGTACGTTGTATCAGTTTGTACTGTTGTATCAGACGTTGTACTGTTGTATCAGACGTTGTACTGTTGTATCAGACGTTGTATTGTTGTACTGTTGTATCAGACGTTGTATTGTTGTACTGTTGTATCAGACGTTGTACTGTTGTATCAGACGTTGTATTGTTGTACTGTTGTATCAGACGTTTCATTTGATTCGTGTGTTGGGGTCTATAGGAGTGTAGGGAACGAGAATAGTAGATTTATTTTTAGACGGAAGTATTTCACGTGAATCCTGACTCACAGACATGGTCCCAATGGGATGGCAGCTGGATTGAATGTCACCAGTGGGTCGCCCCTTACCACTGGCACTCTACAGCAAATACAGAACATGTTCATAATCACTCACCAGTTTTTAATTGGTCGCCAGTCTGTTGGCACGGAACAACTGTCAATGTTTATTTGGTTAAATAGATCTTTACACATTTAACAACGGCAATACCCTTAACATATCCACATAGGTTAGACAGCAAGATTCCAACATCAATATCGTTGTGATGACAAGTATCAATGATGTTACATTGCTGCCCCCCCCCCCCCCCCCAATTAATTGGACCTGTAATTAAGATTCATGAAACAAAAGCTAGCACTTTAAACATTTTATCAAATATTCCCAATGTTTACCAAGTCATCCTATGATACATTAAAACACGTCTACAAACACAAAACCTATTTTTAAGTGTTTCCAATCACTCCCCTCTCTCACGTTTCTATAATATAAACCTACACTATCTGGTTCATTTGAAATAAGGTTACACTAAAATTTGGCAAAAGCCTTGTATGCCAGTCTTTGGCAATTGGCTTCATTTTCCATTGCTTTCATCAATGTTCATAACTTGTGAAAATCTACCTCACTTCCATACTTGGTGACAATCCACTTCACTTTCCAAATTAAACACGGCTTCATTTTCAGTGACTTCTGACAGTTTGCTCCATTTCAAACACCCTTTGACAACTGGCTTCCTTTACCAAAATGTTTGACCAAGCTTCTAATGAATCCATCATTTACTACACCTTTTGTAGATCTGTATCTTCCCAACACTGCCTTGTTTTTTCATAGGTGAACAATCAGACCAGTGAATTAATGGGTAATGAGTTGAGCACACAATCACAGGCAGTGAACACCATCCTCACAGACACAGATGTCATGAAAAGCCCCATGACCAGAAACACTGAACCCACACACAGGACCACAACCATGATGACATCGTACAGTCCTATGACAAACCATGATGACATACATTCATACAACAAACCATGACATACAGTCATACCACAAACCATGATGACATACAGTCATACAACAAACCATGACATACAGTCATACAACAAACCATGATGACATACAGTCATACAACAAACCATGATGACATACAGTCATACAACAAACCATGATGACATACAGTCATACAACCATGACATACAGTCATACAACAAACCATGACATACAGTCATATGACAAACCATGATGACATACAGTCATACAACAAACCATGATGACATACAGTCATACAACAAACCATGATGACATACAGTCATACAACAAACCATGATGACATACAGTCATACAACAAACCATGACATACAGTCATACAACAAACCATGATGACATACGTTCATACAACAAACCATGATGACATACGTTCATACAACAAACCATGACATACAGTCATATGACAAACCATGATGACATACAGTCATAGACTCATACCACAAACCATGATGACATAGTCATACAACAAACCATGATGACATACAGTCATACAACAAACCATGATGACATACAGTCATACCACAAACCATGATGACATACAGTCATACCACAAACCATGATGACATACAGTCATACAACAAACCATGACATAGTCATACAACAAACCATGACATACAGTCATACAACAAACCATGACATACAGTCATATGACAAACCATGATGACATAGTTACAGAACAACTGATAGATCAATCCAACACCAAAACTTGGTGAACTTAGTTGGCCCTATGTGCTGCACCAAAGGGATTAGTTGACCCAACAACATCAACACCAAACCTTGGTGAACTTAGTTGGCCCTATGTGCTGCACCAAAGGGATTAGTTGACCCAACATCAACACCAAACCTTGGTGAACTTAGTTGGCCATATGTGCTGCACCAAAGGGATTAGTTGACCCAACATCATCAACACCAAACCTTGGTGAACTTAGTTGGCCATACGTGCTGCACCAAAGGGATTAGTTGACCCAACATCAACACCAAACCTTGGTGAACTTAGTTGGCCCTATGTGCTGCACCAAAGGGATTAGTTGACCCAACATCAACACCAAACCTTGGTGAACTTAGTTGGCCATATGTGCTGCACCAAAGGGATTAGTTGACCCAACATCATCAACACCAAACCTTGGTGAACTTAGTTGGCCATACATGCTGCACCAAAGGGATTAGTTGACCCAACATCAACACCAAACCTTGGTGAACTTAGTTGGCCCTATGTGCTGCACCAAAGGGATTAGTTGACCCAACATCAACACCAAACCTTGGTGAACTTAGTTGGCCATATGTGCTGCACCAAAGGGATTAGTTGACCCAACATCATCAACACCAAACCTTGGTGAACTTAGTTGGCCATATGTGCTGCACCAAAGGGATTAGTTGACCCAACATCAACACCAAACCTTGGTGAACTTAGTTGGCCATATGTGCTGCACCAAAGGGATTAGTTGACCCAACATCAACACCAAACCTTGGTGAACTTAGTTGGCCATATGTGCTGCACCAAAGGGATTAGTTGACCCAACATCAACACCAAACCTTGGTGAACTTAGTTGGCCATATGTGCTGCACCAAAGGGATTAGTTGACCCAACAACATCAACACCAAACCTTGCTGAACTTAGTTGGCCATACGTGCTGCACCAAAGGGATTGGTTGACCTTTCCCGACGGCAGCAATGTCCTTTTGGATGAGAGTGGGGGCGTGCCCTGGGCAAGGCTTCTCCATTTTAAACTCATTCCGACCCCTCCCTTAAGAATAGCAGTGTCCTTCTGTGCTGTGTGGAAGTGATGGCGGGACTGGCACACGTGTGATGCTAGGATTAAAATGATCAAACATCAAACAAAACAGGCGCCTACACTAACGCAGCAGCATGCTAAATGATACACTTGGATAAGGGAAAACACATTGTTAAACAGTAACACACAGACACATATCAGCACAATAATGTTTGCTCTTTAAATGATCTCAGTTTTCATATCATTGACTGAGGAAAAATAAAATATTCCGATGCACAAGCGTGTCAATTTCAAAGGGAAACAACTCTGTGATGACTACACAGTGGGCTGACAGAGTGGTCCTTTGGTGAGATAGCAACACTTTGATCCCTTCAACTTGTTTCTTTGTTTTAAAGTCCTGAAAACAAATCATAACTGAAATGAACCGACACAATTAGTAACAAATGAGATGTTATTTATGGCCAACGGAAAACAAATGATAACTGAAATGAACCGACACAATTAGTAACAAATGAGATGTTATTTATGGCCAACAGAAAACAACAAGAGAACCTGTTGGAGTTTACCATCACTGCCATAATCTTCTTCTTTCTATGCACCAGGGACAGTCATTCAAGCGTTATCATTGTACATTAGACTTTTACATCATTATTTCTTCTTCATACATATGTCAAATTTTAGTTACTAAAAAACGGGTTACGCCCGAAACGTTGTGACTTGTATGTTTTTGTTATTCAATTTTTCTTTTTGGGGTTTGAAATTCAACTTTGTTTTTATATTTTGTCAGAGAAAACTCCAAAACTTCTAAGATCTTTTCGCAAGCAATGCTTTCCTCACTCTCAGCTTCTGAAGACCAAATAACAATCAATTTCAATGTACAATCAGAATTAAAGTGTCCCTCGATATTATGGTGGAAATAAAGGATGGGTTCACAAACGAAGGAAGACAAATTGACAATGTATCGAAAACAAAAAAGGGAAGACATCATGCAACGTTGATAGATTTATAAAACAAACATAACAAACACACAACCAAAACCTTGTGATCTAATTAATATCATTACTGAAACTGAATGAGTTATCAGGCTACACAATCACATGATTCCATACGATATGATAAACGACAATAAAGCGCAGATAGCATACAGGATGAACTAACCCAAGTGACAGACACAATGTATGGTAATATATGCACATAATAAAGCGCAGATAGCATACAGGATGAACTAACCCAAGTGACAGACACAATGTATGGTAATATATGCACATAATAAAGTGCAGATAGCATGAAGGATGAACTAACCCAAGTGACAGACACAATGTATGGTAATATATGCACATAATAAAGTGCAGATAGCATGAAGGATGAACTAACCCAAGTGACAGACACAATGTATGGTAATATATGCACATACAATACACATTGAATACTGAGCATAAAAGGGGGCTGTTAACAACACGCATGTCAGCGGCAATCTCCTTCCCATGGGACATCCCCACACAGCCTTCCCCATGAACACAGGCCACATTATCTTCTTCACACACAGACGCACTCTTTGTCACAGCTTTGTTTTAGACCAGGCACAAACACGACTGTGTTTACTCCTCTTCATTTACATGCATGTACATGTACATTCTTAGTTTACATCAAAAGAAAACAAGCACAACACTCTTTTTACAAACTTTTACATTGACATGTACGTATAGTAAAATGATGACAAATGCACATACAAAGAACCTTTGACATATGGTTAAATGCATGTTAACACGTTTACAACATTCTGTCACTGTAAGCAAGTAGGGCTATTTGTTCAATTATTATAAACAAAGAACCAGTATCACTACTTCTCGCTATCATTATACCAGTACTTAGTTCAAGTTACAGTACACTTTACATTGTTCAATACATGTTGCACACTGTTGATTCTGTCTTATTTAGTTAGCATAGGTGGTGTTCATAACAGACTCCAGAGGCTCCAGTTTGGGTTCTGAAGACAATGTAAGTTTCAGAAAAAACAGGGAGGGATTTTTAGGACGCAATATTCAGCATAAAAATATGATAAAACTCCATCAGATGTTATGCAAAACTTTTAAGTAAAAAAGAAATTTAAGTTGAGAGGGTCAAGAGTCTACTTAAAAAAGACATGTTTTCAATATTTTTTTGGGGGGTGAGTGTGTGTGCACTTAAACATTCTCACAAGTAAAATTCCAATTATCGACCGAGCAAATAGTATGGTTAGCCTCTCACTAACCATGGTGCCTCTCCCCATCCCGCCCAAACTCATCTTTTCTTTCTGTGCAAGTTGCAAACATTATCTTCCTAATCAGCTTATAGATTGTGCCAAGTCAGGTGGTTTGGAGAAAAAAATGCCATCAAAACCACTGCTGTTTTTCTATCTTTCCTTGACCAAGCTGCTGAGCTGTGTACAATAATTCATACTGCACACTTTCAATACTTCTCCACACACACCCATGTTACAACCAAAGAGAACATGTGAAGAAGAAAAAAGGAAGAAATAATAATGACTTTCCTTAACTCTTCTAGCACCGCAGGCAAATGCATTCACCCAAGACATCACTCTACACTCCCACCAAATGCAAAGACATTCACTGCCAGGCACCCTGTCATGATGAACTCTTCTAGCACCGTGGGCGAATGCATTCACCCAAAATGCACATCGCTCTACACTCCAACCAAATGCAAAGACATTCACTGCCAAGCACCCTGCCATGTGTTGGTCTATTTTTAGAGCCTATGCCACTGTTTCTTCCGTTAACGCAATGCATGAGCATTAAAACGGTCACTGTCCTCTTGTCTGCTGAGCTGCATGGGACAACCAGGAAGGTCAAAACATGCATGGTGTGAGAAGAGTTAACCATGCTCTGAGCTGCATGGAACAACCAGGAAGGTCAAAACATGCATGGTGTGAGAAGAGTTAACCATGCTCTGAGATGCATGGGACAACCAGGAAGGTCAAAACATGCATGGTGTGAGAAGAGTTAACCATGCTCTGAGCTGCATGGGAGAAGAGTTAACCATGCTCTGAGATGCATGGGACAACCAGGAAGGTCAAAACATGCATGGTGTGAGAAGAGTTAACCATGCTCTGAGCTGCATGGGACAACCAGGAAGGTCAAAACATGCATGGTGTGAGAAGAGTTAACCATGGATGCATGGGACAACCAGGAAGGTCAAAACATGCATGGTGTGAGAAGAGTTAACCATGCTCTGAGATGCATGGGACAACCAGGAAGGTCAAAACATGCATGGTGTGAGAAGAGTTAACCATGCTCTGAGCTGCATGGGACAACCAGGAAGGTCAAAACATGCATGGTGTGAGAAGAGTTAACCATGCTCTGAGCTGCATGGGACAACCAGGAAGGTCAAAACATGCATGGTGTGAGAAGAGTTAACCATGCTCTGAGCTGCATGGGACAACCAGGAAGGTCAAAACATGCATGGTGTGAGAAGAGTTAACCATGCTCTGAGCTGCATGGGACAGAAACACAGGGAATAGTCTTCACCCTTTCTTCTTCTTTGATCCCATTACAACCATGGCTGTTCTTCATTATCAACATTTCTGTTTAGAAAAGCAATTATTCCAGAACATCGAACTTCTTTTCATTAATCATTACTTTACCCTCCATCTTTTATATATCATAGAGGGAAACCCCCCACAATCCATCACTACTTTGTCAACTGTAATAACTGTAACAACTGGCCCCAATGTGGCACAGACTTGGCCCCAGGCTGTGTGCTGCAGGCCTTCTGTCCACCAGCAGTAGCACTGATATTGATGTTATTAGCACTGATATTGCACAACAGCTCTGGCAAGATGGGAGGGATCACTGAGGAACCATATGGGCTATGGACTATGGTAGGTCCACATTAAATTAATCAACACACGCTGGTGAAACCTGTATTTTTATTTTTTAAAAATAAAAGAAGACAAAATCAATAATCACAGTGTACATGTGTGTGTGTGTGTGTCAGTGTGTCAGTGTGTGTGTGTGTGTGTGTGTGTGTGTGTCAGTGTGTGTGTGTCAGTGTGTGTGTGTGTGTGTGTGTGTGTGTGTGTGTGTCAGTGTGTATGTGTCAGTGTGTGTATGTCAGTGTGTGTGTGTGTGTATGTGTGTCAGTGTATGTGTGTGTCAGTGTGTGTGTGTGTGTCAGTGTGTGTATGTGTGCCTGTGTGTATATATGATCCTTAACACCTGTGCAATGCCCCACGAATTAGTGTAAGTTGCTGGATACAGTGGCACTGGAGTAATATATTACTAGCTGTCTGAATACATGAAAAGAGCAAAGAATCCAGAATAAATACAATGGTCCACCATAATAATGATCGGCACACATCAACCAAACACAGGACAACTGTAAGCAGTACATTGGCAAAACATCCACAATAGGGTCAATACATGTACAGTAAAGGTCACAACAAGAAACATGTACTATTCCACAGAACAATAACTGTATAATTAATGTCGCCTCAAACACAAAACAAATTGTACACAAATATCTGAACTGAAATGAAGGACAAAAGGAGGCTCACTGTCGCCCGGACAGCGCAGGGTAAGAAATAGAGGGTAAAAGTTAGCATGAACACAAAAACATTGAACACAAGACATCTATATCATCATCGTTAGCAGCTCAACAACGGAGTATTAACAGAAAAAGCAGCTTTTTTTAGATTTAAAAACTAAACCAACTGGTCATACAGGGAGAACTCTTCTCTACTGGACATCCACATCAATGAAAGAAGAAGACGACAATTTGCAACAGCGTATACTGACCACCATCAGCAGTTGACCAACCCAACAACCAGGACTCATTTCTAACTTTACCCTCAGCCAGGCAACACGACAATGTTCAAACTAAGGCCTAGGCAAAATGGACATCAGTGCAGCTGATTTTCATCAGTGACATTCTCGCAAAACATCACGATACAAAAAAAGAAGAAGAAAGCCAGCAACTGTTTTAATTAGTTATACAGCACTGAACGGTTGCTTGGCGGCGCCTTAACGCGTGCAAAGCGCATCAATGTAGAAGCAACCAGCAGAGAGCTCAACGCAGGACCAACAATGTGTCAGGCTGACTTGGCTTTGTCTCTTTCTCCTAAACTCTCTGGCTGTTGGTAGCCCACTACACAGAAGAGAGCTTAACGCAGGACCAACAATGTGTCAGGATGACTTGGCTTTGTCTCTTTCTCCTAAACTCTCTGGCTGTTGGTAGCCCACTACACAGAAGAGAGCTTAACGCAGGACCAACAATGTGTCAGGATGACTTGGCTTTGTCTCTTTCTCCTAAACTCTCTGGCTGTTGGTAGCCCACTACACAGAAGAGAGCTTAACGCAGGACCAACAATGTGTCAGGATGACTTGGCTTTGTCTCTTTCTCCTAAACTCTCTGGCTGTTGGTAGCCCACTACACAGAAGAGAGCTTAACGCAGGACCAACAATGTGTCAGGCTGACTTGGCTTTGTCTCTTTCTCCTAAACTCTCTGGCTGTTGGTAGCCCACTACACAGAAGAGAGCTTAACGCAGGACCAACAATGTGTCAGGCTGACTTGGCTTTGTCTCTTTCTCCTAAACTCTCTGGCTGTTGGTAGCACACTACACAGAAGAGAGCTTAACGCAGGACCAACAATGTGTCAGGCTGACTTGGCTTTGTCTCTTTCTCCTAAACTCTCTGGCTGTTGGTAGCACACTACACAGAAGAGAGCTTAACGCAGGACCAACAATGTGTCAGGCTGACTTGGCTTTGTCTCTTTCTCCTAAACTCTCTGGCTGTTGGTAGCCCACTACACAGAAGAGAGCTTAACGCAGGACCAACAATGTGTCAGGATGACTTGGCTTTGTCTCTTTCTCCTAAACTCTCTGGCTGTTGGTAGCCCACTACACAGAAGAGAGCTTAACGCAGGACCAACAATGTGTCAGGCTGACTTGGCTTTGTCTCTTTCTCCTAAACTCTCTGGCTGTTGGTAGCACACTACACAGAAGAGAGCTTAACGCAGGACCAACAATGTGTCAGGATGACTTGGCTTTGTCTCTTTCTCCTAAACTCTCTGGCTGTTGGTAGCCCACTACACAGAAGCGCTCATTTCCCACCTTGTTTGAGCTTGTTGCCTTTTCTCGTTTTGTTTGTTTGTACTCAGCAGTTGTTTTTATCTCTGTTATTCCAGATGTACATATGTAGGTGGTAGCACACTGAAATGACAGTTATTCCATTTGACCAGTAGTTACATTCATCAGTTAGTTATCCTACTTAACATGCAGTTGCAGGAGTTATTTCAGGTCACCTGTTCCTAGGAGTGGATGAAGGAGCCACACAGACAGGTGTCCATACCATGACCAGCCTTCAACCCTTTCTCACATGTCCAACCTTGCTACACACACAGTCCAAACTGTGCTCTTCACATCATCTGTCCCCCCATTTACAGACAGGTGTCCATCCATGACCAGCCTTCAACCCTTTCTCACATGTCCAACCTTGCTACACACACAGTCCAAACTGTGCTCTTCACATCATCTGTCCCCCCATTTACAGACAGGTGTCCATACCATGACCAGCCTTCAACCCTTTCTCACATGTCCAACCTTGCTACACATACAGTCCAAACTGTGCTCCTCACATCATCTGTCCACCATTTACACAGACAGGTGTCCATACCATGACCAGCCTTCAACCCTTTCTCACATGTCCAACCTTGCTACACATACAGTCCAAACTGTGCTCCTCACATCATCTGTCCACCATTTACACAGACAGGTGTCCATACCATGACCAGCCTTCAACCCTTTCCAGACCTGCCTACTTGGAATTTTCCCAATCAGTAGCCCAGCCATCAATTTTCAGTAGCATGGCAAATTTTTCCATAGCATCCACAAACAACGGCAATCGATTTGTTCTCTTCCTGAGCCGAAACGCACTGCTTAATATGTTTCGCCGATTGAACGTGTTGACGGCAATCGTCTCTACAGCCATGATTCACAGAGAAGTCCGCATGGCAGAGGTTGCACTGCAGCGAGCATGGTTCGCACAGAGTCAACTTCTGACGATGCAAGGCCACTCCTCCGTGTCAGCTATTTGAAAAACTTGTGCGGCAGGCCGATGTTTTTTCTTAGAACAAGATGGTGTGCCAGATGATTTTCGTTTTCTGGTTTGCGTTCGTTTTTCTTCGTTTGAAACATCTCCCGAATCGCTACTGCTGCTGGAGTCCGCCATTTTTTTCAGAGAAAATAATAAGAACGCATGCGCAGTCACTTTGATAAAAACGGAAGTGACTAGGTTATCGCGCGTGACACGGCGTCTGCTCTTAGAAACAGACAAAACGGGGAACGACATAACAAAAATGAAATGCGGCGGCAATTTGTTTTTTCCGTAGCAACGTTAAGGTTGCCGTAGCTCCGTAGCAAAGCTTTATTTTTCGTAGCTGCTATGGCCAAATCGTAGCAGTAGGCAGGTCTGCCTTTCTCATCCAACCTTGCTACACACACAGTCCAAACTGTGCTCTTCACATCATCTGTCCCCCCATTTACAGACAGGTGTCCATACCACGACCAGCCTTCAACCCTTTCTCATCCAACCTTGCTACACATACAGTCCAAACTGTGCTCCTCACATCATCTCTGTCCCCCATTTACACAGACAGGTGTCCATACCATGACCAGCCTTCAACCCTTTCTCATCCAACCTTGCTACACATACAGTCCAAACTGTGCTCCTCACATCATCTCTGTCCACCATTTTACACAGACAGGTGTCCATACCATGACCAGCCTTCAACCCTTTCTCACATGTCCAACCTTGCTACACATACAGTCCAAACTGTGCTCCTCACATCATCTGTCCACCATTTACAGACAGGTGTCCATACCATGACCACCCTTCAACCCTTTCTCACATGTCCAACCTTGCTACACATACAGTCCAAACTGTGCTCTTCACATCATCTGTCCACCATTTTACACAGACAGGTGTCCATACCATGACCACCCTTCAACCCTTTCTCACATGTCCAACCTTGCTACACATACAGTCCAAACTGTGCTCCTCACATCATCTCTGTCCACCATTTTACAGATTATTTCTCGCTGATGGTGAATCAGTCTGATTTGTTTTCCATTCAGCAACATTCTGCTTCAGTCTGTTCATCGTCATATCATCCACTTCCAGATTATTGGTAGAAGCTCAATGACCATTTCCTTTTTCCTTAATACAATGTTCCCCCCAGCTTCAATACATATACAAAACAATAAATAACCGAAGGGTTAATAATAATGAATACACAAGACAACGCATAGTATATCAAGAAAAACACGTCTCCAAAACTTCAAACCATGGCAATTTGTTAATATTTGTTAAAAGACACATTCTCGTAGTTACATGAATTAGAGTCCTATTGACAGTGTTGGCCAAGCAATAATAATGCACACAATCGTGTGCAGCAATGAACATCAAGAGCTGTATCGTTGTCAGTAACTTCACTGTACACGGCCGTCCTCTTGCACGTCAATCAGACACTGAGTTTCTGTGTGCTCCATGTTCCATGAACATTGGCACTGTCTTTGGAGAATGATTGCTCACGTTCCTAACCGCTACAAGATGTCTGCCTCTACTTGACAGTTCATCATTTAAAGCACATCATTATGCATCCACCACACAGACTGTCAAAGTAGGTCAGTGTTGATAGCTCTCCACGGAGCTGTTTCTGATCAAATCTCCATCATTCATTAGAGTCACCACTCAAAGTTTGTGTTTGACAGTAACTTACAGCTTTCACACTTGTTCCATGTGTGTGTGAGTGTGTGTGTGTGTTTATGTGTGCATGCTTTGGGAGAATCTTTCACTTTTATCAGTGTTCCAGATTGTGTATGTGTGTGTGTGTGTGCATGCGTGGAAAACGTACAAGCGTGAAGCGATAGCAGCAGGAACCTTTCCCCGGCTATGAAAAAGCATGATACCATTGACATTGAAACAGCGATTGGTGATTACCATACAATAATTTTAATTTATATTAGACACAACCCGGCAAAGCGAAGTAGAAATACTCCCAAGCCACAGCGTTTCAATGTTCACCATGGGTGTCCATATCAGCCACAGACGGTGCCAAGAAATCCACCACTGATCCCTGGACGAAAAACCACCACCCAGGAACAAGCGAGCAAAGAGGCAGGCAAGGTGGAGTGGAGCTGGACGCCAGCTGACTGGGGCTGAACCCTTTGCTTCATGCTGTCACCGTGCAAAGGGCCAGCACTCCATGCCCGTTACTCTTCCGTCACTAAAAACAGGGTGGACATTTATTGGGGAGTCAAAGTTGCTCCCGTGTTCCCTGCAGTTTTCTAGACTGTGGACCGGAAGGCGTTGTGTCTGTGAACAATTGGCCAGGAAGAGGTCAAGTGATGAGCATCACCATAGCTAAGTGTTGCACTCCCTTTCTTCTTTCAACACTTTACCTATACTTTAAAAAAACCATGGACTGGTATAGATTTTCCTCTATACACAACTCTAAATCCTGAAGATTGAAAATGTAAGATGTATTTTATCACATTCACTTTGCTGAACACTTAGCGCATAACATTTCAGACGTCCTTTGAATGTTCTGTGTACAGTACTTCAGATTCACAACGCTTTAGAAAGATGTCAACACTTTCCCTACACTTCTAGCGACTCTGGACTGGAGGGCAAGATGAGCGACGTCGATGGCAAAGACGACGCGTGTTGCTGTTGTTGTTGCAGGGTCAGCAGGTGGTCAGCGGCGCGGTGGACGTCCCAGGCGTGGGCCATGAGGGCTCGCTTACAGCCGTGGACGTCGGCCAGGTGCAGGGACAGCAGCTGTTTGAGGCCAATGTACTTGACCGCTTGACCCAAGTCACCCTGGGTCTCCTCCAGGGCTGTCCTGCATTCCTCGTAGCTGACCTGGACACATAAATAATGACATATTGATCACTGTAATGATAACATGTAATGTACTTGACCGCTTGACCCAAGTCACCCTGGGTTTCCCCCAGGGCTGTCCTGCATTCCTCGTAGCTGACCTGAAGATAATAGACCAGATGAGACCAATTAATGCAGTGAAGTAAAATACTAATTAAATGATATGTATTTGGTACTGGTATTTGATGTTTGGGGCATTAATACTGTGTTAATTTGATAATAGACAGTACATGTGCTAGCAGCTACATTGCCTTGCCTGATGCTGATCAAGGATAAATGAGGTTGTAGGATTGAGGTTGTCTGTGGATAACAATGTTCAGAGTACCAATCTACCAACTTTGAAGCATGTAAGTGCAAAAAATTTAACTCACCTCATTGTCCAGAATCCTCTGCAGGGTCTCTACCTCTTCGCCGCTCTTCTGCCTAAAAACACACAACACAGCGCAGAGAAACAGGGTCAGTGGGGGACAGAGACATTACTGTATTAAAAACACACAGCACAGCGCAGAGAAACAGGGTCAGTGGGGGACAGAGACATTACTGTATTAAAAACACACAGCACAGCGCAGAGAAACAGGGTCAGTGGGACACAGAGACATTACTGTATTAAAAACACACAACACAGCGCAGAGAAACAGGGTCACACAATGGACACAGAGACATTACTGTATTAAAAACACACAACACAGCGCAGAGAAACAGGGTCACACAATGGACACAGAGACATTACTGTATTAAAAACACACAGCACAGCGCAGAGAAACAGGGTCACACAATGGACACAGAGACATTACTGTATTAAAAACACACAGCACAGCGCAGAGAAACAGGGTCAGTGGGACAGAGACATTACTGTACTGTGCATACAGTGGGGAAAAATATATCACGTTTACTTAAATGGCACACAGAATATTTCTACACATACACACCAAATGTGAGCACATATGACTGAGCATGTACACACACAACGTAACAAGCACACACACACACTGGACGTGCATGTACACACACAACGTAACAAGCACACACACACACACGACTGTGCATGCACACACACAACATAACAAGCACACACACACACTGGATGTGCATGTACACACACAACGTAACAAGCACACACACACACTGGATGTGCATGTACACACACAACGTAACAAGCACACACACACACACACACTGGATGTGCATGTACACACACAACGTAACAAGCACACACACACACTGGATGTGCATGTACACACACAACGTAACAAGCACACACACACACTGGATGTGCATGTACACACACAACGTAACAAGCACACACACACACTGGATGTGCATGTACACACACAACGTAACAAGCACACACACACACTGGATGTGCATGAACACACACAACGTAACAAGCACACACACACACTGGATGTGCATGCACACACAACATAACAAGCACACACACACACACACTGGATGTGCATGCACACACAACGTAACAAGCACACACACACACACTGGATGTGCATGCACACACAACATAACAAGCACACACACACACACACACTGGATGTGCATGCACACACACAATGTAACAAGCACACACACTGGATGTGCATGTACACACACAACGTAACAAGCACACACACTGGATGTGCATGCACACACAACGTAACAAGCACACACACTGGATGTGCATGCACACACACAATGTAACAAGCACACACACACACACACTGGATGTGCATGCACACACACAACGTAACAAGCACACACACACACTGGATGTGCATGTACACACACAACGTAACAAGCACACACACACACACGACTGTGCATGCACACACACAACATAACAAGCACACACACACACTGGATGTGCATGTACACACACAACGTAACAAGCACACACACACACTGGATGTGCATGTACACACACAACGTAACAAGCACACACACACACACACTGGATGTGCATGCACACACACAATGTAACAACACACACACACACACACTGGATGTGCATGCACACACACAACATAACAAGCACACACACACACTGGATGTGCATGTACACACACAATGTAACAAGCACACAAACACACACTGGATGTGCATGTACACACACAATGTAACAAGCACACACACACACACACTGGATGTGCATGTACACACACAACGTAACAAGCACACACACTGGATGTGCATGCACACACACAACGTAACAAGCACAAACACACACTGGATGTGCATGTACACACACAACGTAACAAGCACACACACACACTGGATGTGCATGTACACACACAACGTAACAAGCACACACACACACACTGGATGTGCATGTACACACACAACGTAACAAGCACACACACACACTGGATGTGCATGTACACACACAACGTAACAAGCACACACACACACTGGATGTGCATGTACACACACAACGTAACAAGCACACACACACACTGGATGTGCATGTACACACACAACGTAACAAGCACACACACACACACACGGATGTGCATGCACACACACAACATAACAAGCACACACACACACTGGATGTGCATGTACACACACAACGTAACAAGCACACACACACACTGGATGTGCATGTACACACACAACGTAACAAGCACACACACACACACTGGATGTGCATGCACACACACAATGTAACAAGCACACACACACACACACTGGATGTGCATGCACACACACAACGTAACAAGCACACACACACACTGGATGTGCATGTACACACACAATGTAACAAGCACACAAACACACACTGGATGTGCATGTACACACACAATGTAACAAGCACACAAACACACACTGGATGTGCATGTACACACACAACGTAACAAGCACACACACTGGATGTGCATGCACACACACAACGTAACAAGCACAAACACACACTGGATGTGCATGTACACACACAACGTAACAAGCACACACACACACTGGATGTGCATGTACACACACAACGTAACAAGCACACACACACACACTGGATGTGCATGTACACACACAACGTAACAAGCACACACACACACTGGATGTGCATGTACACACACAACGTAACAAGCACACACACACACTGGATGTGCATGTACACACACAACGTAACAAGCACACACACACACTGGATGTGCATGTACACACACAACGTAACAAGCACACACACACACACACGATGTGCATGCACACACACAACATAACAAGCACACACACACACTGGATGTGCATGTACACACACAACGTAACAAGCACACACACACACTGGATGTGCATGTACACACACAACGTAACAAGCACACACACACACACACTGGATGTGCATGCACACACACAATGTAACAAGCACACACACACACACACTGGATGTGCATGCACACACACAACATAACAAGCACACACACACACTGGATGTGCATGTACACACACAATGTAACAAGCACACAAACACACACTGGATGTGCATGTACACACACAATGTAACAAGCACACAAACACACACATGTGCATGTACACACACAACGTAACAAGCACACACACTGGATGTGCATGCACACACACAACGTAACAAGCACAAACACACACTGGATGTGCATGTACACACACAACGTAACAAGCACACACACACACTGGATGTGCATGTACACACACAACGTAACAAGCACACACACTGGATGTGCATGTACACACACAACGTAACAAGCACACACACACACTGGATGTGCATGTACACACACAACGTAACAAGCACACAAACACACAGTGGATGTGCATGCACGCGCACTCACACACACACACCTCCCGCACACACAAGTTTTAATCATTAATCATAATTGCATGCACAGTTCACAAATAGTAAAGGGTCACTTTGCTGACCTCTTCATAAACCAGTTCCCTTACAAGTTAAACCAGAAACCCACATCAACAGTCTAGCAGCTTCATCAAACATACAGTGCACTAGTTAAAGATAAATCAAACACACAGTACACTAGTTAAGATAAATCAAACATATAGTGCACTAGTTAAAGATAAATCAAACATATAGTGCACTAGTTAAAGATAAATCAAACATATAGAGCACTAGTTAAAGATAAATCAAACACACAGTGCACTAGTTAAGATAAATCAAACATATAGAGCACTAGTTAAAGATAAATCAAACATATAGTGCACTATTTAAAGATAAATCAAACATACAGTACATTAGTTAAAGATAAATCAAACACACAGTACACTAGTTAAGATAAATCAAACATATAGAGCACTAGTTAAAGATAAATCAAACACACAGTACACTAGTTAAGATAAATCAAACATATAGTGCACTAGTTAAAGATAAATCAAACATATAGAGCACTAGTTAAAGATAAATCAAACATACAGTGCACTAGTTAAAGATAAATCAAACATATAGTGCACTAGTTAAAGATAAATCAAACATTAACTAGATAAATCAAACATATAGTGCACTACTTAAAGATAAATCAAACATATAGTGCACTACTTAAAGATAAATCAAACATACAGTACATTAGTTAAAGATAAATCAAACATATAGAGCACTAGTTAAAGATAAATCAAACACACAGTGCACTAGTTAAGATAAATCAAACATATAGAGCACTAGTTAAAGATAAATCAAACATATAGTGCACTACTTAAAGATAAATCAAACATACAGTACATTAGTTAAAGATAAATCAAACACACAGTACACTAGTTAAGATAAATCAAACATATAGAGCACTAGTTAAAGATAATCAAACATACAGTACACTAGTTAAAGATAAATCAAGCATAAAAACATTCAAAATATTTTCTTCCTGCCCATCTGAAAACAGTGAGACACACACGTTGACCTGTAGGCAACAGAAACAAGTGATTTTGCCTTCAGCTTATCTACAGTATATGCTATTTTCTGTGGAAAAGAAAGCTTGTGGCTTTGACATCTGAGCAGAATAGACTACGTAAAGTACATTTCAAACATTGTTTCTTCTTTTTTTGGGTGGTCAATTTAGGACAAGATCAAACCAATGCTAGGTTTCATTACTCTGACCACTTTTGAGTTTTTGTCATACATCATTAGTGCAAATGTTATGTAATACTTTGGTGAAAAAAGGTGAGGGGTTGAGAAGTAATGAAAACAAGGCATGGGAAGAGACTTTTATTGCGCAGCATACTGTAAACTTACATACAGTACCTAAATATAATATATATTCTACAGCTTTATAACCTAGTTACAAAATAGTTAATATTTTCAAAGCATTCACAGCAGCAGCATGTTATAAAACATCACACTCTGTATATTTTGAGTTAAAGATCCTAAATAATAAAACAAACAACACACACTTCCTGAGCCATCCACCCCCACACACCTAATATCAGAATATACATTTATAGGTGAGCCCACACCAACAACACTCTGAAATAATAAAACAAACAACACACACTTCCTGAGCCATCCACCCCCACACACCTAATATCAGAATATACATTTATAGGTGAGCCCACAACAACAAAACTCTGAAATACAAATTTACTGTAGATGCATAAAAACAAGTTTCCATGTAGTTTAAACACACTGTTCAGACCAAACGGCATCAGAATTGTGTGAAGTCCAATCCTGTGAAAACCTCAGTAAAAGGACTATCAGCCCCAGACTGTAGAGGGACAACACTGAAACCAGTTCCCAACATGACCAATGTGGCAGGGCTTAGCAACAAATTGCCTGGAAATAATACTTGACAGTACAGAGCACACTCATGGAAAGAAGTCAAGACCTCTGGCACCAGAAACAAACCCTCTGCCAGCAGTTCTTCACCTCTGAAACTGGCAAATCCCCCCACAATACTCATGCCTCTTTATCAATAAACAAAATATGTTCTCAATGCACGCTTGTAATTTGCATATGCTTCAAATCGAGGCTTACACATTATATCGATACCATACATCAACGTATTTCAAACAAGTATGAAACAACCTGGCATCAACATTGTAATTAAGCGCATTGCCGCCGCACACACTCGCGTTGATATTGTCATATTACTGGCATTACAAAAACTATCACAGCCCGACATGTACACAGTTGACAGTAATTGAAAATCTTTATCTCTCTCGACTCTGGCAGTACAAAAAACGAAACAAAACAACATTATTTCACAATGTAAGAATGGTTTTTCACAACGCAAAATCAACCCTAACATATACAAAATACCCCAAAGAAGGGATGTCTGTGCTACAAGAATCCCCTCACATTAGTTGCACATTCCTACTGTCTTACAATAAGACTACAAGAATCCCCTCACATTAGTTGCACATTCCTACTGTCTTACAATAAGACTACAAGAATCCCCTCACATTAGTTGCACATTCCTACTGTCTTACGCAAGACTACAAGAATCCCCTCACATTAGTTGCACATTCCTACTGTCTTACGCAAGACTACAAGAATCCCCTCACATTAGTTGCACATTCCTACTGTCTTACGCAAGACTACAAGAATCCCCTCACATTAGTTGCACATTCCTACTGTCTTACGCAAGACTACAAGAATCCCCTCACATTAGTTGCAGATTCCTACTGTCTTACGCAAGACTACAAGAATCCCCTCACATTAGTTGCACATTCCTACTGTCTTACGCAAGACTACAATAATCCCCTCACATTAGTTGCACATTCCTACTGTCTTACGCAAGACTACAAGAATCCCCTCACATTAGTTGCACATTCCTACTGTCTTACGCAAGACTACAAGAATCCCCTCACATTAGTTGCACATTCCTACTGTCTTACGCAAGACTACAAGAATCCCCTCACATTAGTTGCACATTCCTACTGTCTTACGCAAGACTACAAGAATCCCCTCACATTAGTTGCACATTCCTACTGTCTTACGCAAGACTACAAGAATCCCCTCACATTAGTTGCACATTCCTACTGTCTTACGCAAGACTACAAGAATCCCCTCACATTAGTTGCACATTCCTACTGTCTTACGCAAGACTACAATAATCCCCTCACATTAGTTGCACATTCCTACTGTCTTACGCAAGACTACAAGAATCCCCTCACATTAGTTGCACATTCCTACTGTCTTACGCAAGACTACAAGAATCCCCTCACATTAGTTGCACATTCCTACTGTCTTACGCAAGACTACAAGAATCCCCTCACATTAGTTGCACATTCCTACTGTCTTACGCAAGACTACAAGAATCCCCTCACATTAGTTGCACATTCCTACTGTCTTACGCAAGACTACAAGAATCCCCTCACATTAGTTGCACATTCCTACTGTCTTACGCAAGACTACAAGAATCCCCTCACATTAGTTGCAGATTCCTACTGTCTTACGCAAGACTACAAGAATCCCCTCACATTAGTTGCACATTCCTACTGTCTTACGCAAGACTACAAGAATCCCCTCACATTAGTTGCACATTCCTACTGTCTTACGCAAGACTACAAGAATCCCCTCACATTAGTTGCACATTCCTACTGTCTTACGCAAGACTACAAGAATCCCCTCACATTAGTTGCAGATTCCTACTGTCTTACGCAAGACTACAAGAATCCCCTCACATTAGTTGCACATTCCTACTGTCTTACGCAAGACTACAATAATCCCCTCACATTAGTTGCACATTCCTACTGTCTTACGCAAGACTACAATAATCCCCTCACATTAGTTGCAGATTCCTACTGTCTTACGCAAGACTACAAGAATCCCCTCACATTAGTTGCACATTCCTACTGTCTTACGCAAGACTACAAGAATCCCCTCACATTAGTTGCAGATTCCTACTGTCTTACGCAAGACTACAAGAATCCCCTCACATTAGTTGCAGATTCCTACTGTCTTACGCAAGACTACAAGAATCCCCTCACATTGGTTGCAGATTCCTACTGTCTTACGCAAGACTACAAGAATCCCCTCACATTAGTTGCACATTCCTACTGTCTTACGCAAGACTACAAGAATCCCCTCACATTAGTTGCAGATTCCTACTGTCTTACGCAAGACTACAAGAATCCCCTCACATTAGTTGCACATTCCTACTGTCTTACGCAAGACTACAAGAATCCCCTCACATTAGTTGCACATTCCTACTGTCTTACAATAAGACTACAAGAATCCCCTCACATTAGTTGCAGATTCCTACTGTCTTACGCAAGACTACAAGAATCCCCTCACATTGGTTGCAGATTCCTACTGTCTTACGCAAGACTACAAAAATCCCCTCACATTAGTTGCAGATTCCTACTGTCTTACGCAAGACTACAAGAATCCCCTCACATTAGTTGCAGATTCCTACTGTCTTACGCAAGACTACAAGAATCCCCTCACATTGGTTGCAGATTCCTACTGTCTTACGCAAGACTACAAGAATCCCCTCACATTAGTTGCACATTCCTACTGTCTTACGCAAGACTACAAGAATCCCCTCACATTAGTTGCACATTCCTACTGTCTTACGCAAGACTACAAGAATCCCCTCACATTGGTTGCAGATTCCTACTGTCTTACGCAAGACTACAAGAATCCCCTCACATTAGTTGCAGATTCCTACTGTCTTACAATAAGACTACAAGAATCCCCTCACATTAGTTGCAGATTCCTACTGTCTTACGCAAGACTACAAAAATCCCCTCACATTGGTTGCACCTACTGTCTTATTCCTACTGTCTTACGTCTTAAAGACTACAAAAATCCCCTCACATTAGTTGCAGATTCCTACTGTCTTACAAGACTATAATCCCCTCACATTAGTTGCACATTCCTACTGTCTTAAAACTACAAAAATCCCCTCACATTAGTTGCAGATTCCTACTGTCTTACGCAAGACTACAAGAATCCCCTCACATTAGTTGCACATTCCTACTGTCTTACGCAAGACTACAAGAATCCCCTCACATTAGTTGCAGAAAGACTACAAGAATCCCCTCACATTGGTTGCAGATTCCTACTGTCTTACAATAAGACTACAAAAATCCCCTCACATTAGTTGCAGAAAGACTACACAACATTCCTACTGAATCCCCTCACATTAGTTGCAGATTCCTACTGTCTTACAATAAGACTACAAAAATCCCCTCACATTGGTTGCAGATTCCTACTGTCTTACGCAAGACTACAACATTAGTTGCAATCCCCTCACATTGGTTGCAGATTCCTACTGTCTTACAATAAGACTACAAAAATCCCCTCACATTAGTTGCAGATTCCTACTGTCAGATTCCTACTGACGTAAGACTACAAAAATCCCCTCACATTAGTTGCAGATTCCTACTGTCTTACAATAAGACTACAAAAATCCCCTCACATTAGTTGCAGATTCCTAGTGTCTTACAATAAGTAAAACTACAAAAATCCCCTCACATTGGTTGCACATTCCTACTGTCTTACAATAAGACTACAAAAATTCGCTCACAGTGGTTGCAGATTCCTCGAATCTTACACCCAATCACATTTGCATGGACAAGAGAATGTCAGAGGTGGCCAGAAAGAGGGGAAAAGTAGAGATGGTGATAGGGAGGGAGGGAGGGAGGGGTGTCAACTTGTACTTTCAATTTCATTTCAGAGGACGGATAAGCTTCAACATTCCCTGAGAAAATGATAACGCCTGCAAGAGAAAACAATCTGAATCTGATAATGCGTAATGCCCGACATAGATAAGATTCAAAACCCGGTAAAGCTTGAAAGAGAGAAAAAGAATGTGAATCACTGAGAATAACAAGAGAAGACCTGTACACAGCAAGGCCATCACTGAATGGAGGAGACTGCACAGCCCTTTCCTTGAACATACTTGGAGAATACTGGAGGCAGACTGTGAATCATTGAGAATAACAAGAGAAGACCTGTACACAGCAAGGCCATCACTGAATGGAGGAGACTGCACAGCCCTTTCCTTGAACATACTTGGAGAATACTGGAGGCAGACTCAGGAGAATGGCCCACACGTCACCAGTAAACAGTCTCTGAAGTCGTTAGCGTCACTGTAAGTAACCTGACACATACTTGGAGAATACTGGAGGCAGACTCAGGAGAATAATCATAATAATAATAAAGAGGAAAATGTATATAGCGCCCATCCTACTATGTAGGCTACAGGGCGCTTTACACAAAATTGAAATGGAATAAAAACATGAAACAAAAATCCAATAACATGAGCAGACAAAACAATAGCGGTCAGACTTCGTTTGGCCCTTCAGAATGGCCCACACGTCACCAGTAAACAGTTTCTGAAGTCATTAACGTCACTGTAAGTAACCTGACACATACTTGGAGAATACTGGAGGCAGACTCAGGAGAATGGCCCACACGTCACCAGTAAACAGTCTGTGTTAGCGTCAGTATAAGAAACCTGACAGCGAATGTCTTGTCAGCACGACTTTATATCTATCAGTAACAACAGAGAGAATGTGAGAATGTCACGTTTTGGTCAGTAACAGAAAGTACGCCAAGGTTACTAATGAATGAACTCTGGGATATTAAAGTATAACATGGGATGTAACTTATTCACAGACTGCTTCACTAAGTGAAAATAAAACTAGACAGAGAATGGTTCAGAATAAAGGGTAATGCCATGGACTGGACCAGGGCATACATTAACTTCAGTCTCTGTGTGTGTGTATGAGTGTGGGAGATGGGGGGGGCAGGGGGACATGCGCACATGCTATCCCTCATCAACCCTCCAACACAGAGGTAAAACCACAGCCGCAATATTATCAAGAGCTTGGAAAAGTTTGTAGCAAAGCATAAACATAAAAAAAGAGCATGCCTAACTGTGCATAGCTCGTACTACTGACACATGATCTAACTGAAAAGCCACACCTATCACTCCATGCAAATGCCTTCCCACATCATGCCATGCACCTGATCAATTCCTGCAGTTTCCCTTTTTAAAAACATTCCACACCTATAGCAGACCGATGGACAAGTTATTGCTAAAAGCATGCAAATGCTACCAACTATCGATGTGAGAAAAAAGGATGTATCAAACACTAATGAACTTTATGAAGACAGAGTTGGCCCACATTGTTTTCTTTACAAGTGTGTGTGTGTGTGTGTGTGTGTGTGTGTGTGTGTTATTTTTGTCGTTGTTAGTTTTGCTTTGGTTGTTATTGTTTGCTTTCATCTTTTTGAATTGTGTCATCATTACCTGAGTTTTGTTTTGTTTTGAAGACTTTGTATCGTCATTCCTTACCTCTTTTTATTTTCAAAGGTAAACTCCTCTGAGATTAGACCATTCATTTGTCAACAACCAAAGGTCTAAGGACTGGTTTGTGAACTTTTTCTCTCCCTTTAAAGTGTTGGTGGTGTTGTAAGCCCTTGTAGGGACATCATGACGCTAAGTATGGACAATCCTGGCCATGTAGGGACATCATGACGCTAAGTATGGACAATCCTGGCCATCTGGGACCTTGGACAAAGACAACCATAATGTACGGCCTCCATGTTCATTATGCATGGACAATCCTGGCCTTGGACAAAGACAACCATAATGTACAGCCTCCCTTCATTATGTATGGACAATCCTGGCCATCTGGGACCTTGGACAAAGACAACCATAATGTACGGCCTCCCTTCATTATGTATGGACAATCCTGGCCATGTATGGACAATCCTGGCCATCTGGGACCTTGGACAAAGACAACCATAATGTACGGCCTCCCTTCATTATGTATGGACAATCCTGGCCATGTATGGACAATCCTGGCCATCTGACCTTGGACAAAGACAACCATAATGTACCAATCCTGGCCATAATGTACGGCCTCCCTTCATTATGTATGGACAATCCTGGCCATCAAAGACAACCATGTCTGACCTTGGACAAAGACAACCATAATGTACGGCCTCCCTTCATTATGTATGGACAATCCTGGCCATGTATGGACAATCCTGGCCATGGACCTTGGACAAAGACAACCATAATGTACGGCCTCCCTTCATTATGTATGGACAATCCTGGCCATGTGACCTTGGACAAAGACAACCATAATGTACATTATGCCTCCCTTCATTATGGCCTCCCTTCATGGACAATCCTGGCCATGTATGGACAATCCTGGCCATCTGTGACCTTGGACAAAGACAACCATAATGTACAGCCTCCCTTCATTATGTATGGACAATCCTGGCCATCTGTGACCTTGGACAAAGACAACCATAATGTACGGCCTCCCTTCATTATGTATGGACAATCCTGGCCATGTATGGACAATCCTGGCCATCTGTGACCTTGGACAAAGACAAGACAACCATAATGTATGGCCTCCCTTCATTATGTATGGACAATCCTGGCCATCTGTGACCTTGGACAAAGACAACCATAATGTACGGCCTCCCTTCATTATGTATGGACAATCCTGGCCATATGTATGGACAATCCTGGCCATGTGACCTTGGACAAAGACAAGACAACCATAATGTACGGCCTCCCTTCATTATGTATGGACAATCCTGGCCAATCTGGCCATGACCTTGGACAAAGACAAGACAACCATAATGTACGGCCTCCCTTCATTATGTATGGACAATCCTGGCCATCTGTGACCTTGGACAAAGACAACCATAATGTGCGGCCTCCCTTCATTATGTATGGACAATCCTGGCCATCTGTACCTTGGACAAAGACAACCATAATGTGCGGCCTCCCTTCATTATGTATGGACAATCCTGGCCATCTGTGACCTTGGACAAAGACAACCATAATGTATGGCCTCCCTTCATTATGTATGGACAATCCTGGCCATCTGTGACCTTGGACATAATGTACGGCCTCCCTTCATTATGTATGGACAATCCTGGCCATCTGTGACATGTATGGACAATCCTGGCCATCTGTGACCTTGGACAAAGACAACCATAATGTAATTATGTATGGACAATCCTGGCCATCTGTGACCTTGGATAATGTATCCCTTCATTATGTATGGACAATCCTGGCCATCTGTGACCTTGGACAAAGACAACCATAATGTGCGGCCTCCCTTCATTATGTATGGACAATCCTGGCCATCTGACCTTGGACAAAGACAACCATAATGTGCGGCCTCCCTTCATTATGTATGGACAATCCTGGCCATCTGTGACCTTGGACAAAGACAACCATAATGTGCGGCCTCCCTTCATTATGTATGGACAATCCTGGCCATCTGTGACCTTGGACAAAGACAACCATAATGTGCGGCCTCCCTTCATTATGTATGGACAATCCTGGCCATCTGTGACCTTGGACAAAGACAACCATAATGTGCGGCCTCCCTTCATTATGGCTATGTCCATAAAATCCTGTTCATGAAACAGAGCGTCCTCAGTCCAAAGCAATGTGTGCTCAAACTCCAACCAGAACAACTTAGCTCAGACGGCATGCCAGTCGTAGACAGGACAGCCAACACTGCTGCTAGCGCAGACGGTTTACAGAAACCGACCAGCATTTAACTAATAAAGGTAGGAAAACTAGGCCACTACTACATAGCTAAATGCTAAACACTCAACATGCTAGACTACACTAACTATTTACATAAAGCAACAGACAAGTCAATGCATAAAAGGCAAACCCATTAAATAAAAACCCACCAGAACCTACTGCAAACAAAAGCTACAAAAGATATGAGCCCCAAAGAAAACCTTCAAAACCAACCAACCAACGCACGCACACACAAAATACTACATCAACAAGCGTGGATTCGCAATCGTTTGTGGCGTGCGACAATTGAAAACGAAACATCATTTTAAAGAGCAGCCTTAATTTGAAGTGCAGCCTCGATTTGAAGTGCGACAATTTTGGACCTACCGACAGACCGACAAAGTGAGTTAAGGTTTGTGGCTTGTGCCACAAACAAAAACGGAGGAAAGAAAGTTACATTGGATTTTCTCCCCTTGGGGAGAGTGGGCCGATCCTGGAGGTACTGCAATACCAGGCCAACCCGTGGCGAAGGTGGAGCAAGCCCTGACACTTCGCCGAGGTTCAAAAATCAGTTTAATATCGAAGCCCCCGATAGGGAGCGTATCAGATATTAAGCTGATAAGAACAGATACTTTTTTTCATTTTTATAGATAAGATACACTTTGATCTTAGCCAAAAGGCCGAGAAGCGATAAAAGTCAACGGTTTCATGAACCTCAGCCAATACACGACGTGACGTCGTATTTCTAGGCTGTTTTAATTTGCATTTTGACTGTATAAGAATGATTATAATTGTATCTCTGTTGCATTTGACCTTACTTTGTATACATTCATTTATGTACAAATTAAACTTTTAGCGTTGTTGTATTTGAAAATGTAGCATTTTAGGAATAGAAAACTCTTTGAAACAGTTATACTTAAAGTTGACTGCAAATTCAAGTGATACTATTAACAGCTTTTCGGATCCACAACGAGGCTTGTTGAAAACGAAACATCATTTTAAATTTGAAGTGCAGCCTCGATTTGAAGTGCGACAATTTTGTAGCCTCGATTTGAAGTGCGACAATTTTGGACCGACCGACAGACCGACAAAGTGAGTTATAGGTTTGTGGCTTGTGCCACAAACAAAAAGACAAAGTACATCATGCCCAATACTATTTGCTACATGGAAATAAAAGCTGTGTCATAAGACAGATGCTTAGGAAGTACAGAGTGCTGTCGTTACTATTTAGTTGTAAAACAGTTCACAACAAAAAAACATTTATCTAAAAAATGTATTTTAAATCAACAAGAAAGATGTATTCTATTGAGTAGACACTGTAGAAAGTAAGATCAAAGTTACTGACTAGCTGCAGTACAAAGACTAAGAGGATGGTAAGAACATGTTCTATTGAGTAGACACTGTAGAAAGTAAGATCAAAGTTACTGACTAGCTGCAGTACAAAGACTAAGAGGATGGTAAGAACATGTTCTATTGAGTAGACACTGTAGAAAGTAAGATCAAAGTTACTGACTAGCTCATAGTAGCTGCAGTACAAAGACTAAGAGGATGGTAAGAACATGTTCTATTGAGTAGACACTGTAGAAAGTAAGATCAAAGTTACTGACTAGCTGCAGTACAAAGACTAAGAGGATGGTAAGAACATGTTCTATTGAGTAGACACTGTAGAAAGTAAGATCAAAGTTACTGACTAGCTGCAGTACAAAGACTAAGAGGATGGTAAGAACATGTTCTATTGAGTAGACACTGTAGAAAGTAAGATCAAAGTTACTGACTAGCTGCAGTACAAAGACTAAGAGGATGGTAAGAACATGTACTACGGTACAACACTCTAGTAAAATATTCAACCAATGAATAAAATCAATGTACTTCAGACTGGTAAGCATACAAGAGGACTGTCATTTCATCAAATGGAATAGTCAGTCACAAACAGGCATTGAATGCACACACAGAGGGTGGCTAGCTCTAGCTTGTTTTGTTTTCTTAAAATTGTTGCATGCTCATTTCTCGTCATTTATTTTATTTGTGTTATAGATGGCTTGATGTAAAAAAGCAAACATTTTTTTTTGCTTATTCAATGTACTATCTGAAAATAAAATTTTGACTTTTGATATATATACTTTATATGCCAGATACTGGGCAGGGAATGACAGCATCGTGGTAACTGTGTATACAACTCAAAATAAATGTATTTTTCGTAATTATTGTAGAATAGAAGACAGTGGGGGAGTGAGATTTGACAATGGAAATAGAAATCTTAGAGATATTTGGAAGCTTGCCTAGAGCTGCACTTGATGCTCTGGATGCTTGCTTGCATTTTTCGCACCAAGCGTAGTTTATTTCAGAAAACATTTCAATAAGTTTGTTTTACTTAAAGATACCTTCAAAAAATTGGTAAGAAGTTACTGCATGTATTGTGACTCGACAACCTAAAAAATAAAACAAAAACAAAAAACCTTAGCCAACGACTCCTCTGCATGGCCTTTCTACAGTCACGGGACACTGTCCAGTTGTCACGACAGACATGACATCCAACGACTCCTCTGCATGGCCTTTCTACAGTCACGGGACACTTTCCAGTTGTCACGACAGACATGACATCCAACGACTCCTCTGCATGGCCTTTCTACAGTGGCAGGACACTGTCCAGTTGTCACGACAGACATGACATCCAACGACTCCTCTGCATGGCCTTTCTACAGTGGCGGGACACTGTCCAGTTGTCACGACAGACATGACATCCAACGACTCCTCTGCATGGCCTTTCTACAGTCACGGGACACTTTCCAGTTGTCACGACAGACATGACATCCAACGACTCCTCTGCATGGCCTTTCTACAGTCACGGGACACTGTCCAGTTGTCACGACAGACATGACATCCAACGACTCCTCTGCATGGCCTTTCTACAGTGGCAGGACACTGTCCAGTTGTCACGACAGACATGACATCCAACGACTCCTCTGCATGGCCTTTCTACAGTGGCAGGACACTGTCCAGTTGTCATGACATACATGACATCCAACGACTCCTCTGCATGGCCTTTCTACAGTCACGGGACACTTTCCAGTTGTCACGACAGACATGACATCCAACGACTCCTCTGCATGGCCTTTCTACAGTGGCAGGACACTGTCCAGTTGTCACGACAGACATGACATCCAACGACTCCTCTGCATGGCCTTTCTACAGTGGCAGGACACTGTCCAGTTGTCACGACAGACATGACATCCAACGACTCCTCTGCATGGCCTTTCTACAGTGGCAGGACACTGTCCAGTTGTCATGACATACATGACATCCAACGACTCCTCTGCATGGCCTTTCTACAGTCACGGGACACTTTCCAGTTGTCATGACAGACATGACATCCAACGACTCCTCTGCATGGCCTTTCTACAGTGGCAGGACACTGTCCAGTTGTCACGACAGACATGACATCCAACGACTCCTCTGCATGGCCTTTCTACAGTGGCAGGACACTGTCCAGTTGTCACGACAGACATGACATCCAACGACTCCTCTGCATGGCCTTTCTACAGTGGCAGGACACTTTCCAGTGGTCACGGCAGACATGACATCCAATGTTTGTAACAGTTTGGATGGTTGCTGCCTCTGATGGTAACCACTAGGCTGTACACTCATCCAGCAAGTGTTGGGAGTTTTCAACCTTAACTCTCTGCACACCGACTGTTTCAATGAGCAAAGCCGTTCCTGATGAGGAAATCCAGTGTGTGCTGTCAGCAGAACAAATTTATTTGGCACATGCGCTGATAGAACATTGCACTGTTCTGTCCGACAATCTGCTGGCGCAGGTTGGAATGAATTAACTAAGCACACTTCAGTGCTGTTTCTCCAACACCAGAAGCAGCTGTACTCTTATTCAATGTCTCCGTCTCTGCCTTGAGAGCTTGGTCCTCCTCTTTCCACATACAGAGACTCATCACCACAACACAGGTGGAAAATTGGTCCTCCTCTTTCCACAGACTCCTCACCACAACACAAGTGGAAGATTGGTCCTCCTCTTTCCACAGAGACTCCTCACCACAACACAAGTGGAAGATTGGTCCTCCTCTTTCCACAGAGACTCCTCACCACAACACAAGTGGAAGATTGGTCCTCCTCTTTCCACATACAGAGACTCATCACCACAACACAGGTGGAAAATTGGTCCTCCTCTTTCCACATACAGAGACTCATCACCACAACACAGGTGGAAAATTGGTCCTCCTCTTTCCACATACACACCGACTCCTCACCACAACACAAGTGGAAGATTGGTCCTCCTCTTTCCACAGAGACTCCTCACCACAACACAAGTGGAAGATTGGTCCTCCTCTTTCCACATACAGAGACTCCTCACCACAACACAGGTGGAAGATCGGTCCTCCTCTTTCCACATACAGAGAGACTCCTCATCACAACACAGGAAGATCGGTCCTCCTCTTTCCACATACAGAGAGACTCCTCATCACAACACAGGAAGATTGGTCCTCCTCTTTCCACATACAGAGACTCCTCACAACACAGGTGGAATCTTCAACACACCAAGTTCCAGGATAATGATTTGAAAGCTTGAATCCTTCAAGGTATGAAAGGCATCATAAAATGATAAAGATACACAACAGAGTGAAAAGTTGAGTTAACAAGATCTGGACTAGATTATTCAGAAGTTACAGGTCAAGAACTAGACATGGACTGACTAGATTATTCAGAAGTTACAGGTCAAGAACAAGACATGGACTGACTAGATTATTCAGATGTTACAGGTCAAGAACAAGACATGGACTGACTAGATTATTCAGATGTTGCAGGTCAAGAACAAGACATGGACTGACTAGATTATTCAGATGTTACAGGTCAAGAACAAGACATG
Source organism: Phymorhynchus buccinoides (assembly GCA_017654935.2). Lineage (NCBI taxonomy): Eukaryota > Metazoa > Mollusca > Gastropoda > Neogastropoda > Raphitomidae > Phymorhynchus > Phymorhynchus buccinoides. The sequence goes on along the minus strand of CM065698.1, from coordinate 52,170,163 downwards.
GACTGACTAGATTATTCAGATGTTACAGGTCAAGAACAAGACATGGACTGACTAGATTATTCAGATGTTACAGGTCAAGAACAAGACATGGACTGACTAGATTATTCAGATGTTACAGGTCAAGAACAAGACATGGACTGACTAGATTATTCAGAAGTTACAGGTCAAGAACTAGACATGGACTGACTAGATTATTCAGATGTTACAGGTCAAGAACAAGACATGGACTGACTAGATTATTCAGAAGTTACAGGTCAAGAACTAGACATGGACTGACTAGATTATTCAGATGTTACAGGTCAAGAACAAGACATGGACTGACTAGATTATTCAGATGTTACAGGTCAAGAACAAGACATGGACTGACTAGATTATTCAGATGTTACAGGTCAAGAACAAGACATGGACTGACTAGATTATTCAGAGGTTACAGGTCAAGAACAAGACATGGACTGACTAGATTATTCAGAAGTTACAGGTCAAGAACAAGACATGGACTGACTAGATTATTCAGATGTTACAGGTCAAGAACAAGACATGGACTGACTAGATTATTCAGAGGTTACAGGTCAAGAACAAGACATGGACTGACTAGATTATTCAGAGGTTACAGGTCAAGAACAAGACATGGACTGACTAGATTATTCAGAAGTTACAGGTCAAGAACAAGACATGGACTGACTAGATTATTCAGAGGTTACAGGTCAAGAACAAGACATGGACTGACTAGATTATTCAGAGGTTACACTGACACTGACTAGGTTCACAAAATGTAAAAACAATGGCTTAAACAACAGACGACAAAAGAAAAGAGTTAACTGAAAACAACATGAATGTTTTTACATGAGACGTTCGCATTAATTAAAGCAAAGAAGCAAAATTTATCAAACAACTGAATATAAACAACATCACCACACCACACACATCATATAGATGCCTCTATATAATAATTATTATCAGGCATCAGAATAGTCTGAAGTCCAATCCTCTGAAAACTGCGGTCCAAGGGCCATCAAGGCCCCAGATTATAGTGGGACAACACTGAAATCAATCCCCAACATGACCAAAAAGGCTTTATGCAGTGATAAATCACTATAAAATGCTTTTTAACAGAAAAGATAACACTCAATTTAAAGTCAAAACCTGACAGAAGAGGCCAATCCTCTGTCAGAAATTCTCAATCCTCTGAAATTAGCTGATCCTCTGACAATTCTGATGCCTGATTATATACAACAAACCACCATCACTTTCTAAACTCAACAATCAAAAAATGTTATGTCGGGTTAATGGCTTTGTCCAAATCATCATCAACAACAAAACAATTCTATCAAATATAAGTGTTTCCCTTTCACAGAGACAAAAACTTTTTTACTCACATGAATGTTTCTCCCAAAATATTTCTCTTCATGTGAGTAAACAATTTGTTGTCTGTGTGGAAGGGAAACACTCATAATGTTAAATGCCAAGAGCCTGGGGGTCTGTATTCAAGGATTCTATCAAACAGTTCCCAACTAACGGTTTGATCAAAAGTCCTGTCCGACATAAAGAGCCATTGGACACAAAAAACAGTAACCCCCCCACTAAAAAAAAGAAGTAATCATGCAAACATACATGTCCTTCAAAATAGGAATAAAACATGTTCAATAAATAATAATCATGAAATTGGAAACCATGCAAAACCAACATCGTGTTCGTTTAATACGGTACTATCATATTGGCACAGGAGCATGCTGTAAGGTATACGGGTACTTCCCTTGGACAAAACACTGCTGACAACATGTACACTGCTGACAACATGTGTTAGTTTAATACAGTACTATCATATTGGCACAGGAGCATGCTGTAAGGTATACGGGTACTTCCCTTGGACAAAACACTGCTGACATACATGTACACTTCAGACAACATGTACACTGCTGACATGTACACTGCTGACAACATGTACACTGCTGACAACATGTACACTTCAGACAACACTGGCCGACATGCAAGGGCTCTGCAGAGGTTAAAATGTGCAAACAAAACTTGTCAATAAACAGGACATGCCAAGGAATGTTCCCAGCGAGATGCATGCAACGGAGATTATCAAAATATGAGTGGGAATGTTTCTCACTGATCTTGGCCAGAGTGTTTATTGTGTGGAACAATGGTCATCCAGCTGAGACCCGATCATAAACGTTTTGGCACCTTCCATTAAAACATCCTTTACTTTTTGTTCGTAATAATCCTTGTCCCATCTTCTTTGATCTAGTGTCATCGCATCACTGGAGACCATTTCCTGACAACTGGAATTGACAAACTTGAAACAACAAGTTCTTGAAACCTGATGAGCCAATAATCTCATCGCCATGATGTGGATCATTCTGCCCCCAAATGTTCTGACTTCTCTGTGGACTGGAAACCTGGTGATCCACTCAGCAATGGAACATTGTGGCTACAAAGGCAGTTGTAATGTCCTGACTTCTGACTGGAAACCAGGTGATCCACTCAGCAAATGGAACATTGTGGCTACAAAGGCAGTTGTAATGTCCTGACTTCTGACTGGAAACCAGGTGATCCACTCAGCAAATGGAACATTGTGGCTACAAAGGCAGTTGTAATGTCCTGACTTCTGACTGGAAACCAGGTGATCCACTCAGCAATGGAACATTGTGGCTACAAAGGCAGTTGTAATATTCTGACTGGAAACCTGGTGATTCTCTCAGCAATACTGTGGAACATTGTGGCTACAAAGGCAGTTGTAATATTCTGACTTCTGACTGGAAACCTGGTGATCCACTCAGCAATGGAACATTGTGGCTACAAAGGCAGTTGTAATATTCTGACTTCTCTTTGGACTGGAAACCTGGTGATCCACTCAGCAATGGAACATTGTGGCTACAAAGGCAGTTGTAATATTCTGACTGGAAACCTGGTGATCCACTCAGCAATACTGTGGAACATTGTGGCTACAAAGGCAGTTGCTACAGGAAGCTGCAACCAGAAAATGGCTAACCAGCGAGATCAGGATCTTGAAAGAGATGAAGTGGGCTGCCGACGGGAAGAAGATACTGTATGCATGCTGTATGCCACAACCAGAGTAGCCTTCTCTGTGTGAAAGGTCACAAACTTCTCTCTGAAATTGACCTTCCTTGCTCATTATTGTTTATGCACATTGATGCAGTTTTCTTTCAGAACAATAAATAAATCATACACGTAACTTTGTAATCTATTTAAAAATGCAGCACATTTTTTTGGAGAGGCAACTAGGCAGATACTTTTTGAATGACAATTTAAATTCAAACGGGTTGTGAAAACATAAATCGTTTCTCTTTCCTTTACTGCTGAAGTGTGTGCTACTGTGGCCAACTTACATCCTCCGGATATCAGAAGAGGCAACAGCTATTCTGAAAAGCTAGTGCTAGACAGGCAATCATTGTATAGGCTCACTCCTCATCAAACCTACTGAACTAATGTCAAAGTTTCAACAATTTAGCTACACTATATAACACACTCTGAAAAGGAGCACTGGAATCTGCAAAGCTACCAAGTAAAAGACTGTGAGGCGATACACAGAATATCATAGGTTACAAGCGATTAACAGAGCTAGCTGGTGACTGACTGCTGGAGTGAGAACATGTAGAGTACCTGGACACAGACAGACTGGCGTGGACCAGACTGCATCAGGATACATGTGCACAGACCACGCTACACAGAAAGGGACAGTACGGCTGAGAGGGAAAACAGCAGAAAGACAGAGTGACAGAGAACACAGGCTGCGTCCAGGGAGAGGCAGACTGCACCAAGGAAGACCCAAGGTAGGAGAAAGAAGGAGAAACACACTAGGACAGGAAAGGAAAGGGGAGACCGAGTACTGGGTGCAGGGGTGAAGGGGTGGGGAGGCTGGGGGCAGTGGGGTGGGGAGGGTGTGTCTCTGCATTTACCTATCGATGCCAAAGTCAAGCAAGTCTTCATAGCTGACATTGTCCGAGTTCTTGTAGTTGACCAGCAGGAGCGGGGACACCTCCTCACTGGCGCCGCTGCTGTCCAGGGCCCCGGTCCTGGTGTACTCCGCGGGCAGCCGCACCGTCTGGCCCCAGAAGGGGTCGCCCTGGTTGTAGAAGCCCAGCTGCTCTAGGCTGCAGTTCACGCGATGCGTGGCGAACCTGGAGGGCAGCGGGGCTGGGGGCAGGGGTCTCCTGCTGGGACCAGGGGGGTGGCAGTCCAGGGCAGCCTCATCCACGCCGTAGTAATGGTGGGAGGCCAGGTCCGAGCGCACAGAGAGGGACGCCCCCATGTTGGGAACCACGTTGGTCCGAACCGCCAGAGTCAGGGGGTGGGGGCGGGGTCGGGCCGGGGCCGGGGGCAGGTCGGGGGGGCAGGGCTCGTCATGCAGGGAGGGGGGGGGAAAGGGGAGGGGGAGGGAGAAGCAGGGAGGGGGGAGGATGCGTCGTAGGAAGTGGAATAGTCGGAGGTAGCGGCGGTGAAGGAAGGCGGGTGGTGGTGGAGGCGGGGTCTGGGGTGGGGGTGTTGTTAGGGGAAGGGGAGGGGGAGGGGGAGTCGCAGTGGGCCGCCTTGCTGTAGACCAGGGGGTGTCTCCTCTCTCTGGGCCGCGTGTTGAGAGCGGGCAGGCTGTGCTGGCGCAGGGGGGTCCTGGGCGGCACCATGGGTGCCGCCTCTTCCTGGGGACAAGCCTCCGCCTCTCCGCTCACGCTCCTAGCTCTGGGGGGCAAGTGGGGAGCGGCCCCCCTCTCCTCCCCAGACCCCCCACCCCCCTCCCTAGCCTTGGGAAAAAGCCTAGCGCCGGAGGCTGGGCGCGAAGAGTTACCTGCTCCTCGTGACGTCCTGAGAGGGATGGCCCCGCCCCTCAGCATGCGCAGCGGGTTGGTGTCCACCTCATCCTCCTCCCCTCCCCGCTCTCCCTCCTCCGTCGTGGTTGTGGTGGTGGTGTGGACCTTGGTGGGGATGCCCGAGGGTTCTCGCCTGGCGGTCCTGGTCACGGTGGAGGCCTGGGGGTCGGGGTTCTCCCCGGAGATGGCCCTCTGGTGGTCCATGTGGCGCCGCATGCGGCTCTCCCGCGCCAGCTTGGACATGATCTCCCGGGGGGAGGGCTCCGCAAAGTCCTCCTCAAACAGCGACATCACCTTGGAGGAGTCTCCCCCGCCGCCCCCCTCAGAGGCCCACGACTGACGGGTCGAGTCACAGTCGGGTTCCGGGGTGGACTCCTTGGTGTCGGGGTCGGGCCCCAGGACGTCCTTGACGGGCGACTCCACCCGCACGATCTCGATGGTCCTCTTGAGTTGCTCCCTGTCGCGCTCCTTGCTGTCGGCCCAGCTCTCTTTGCGCGCAGTCTGGCTCAGCACGGGGACCCCGCACTCCTTCTCCTTCAGGGGCGGTGGGACCTCGGGGCTGTCCGGGGGCCGCCGGATGGGCTCCACCCGCTGAACGATCTCCGGCCGCGGTTTAGGGACAGGCAGCTCCGACTTCTTGGACACGCCGGAGTCCATCCGGGGCTTGGGCATGGGCCTGGGCGGGGGCTGCGGCATGGAGCCCCTGGAGGCCGGGTGGCTGTGCGAGGGCCTGGCCTCAGGGAGCTCCACTGGCTCCGGGTAAAACACGGCATCGCTGGACAAGGACACCCTCTCCTCGGGGGCCTCCTGCCTGTCAGAGCCGCCCCGCACCACCAGAGCGTTGTAGGCCTCCTGCGCTCCCAGAGAGAAGTCCTCCTCCGCGTCTTTGGGTGGGTGGTCGTCGGAGAAGGTCCTTTTGCGCTCCGTCTTGGGTGAGCGGCGCATGGAGTTCTTCAGCTTGCAGATGAGGCTGGGGGCGGGGTCCAGGGCAGAGTCTGGGAAGTGCTGGGGCGGGTTGTCCGTGGGGGTGTGCGGGGGGCTCTGGGAGTGGCTGTGGCGCTGGGCCCGCGTGGCCGTCACCTCGTTGGCCAGAGTGATGGCGTCCTCCATCATCCTCTCCTCAGAGGCCGACATGGGCTTCACCTTGGCCTGCTTCTTCTCCCGCGGGCACTCCTGCAAGGTTACACAGCAGGGTTAGTGTACACTGGACAGCACAGGGCAGCGTTACCAGGGTCAGTCAGTGCCAGTCGGTCAGTGAGGGAGTACACAGGGGTTAGTCTCACTCTTTGGTACAAATAGTTCTCCCACCTTCTGGATGTTCTGTGCTTGTAGCTTCCTCTAATCTGTCACTCTCTTTGACTCTGCCTTTCCCCTTTGCTTACTGTCTTCAGCTATCTTTCTGCCTTACTGGTCCATTCTCCTGCCTTTTTAAAACAAATCTTACAAAGATTTTCTCCAGCCAAAGATGGACATGCTGGGCCCAACTAGCGCATACTGGCAGCATGACGCATCTGCACTCACGTGATAGAAAACTGAGTGATCAATGAAGAAGAAAAGGTGTGTGTGTCAAAATAGTCTTTCAAAAAGTCTAAAAATAGATGGAAGAATTAGGACAACAGCTCTGCGTTTGTTACATTTATTTGTGTTTGTCCTCTTTTTCTGTATATATATATAATCATGTGTACATCTATTCTCTGAACACTACTGTCCACCATGATCGGATTGTGAGAATGAAAGCGTGTGTGGATGATGAATGGCATGGGAAAGTTGGGAGACAGAAAGTGTGTGTGTGTGCATGCGCGCGCTGGCATGTGCTTATGCACGTGTGTGGAGATGTGTGTGTGTTTGTGTCTGTGTGTATGTATGTACGAACGTACGTACGTATGTATGTATGTACTGTATGTATGTGTGCATGCGCGTGTAAATGATATGCTATGTTCGTCAGTGTGTGTGCTTGTGTGCGTGCGGGCATGGGTATTGATGTGATTTGATTAAATGTATTTTTTGTAAAGCGCCATGAGCAGCTAGCCTGGAATGTGCGCTATATAAGTTTTCTTCATTATTATTATTATTATTACATGCGAGAGTATTTGTCTTGCGTCACCATCTGTGAGTGTATGCGTTTTCTGTATATATATAATCATGTGTACATGCGAGAGTATTTGTCTTGTGTCACCATCTGTGAGTGTATGCGTTTTTAAGTCTCTCTGTGTGTGTGTGTGTGTGTATCCGTTTGTCTGTGACCTTGGTGGTTATATGCTTGCCCTTTACACAGGCAGCGGTACATACAGGTGTACACAGGATCATGCAAGGCAGGTACTGCCCCCAGGAAACAGTACAGGATCAAAGCAAAGCAGCAGAAATGTGTACACGTTGCAGACAGTGGACGGATCAACCAGGAAGAGCAGGCAAGAAGAAAATACACAAGTCAGAATAGAGAAAGAAAGAGAGAAGTGACAAGTCTGGATGCTGCACCTGTAAAAAGATCATGCGCATAGCGGCAGTCACAAGATGGACCGGCCCACTGATAGTGTTACACGAAAAGTGGGTTGACCAGTTACACACTACCAGTGCTGACAGAACTGGACAGAGGAGCAGAGCAAAGAAAGCACCAATCGGAAGTCAATAGAGTTTTGACAAATATGATGAAAATAATGACGTCATAATTAACATGAATACCGACCGCCAACACAAAGAAATTTTGATGAAAGAACATAGCATCACATAGGGCTTCTGATGAAGAAAAAACACACAGGAAAATCCATGAAAAATCTAAAACAAACCACCAAGACAAGACACCCACAGCAGCAACAAGAAACTGAGCACTAACCCCCCCCCCCCCCCCCCCCATCTTCACTTCACAGTCAGCAATAATAGAAACTGAGCACTAACCCCCTCCCATCTTCACTTCACAGTCAGCAATAATATAAACTGAGCACTAACCCCCCCTCCCATCTTCACTTCACACAGTCAGCAAAATAGAAACTGAGCACTAACCCCCCCTCCCATCTTCACTTCACACAGTCAGCAAAATAGAAACTGAGCACTAACCCCCCCTCCCATCTTCACTTCACACAGTCAGCAATAATAGAAACTGAGCACTAACCCCCCCTCCCATCTTCACTTCACAGTCAGCAATAATATAAACTGAGCACTAACCCCCCCTCCCATCTTCACTTCACACAGTCAGCAAAATAGAAACTGAGCACTAACCCCCCCTCCCATCTTCACTTCACACAGTCAGCAAAATAGAAACTGAGCACGGGGAGAGGCCCTCTGTTTGAAATGCCTGATGCAATGATTCAACATGGACCTAAACTATCTCTCTCACACACACAGTGACTAACCACACGTGGGGGGTTGGCAGGCAGGGGCGGAGGAGAGGCCCTCTGTTTGAAATGCCTGATGCAATGATTCAACATGGACCTAAACTATCTCTCTCACACACACACACAGTGACTAACCACACGTGGGGGGTTGGCAGGCAGGGGCGGAGGAGAGGCCCTCTGTTTGAAATGCCTGATGCAATGATTCAACATGGACCTAAACTATCTCTCTCACACACACACAGTGACTAACCACACGTGGGGGGTTGGCAGGCAGGGGCGGAGGAGAGGCCCTCTGTTTGAAATGCCCCGAGCTCTGAGCGAAAGCCGCGAACCCTTTCTCCTCAAACAGGGGCGTTTTCTCCTCGGCCAATGGCGTCTTGTCGTCAAGGTTGACCCTGTTGGGGTCAAGGTCATCCCCAAAGTCACAGCCGTTGAAGGTCGGGGATCTAGCAGCGGCTTCCTCTGCCTCTTTTTCCTTTTCATTGAGAGCCTTGAGAACCTCATCCATGAAGGAAGGGCCTAGGTCAAAGGAACTCTGCAACATAGATAGATTATTATTATTATTGTGTTGACACATTACCGTAATGAACAGAGCCTTGAGAACCTCATCCATGAAGGAACTCTGCAACATAGATAGAGATTAATTTTGACATATTTATGCATATGCACACATATGTGGGTAAAAGTGGATGCCCAAGCACACATGAATGCATACGCTCACAAACACATGAGGATGCACATAAAACATAACTTAGAAACAATCTCTTGCACAAGCACACGCACACACACACACATTCTCTCTCCCATGTTACCACCAACTTTCAAGAACTGTTAAGAGTGCCACAAACTGCTATGCCTAGGCAACCCTACCTCTCTGTTGTCTGTGATGTTTTCTGGTTAAGTCAACATCTGGACCACCCATTGTACAACACACAGAGAACTGTTAGAGTGCCACAAACTGCTATGTCTAGGCAACCCTACCTCTCTGTTGTCTGTGATGTTTTCTGGTTAAGTCAACATTTAGACCACCCATTGTACAACACACAGAGAACTGTTAGAGTGCCACAAACTGCTATGTCTAGGCAACCCTACCTCTCTGTTGTCTGTGATGTTTTCTGGTTAAGTCAACATTTAGACCACCCATTGTACAACACACAGAGAACTGTTAGAGTGCCACAAACTGCTATGTCTAGGCAACCCTACCTCTCTGTTGTCTGTGATGTTTTCTGGTTAAGTCAACATTTAGACCACCCATTGTACAACACACAGAGAACTGTTAGAGTGCCACAAACTGCTATGTCTAGGCAACCCTACCTCTCTGTTGTCTGTGATGTTTTCTGGTTAAGTCAACATTTAGACCACCCATTGTACAACACACAGAGAACCTTTACAGAGAATGACAAAACTGGGGTTACTTTATGCCAATTTTTTTTTTTTTAAAGTGCACACAAACACACTAAAGTAAACTCTTCCTCAGTGAAATAAATACAGAAAAACGCACACACACACAATCCACATTCTTCTCAGCCTGCCCAAACTGACCGTCAAGTCAGGCATCTTGAAGTCAGCAAAGACGGAGTCATCCTCCATTTCCATACAACTGTCATGGTGTTCTATACAACACAGTGCAATACAGTACAACACAACACAACACAGTATAATTTTCTGACTGACCGTCAAGTCAGGCATCTTGAAGTCAGCAAAGATGGAGTCATCCTCCATTTCCATACAACTGTCATGGTGTTCTATACAACACAGTGCAATACAGTACAACACAGTATAATTTTCTGACTGACCGTCAAGTCAGGCATCTTGAAGTCAGCAAAGATGGAGTCATCCTCCATTTCCATACAACTGTCATGGTGTTCTATAGCACTCTTTCAAAAATTCGGTCCTTTGGGGTTATCTTTCCCTACTGTCTCATCTTGAAGTGGGTTTGGAGTCGTTCCGGTTTAAAATTATAAGTAAAAGAATGAAGTTACCTACCTTAAACAAAAACTATATTTTGTTCTTGTCTTCAAGTCTTAGGGTATTTATGTGGTTGTATAAAGAAAACAAATAAGAACATAACTATTTATAGTCAACATATATAAACACTTTAAGAAAGAAACATGAAACGGAACATAATATTATTAACAGAGGTTCCGTTAGACCGGCATATGCCGGTTTTTACCGATATTTTTTGGTCTAGTACCGATAAAAATGAATGTCATCGGTATCGCGTACCGGTTCCTGAGACTTTCTTTCGAGCTGGTAAGGAAAGACCCTGCATCACACACCTACGTCAGGCAGATGCGCGATCAAAGTTTTGCGTCATGCTTACGTAAATAGCAAGGTTGTGTTCCCGCTTGTGGGCTTCCCGCTCTCTGCTCTCCGGTTTCTTATCTGTATAACCCCCTCTGACGTCTTTCTGTCGTTCTGTTTGTCTGATGATGACAACATCATCACAAAAGTGACGTAACTTGGTCTTAAAAGGCAACATACAATGACGCATTACGATCGCATAGATCTATGTACAGATATTTTCTGCACAGCGAAGTTTGATTGCACTGGCTGTGTGATGGCCAGTACCAGAATATTTTCCTGTTGCCGGTACTGTCCACCGACACTCTTGGTAGGCTAGCGGAACCTCTGATTAACCCTTTCGCCGCCAGTCATTTTTCACCAAACATTTCCATTAACCCTCTGGGCACTACGTAAAAGTTAAAAAACGTAAGCTAAAAGACAGGCGTAAAATTGAAGACTGCAGAAACGTCAACCGGTACTTCTTATTTTCACTTTTCATCTCTCATACAAATATTTGACTGGGAAACCTATACACGTTTAGAAAGAAGAAAGCTTGAATTTTGCAATGAAAGTAAAGAAAACAACTTGCCTTGAATGTGGTGACAGCAGTAATCCAGTAATTCACTTTCACAGTGGCTGCAGCTAAACCCCACCCCACCCCCATCCCACGATGATCCACCACTGCTACTCGTGTCAGACATCACAAAACCATGCAGTCGAACCCTTTTCCTTCACTTTGCAACCAAAATACAAGCCGAGTTACCTTCCTAGTCTCCATCAGAGTAGCTATGGGCAACATACTCATCACTGGTGTCATCCTCATCCTCACAATCACCACTTTCATATACGAGCTTTCTGATTGGTTAGCTGTATTCGCTTATTGGATTGGCCAAAGTTCAGCGAGAAATATGAACTGAGCCGAACTGAGCCATGATCGTGGCCCATCGTGCTCATCCGGGGGAGCCCCGATTGGGGCTCATCGTGCCCAGAGGGTTATACATACTTGGGTAGAGAACAAAATATGTCTGTAATATTGGGGATTCTTCTGTGACATATCTAAAGTAAGGCCTATCCTTACCTCCCAAAATTAAGAGAATAGGGTCTTTGGATAACAGACCCTGATTTGATGCCTTTTAGTGACATGGGTGTTAAATCATTGTGGTGCAAAAATGCGACGTTGGCGGCGACACTGAAAGGGTTAGATCTCCAAACTGATAACTGAGCAATAAAACACCCCTCCATTTCAGCTACGGAGCAGCCATGCCGTGTTTACAGCAGCAGATGATGTTTTTCTAACCGGAACTAAGTGTCCTAACGGGCACACATCTTGTCTGTTACTTCCTTTTTCATTTCAAATAAGTGCTATACAACACAATACAATACAATACAACACAACATAACACAGTACAACACAACACAACACAGTACAACACAACACAACACAACACAACACAACACAACACAACACAACACAACACAGTACAATTTTCTGACTGACCGTCAAATCAGGCATCTTGAAGTCAGTGAGGATAGAGTCATCCTCCATGTCCATAAAACTGTCATGATATTCTATACAACACAGTGCAATACAATACAATACAACACACAATACAGTACAACACAACAGAACACAGTACAATTTTCTGACTGACCGTCAAGTCAGGCATCTTGAAGTCGGCAAAGATGGAGTTATCCTCCATGTCCATACAGCTGTCATGGTCGTCAGCCTGAGTGCTGGCCAATGATTCCTGACTGATCCTGAAATCATACAGTGGCATTATTTTAAATGTGTACTACACAGTGCTGTGTTGTGCTGTGTTGTGTGGCTCCTGACTGATCCTGAAATCATACAGTGAGATTATTTTAAATGTGTACTATGCAGTGCTGTGTTGTACTGTGTTGTGCTGTGTTGTGTGGCTCCTGACTGATCCTGAAATCATACAGTGGCATTATTTTAAATGTGTACTACACAGTACTGTGTTGTGCTGTGTTGTGTGACTCCTGACTGATCCTGAAATCATACAGTGGCATTATTTTAAATGTGTACTATGCAGTGCTGTGTTGTGCTGTGTTGTGTAACTCCTGACTGATCCTGAAATCATACAGTGAGATTATTTTAAATGTGTACTATGCAGTGCTGTGTTGTGCTGTGTTGTGTGACTCCTGACTGATCCTGAAATCATACAGTGAGATTATTTTAAATGTGTACTATGCAGTGCTGTGTTGTGCTGTGTTGTGTGACTCCTGACTGATCCTGAAATCATACAGTGAGATTATTTTAAATCTGTACTATGCAGTACTGTGTTGTGCTGTGTTGTGTGACTCCTGACTGATCCTGAAATCATACAGTGAGATTATTTTAAATATGTACTACACAGTACTGTGTTGTGCTGTGTTGTGTGGCTCCTGACTGATCCTGAAATCATACAGTGAGATTATTTTAAATGTGTACTATGCAGTGCTGTGTTGTGCTGTGTTGTGCTGTGTTGTGTGACTCCTGACTGATCCTGAAATCATACAGTGGCATTATTTTAAATCTGTACTATGCAGTACTGTGTTGTGCTGTGTTGTGTGACTCCTGGCTCATTCTGACACAACACAAGGTGTCTGCATTTCCCGCACACTTACAGAGTTCAGTCCCTTTACTCAAATGTTATTTTTATCACTGGTTGACATAAGCCTGTGTGCAAAGTCAGTCCAAGAGCTATACAATACATTACTTTCTTCAGCACTGGAACATTATGGTGCAGCTCAGTTTTCTGTTAGACTATGACTGTCAAACTAGGGGGCATAATCATGCACCGGGTCTAGTGCTGCAGCCAAAGGCACTGGTTCCTTTGGGGACCTTCCCCAACACCAGCTGTCCTCAAATCTTTCTGACCAGGAGAGTGGGGAGAGAGGGCACAGCCTCTGTACTATAACACACTGTAGCCCAGCTACCCAGAATAGCAGCTGACCCCTCTGCTGGCTGGCTGTCAATGGGAAGCGACAGACTGACGCACAATGGCATTGAATTATGCGGCTGACCCCTCTGCTGGCTGGCTGTCAATGGGAAGCGACAGACTGACGCACAATGGCATTGAATTATGCGGCTGACCCCTCTGCTGGCTGGCTGTCAATGGGAAGCGACAGACTGACGCACAATGGTATTGAATTATGCGGCTGACCCCTCTGCTGGCTTGCTGTCAATGGGAAGCGACAGACTGACGCACAATGGTATTGAATTATGCGGCTGACCCCTCTGCTGGCTTGCTGTCAATGGGAAGCGACAGACTGACGCACAATGGCATTGAATTATGCGGCTGACCCCTCTGCTGGCTTGCTGTCAATGGGAAGCGACAGACTGACGCACAATGGTATTGAATTATGCGGCTGACCCCTCTGCTGGCTGTCAATGGGAAGCGACAGACTGACGCACAATGGTATTGAATTATGCGGCTGACCCCTCTGCTGGCTGTCAATGGGAAGCGACAGACTGACGCACAATGGCATTGAATTATGCGGCTGACCCCTCTGCTGGCTGGCTGTCAATGGGAAGCGACAGACTGACGCACAATGGCATTGAATTATGCGGCTGACCCCTCTGCTGGCTGTGTCAATGGGAAGCGACAGACTGACGCACAATGGCATTGAATTATGCGGCTGACCCCTCTGCTGGCTGGCTGTCAATGGGAAGCGACAGACTGACGCACAATGGCATTGAATTATGCGGCTGACCCCTCTGCTGGCTGGCTGTCAATGGGAAGCGACAGACTGACGCACAATGGCATTGAATTATGCGTGCTTGAACGTCTATTCTCCTGCCTCAGTGATCCTGACACAACGCAGGGTGTCTGCGATGCTCACACACTGACAGAGTTCAGAAATGAAAGTGATACCCAATACTTGAACATTACACACATAGGCCTACTCTGAGTCTGACAGTCACATTGACAAAGTCAGCCAACCTGGATAATATTATATGGAGCTATGCAGTCTTGATGAAAAGGAAAACTGCACATTTTATGTCCTCATAGCAATTCAATTGCTTTTAGGGACAAGACCAACCAATTTGCAACCTTTCTACCTTGATAATTACTGGGTATATCTGTAGAAAATCATGAGAATAGTCCCAAGTGAAACCAAAGTTTCAATAATCTCACACAGAGTTACTATTCACCGTGACTCAAATTTTCTTAAGCCAGAAAGTCTTTGCGGACTGGTTTTTATTTGTTTTGTTTCCTGTCTCTCTCTCTCCCCCTGACCAGCTGTGTCCTTAGAGAACTGTGTCTGTCTAGATCATTGGACGTGTGAATTGTTGTGTATCTATTCATTTCTCTCTCTCTCCCCCTGACCAGCTGTGTCCTTAGAGAACTGTGTCTGTCTAGATCATTGGAGGTGTGAATTGTTGTGTATCTATTCATTTCTCTCTCTCTCCCCCTGACCAGCTGTGTCCTTAGAGAACTGTGTCTGTCTAGATCATTGGAGGTGTGAATTGTTGTGTATCTATTCATTTCTCTCTCTCTCCCCCTGACCAGCTGTGTCCTTAGAGAACTGTGTCTGTCTAGATCATTGGAGGTGTGAATTGTGTATCTATTCATTTCTCTCTCTCTCTCCCCATGACCAGCTGTGTCCTTAGAGAACTGTGTCTGTCTAGATCATTGGACGTGTGAATTGTTGTGTATCTATTCATTTCTCTCTCTCTCTCTCCCCCTGACCAGCTGTGTCCTTAGAGAACTGTGTCTGTCTAGATCATTGGAGGTGTGAATTGTTGTGTATCTATTCATTTCTCTCTCTCTCCCCCTGACCAGCTGTGTCCTTAGAGAACTGTGTCTGTCTAGATCATTGGAGGTGTGAATTGTTGTGTATCTATTCATTTCTCTCTCTCTCTCTCCCCCTGACCAGCTGTGTCCTTAGAGAACTGTGTCTGTCTAGATCATTGGAGGTGTGAATTGTGTATCTATTCATTTCTCTCTCTCTCTCTCCCCCTGACCAGCTGTGTCCTTAGAGAACTGTGTCTGTCTAGATCATTGGAGGTGTGAATTGTTGTGTATCTATTCATTTCTCTCTCTCTCTCTCCCCCTGACCAGCTGTGTCCTTAGAGAACTGTGTCTGTCTAGATCATTGGAGGTGTGAATTGTTGTGTATCTATTCATTTCTCTCTCTCTCTCTCCCCCTGACCAGCTGTGTCCTTAGAGAACTGTGTCTGTCTAGATCATTGGAGGTGTGAATTGTGTATCTATTCATTTCTCTCTCTCTCTCTCCTCTGACCAGCTGACCAGCTGTGTCCTTAGAGAACTGTGTCTGTCTAGATCATTGGAGGTGTGAATTGTTGTGTATCTATTCATTTCTCTCTCTCTCCCCCTGACCAGCTGTGTCCTTAGAGAACTGTGTCTGTCTAGATCATTGGAGGTGTGAATTGTTGTGTATCTATTCATTTCTCTCTCTCTCTCCCCATGACCAGCTGTGTCCTTAGAGAACTGTGTCTGTCTAGTGTCATTGGAGGTGTGAATTGTTGTGTATCTATTCATTTCTCTCTCTCTCCCCCTGACCAGCTGTGTCCTTAGAGAACTGTGTCTGTCTAGATCATTGGAGGTGTGAATAATTGTGTATCTATTCATTTCTCTCTCTCTCCCCCTGACCAGCTCACATGGCAGCTGTGTCCTTAGAGAACTGTGTCTGTCTAGTGTCATTGGAGGTGTGAATTGTTGTGTATCTATTCATTTCTCTCTCTCTCCCCCTGACCAGCTGTGTCCTTAGAGAACTGTGTCTGTCTAGATCATTGGACGTGTGAATAATTGTGTATCTATTCATTTCTCTCTCTCTCTCTCTCTCCCCCTGACCAGCTGTGTCCTTAGAGAACTGTGTCTGTCTAGATCATTGGAGGTGTGAATTGTTGTGTATCTATTCATTTCTCTTTCTCTCTCCCCCTGACCAGCTTTGTTCTTAGAGAACTGTGTCTGTCTAGATCATTGGAGGTGTGAATTGTTGTGTATCTATTCATTTCTCTTTCTCTCTCCCCCTGACCAGCTGTGTCCTTAGAGAACTGTGTCTGTCTAGATCATTGGACGTGTGAATTGTTGTGTATTTATTCATTTCTCTCTCTCCCCCTGACCAGCTTTGTTCTTAGTGAACTGTGTCTGTCTAGATCATTGGAGGTGTGAATTGCTGTGTATTTATTCATTTCTCTTTCTCTCTGAATTGTTGTGTATTTATTCATTTATCTTTCTCTCTCTCCCGCTGACCAGCTGTGTCCTTTGACGATTCAACTGTGCAGTGCATCTTCACAGTAATGAGCTATGATGATGTGGCTTGATTACTTATTTCTCTTTCTCTATCTTTCCCTTCCACTGACCAGCTGTGACCATAGACGTTGTTCCTTCTCTCCAGAGAATCGTCGGAGGTGCTGGTCTTAACAAAGCCGTTGCGGTCAGGACTGTCAGTGGTTCGGGGGATGGACGACAGAGATGACCCTCGACTGACGTCCACCTTACCTGCAACACAATGGTAAGGAGCTTAATGAAGCGCTACTCTGCTGCAACAGTACATGGGCTCTTAGGACAATTCCCGACTAGGATAATCCCCCCCCCCCCCCCCCTTGGAGTATTCCCCCCTCCCCCAGCAACTTACGGAACAATCTCTCAATCTCTTTCTCTATCTGACCCCTACTTTTTCTCAATCTCTGATCACCTAATACATAGCATATGTTTGAATTGATTCTGGCAGAATGCTTTGTACGTTTTTGAAATCTCAAGCGTTTTTATGTGATTGAATCGCAGGCGTTGCCACAATTTAATTTTTCAGTCTTTGCGATACAGTTCTTTGAGTTGAGTTGAGCTGAGTTGAGTTACCTGAGGCACCCACTCTCAGGGGCAGTTTATCGTAGTTATCTCCAATAAAAGACACGTCACCAAACAACAATCATCATCATCCTCAATTACCTGAGGCACCCACTCTCAGGGGCAGTTTATCGTAGTTATCTCCAATAAAAGACACGTCACCAAACACGGCCCCGTCGTAACCGATGTGACCGGTGTGTCGAAGGTCGTTCTGGGGAGCACCAATCATGTCCGTTCGCAGCTTGTTGCGCTTCGAGTTACGAGCAGACTCTGTTCAAGATCAAACAAACACGCACAATCACAATATCTTATGGGCCACAATGCAAATAGCAACAAACATGTCAACAGCTTGTTGCGCTTCGAGATACGACCAGACCCTGTGGGGAAGACAATAACACAATTATAAGATGTTAAAACAAAATGCTAAATTAAAAAAAAGAAGACCTTTTTTCATTACTATAGTAAGAGCGGTGGACAGTCTGGTGTTACTTTTGAGAGCCGCAATCATGTCCAAACAACAGCTTGTTTCACTTTGAATTAGACCACACGTTACAGTGAATAGAAGTCATACACATTCAGTGTTCGAGCACATTTCTAAAACCAAAAACATCTAACATTTGTCAGACTTTTCACAATTTTATGAAAACAATTGAAATTGAAAGACAATGTTCTGTGCACATTTGACGCACACTTAAGACACTTACTGAAACAAGAGGGCTGCTTTTCAAAGCCTCATGAATAATGAATATGCGGGTAAAGCACCAACATTTTCTACTAAGTGAAATTTGAAAAGGGGAGATGGTCACGCATACGGGCCAGTGTGTGTGGAGTTGAAATGCATGCAATAGAAACATGTGGTAAAGTTTCTGTGTAAACTGTACAGACCTTTCCTTGTCAGTGACGTTGTGGGCAGGAAAAAAGGAGAAGTGTTTGGCTCTACATACATATGGCAGGCAGTGTTTATGCTGTTAAACAAAGAGGGCATAGCACATAATACAACACTGTACAACACCATGCAATACAGCACAATACATTATTATACGCTACTAACCTTTTCTGGTGAGAGAAGTCTTGGGCAGGGAGATGGGGGATGTTTTGGGCTCCACGTAGGGCACGGTATGTGTGGGGTTGAAGTATCCACTCTGACCACTGGACACACAGCCCTTCCATAGGCCAGCACCCGGCGCACTGCTGGGACTGTGACAACATCACCATCATCATCATCACCGTCATCATCATTATTATCATCATCATCATCATCATCGTCATCATCACCATGAATTACACAGTATGTGTGGGGTTGAAGTATCCACTCTGTCCACTGGACACACAGCCCTTCCATAGGCCAGCACCCAGCGCACTGCTGGGACTGTGACAACATCACCACCATCATCATCATCATCATCAGAATTACACAGTATGTGTGGGGTTGAAGTATCCACTCTGTCCACTGGACACACATCCCTTCCATAGACCAGCACCCAGCGCACTGCTGGGACTGTGACAACATCATCATCACCATCATCATCATCATCACCATCATCATCATCACCATCATCATCACCATGAATTACACAGTATGTGTGGGGTTGAAGTATCCACTCTGTCCACTGGACACACAGCCCTTCCATAGACCAGCACCCAGCGCACTGCTGGGACTGTGACAACATCATCATCACCATCACCATTGTCATCATCATCATTATTATCATAATCATCATCACCATCATCATTGTCATTATTATCACCATCATCATTATTACACACACAGTGTACCTTTTGTCCAGAACCACAATGATGTCGTAGTTGCTGTACTGCAGGTGGTCTCTGCTCTGTGTGGGGGAGCTCACTGCATCCTTCACTGCCTTCACCTGAACTGGACGGATCTGGACACACACATTCACATATGCATGCACACATCAGCCCACAAGTATGCACATGCATGCACACACACACATTTCAGCTTTGATCACTCAGAAAAGTGTACAACGTAAAAGCAATACATCTTCCAGATGACAGTAATTGTATAACAACCAAAGAATGTTTCTGGGTTTATTCCTCTGAACCGCTGACCTCCAGACAGCGAGGCACTTTGGTGCCACAAGTCACCTGGACAGGAATGATGCGCCCTTTACCAGACAGCTATTGACATGGGTTCTGACCTCCAGACAGCGAGGCACTTTGGTGCCACAAGTCACCTGGACAGGAATGATGCGCCCTTTACCAGACAGCTATTGACATGGGTTCTGATCTCCAGACAGCGAGGCACTTTGGTGCCACAAGTCACCTGGACAGGAATGATGCGCCCTTTACAAGACAGCTATTGACATGGGTTCTGATCTCCAGACAGCGAGGCACTTTGGTGCCACAAGTCACCTGGACAGGAATGATGCGCCCTTTACAAGACAGCTATTGACATGGGTTCTGATCTCCAGACAGCGAGGCACTTTGGTGCCACAAGTCACCTGGACAGGAATGATGCGCCCTTTACAAGACAGCTATTGACATGGGTTCTGATCTCCAGACAGCGAGGCACTTTGGTGCCACAAGTCACCTGGACAGGAATGATGCACCCTTTACAAGACAGCTATTGACATGGGTTCTGATCTCCAGACAGCGAGGCACTTTGGTGCCACAAGTCACCTGGACAGGAATTATGCGCCCTTTACAAGACAGCTATTGACATGGGTTCTGATCTCCAGACAGCGAGGCACTTTGGTGCCACAAGTCACCTGGACAGGAATGATGCGCCCTTTACCAGACAGCTATTGACCTGGGTTCTGCGTTGATTGATGGCTATGAATAACATTCACGGCTACGTTTCAATACATGATATTATTAACCCTTTCACCGCCAGCCATTTTTCGGCCCAAAAATACCCTTAAACCTAACTGGGTAGAGAAAGTTTTTTTTATCTGCAAGCGCTATATAAATATCCGTTTATTATTATTATTATTGAGAATTCCTCTGTGACATATGTAACATCAGGCCCATCCCCACCTCCCCAAATCAAGAAAACAGGGTCTCCAGACAACAGGCTCTGACCTGATGCCCTCTAGTGACATGGGTGTAAAACCAATGTGGTGACAAAAGTTGACATTGGCGCTGAAAGGGTTAAACTAATTTATCTGCATACACTTCTCTCTGTCATAACTACCTTTCAATACATGATATTATTGAACTAATCTATCTGTATACATACACTTCTCTGTCATGACTACCTTTCAATACATGATATTATTGAACTAATTTATCTGCATACACTTCTCTGTCATGACTACCTTTCAATACATGATATTATTGAACAAATCTATCTGTATACATACACTTCTCTGTCATGACTACCTTTCAATACATGGTATTATTGAACTAATTTATCTGCATACACTTCTCTCTGTCATGACTACCTTTCAATACATGATATTATTGAACAAATCTATCTGTATACATACACTTCTCTGTCATGACTACCTTTCAATACATGGTATTATTGAACTAATTTATCTGCATACACTTCTCTCTGTCATGACTACCTTTCAATACATGATATTATTGAACTAATTTATCTGCATACACTTCTCTCTGTCATGACTACCTTTCAATACATGATATTATTGAACTAATTTATCTGCATACACTTCTCTGTCATGACTACCTTTCAATACATGATATTATTGAACTAATTTATCTGTATACACTTCTCTCTGTCATGACTACCTTTCAATACATGCTATTATTGAACTAATTTATCTGCATACATTTCTCTGTCATGACTACCTTTCAATACATGCTATCTTGAACTAATCTATCTGCATACACTTCCCTCTGTTCCGACAGTCATGTTCTAATAATCAAAATTACCTGTGGTAGAATGAGAAATAGCTTCGACATCAGGCTGTAGAATTGTGAATGTTGTGTATTGTGCTATATTAACATCAGGCTGTAGAATTGTGAATGTTGTGTATTGTGATATATTAACATCAGGCTGTAGAATTGTGAATGTTGTGTATTGTGCTATATTAACATCAGGCTGTAGTATTGTGCTATATCAACATCAGGCTGTAGAATTGTGAATGTTGTGTATTGTGCTATATTAACATCAGGCTGTAGAATTGTGAATGTTGTGTATTGTGCTATATCAACATCAGACTGTAGTATTGTGCTATATCAACATCAGGCTGTAGTATTGTGAATGTTGTGTATTGTGCTATATCAACATCAGGCTGTAGTATTGTGAATGTTGTGCATTGTGCTATATTAACATCAGGCTGTAGAATTGTGAATGTTGTGCATTGTGCTATATCAACATCAGGCTGTAGTATTGTGCTATATCAACATCAGGCTGTAGAATTGTGAATGTTGTGTATTGTGCTATATCAACATCAGGCTGTAGTATTGTGCTATATCAACATCAGGCTGTAGTATTGTGCTATATCACCATCAGGCTGTAGTATTGTGCTATATCAACATCAGGCTGTAGTATTGTGAATGTTGTGTATTGTGCTATATCAACATCAGGCTGTAGTATTGTGCTATATCAACATCAGGCTGTAGTATTGTGCTATATCAACATCAGGCTGTAGTATTGTGCTATATCACCATCAGGCTGTAGTATTGTGCTATATCAACATCAGGCTGTAGTATTGTGAATGTTGTGTATTGTGCTATATCAACATCAGGCTGTAGTATTGTGCTATATCAACATCAGGCTGTAGTATTATATCAACATCAGGCTGTAGTATTGCGCTATATCAACATCAGGCTGTAGTATTGCGCTATATCAACATCAGGCTGTAGTATTGTGCTATATCACCATCAGGCTGTAGTATTGTGCTATATCAACATCAGGCTGTAGTATTGTGCTATATCAACATCAGGCTGTAGTATTGTGCTATATCAACATCAGGCTGTAGTATTGTGCTATATCAACATCAGGCTGTAGTATTGTGAATGTTGTGTATTGTGCTATATCAACATCAGGCTGTAGTATTGTGCTATATCAACATCAGGCTGTAGTATTGTGAATGGTGTGTATTGTGCTATATCAACATCAGGCTGTAGTATTGCTCTATATCAACATCAGGCTGTAGTATTGCTCTATATCAACATCAGGCTGTAGTATTGTGAATGGTGTGTATTGTGCTATATCAACATCAGGCTGTAGTATTGTGAATGGTGTGTATTGTGCTATATCAACATCAGGCTGTAGTATTGTGCTATATCAACATCAGGCTGTAGTATTGTGAATGGTGTGTATTGTGCTATATCAACATCAGGCTGTAGTATTGCTCTATATCAACATCAGGCTGTAGTATTGCTCTATATCAACATCAGGCTGTAGTATTGTGAATGGTGTGTATTGTGCTATATCAACATCAGGCTGTAGTATTGTGCTATATCAACATCAGGCTGTAGTATTGTGAATGGTGTGTATTGTGCTATATCAACATCAGGCTGTAGTATTGTGCTATATCAACATCAGGCTGTAGTATTGCTCTATATCAACATCAGGCTGTAGTATTGCTCTATATCAACATCAGGCTGTAGTATTGCTCTATATCAACATCAGGCTGTAGTATTGCTCTATATCAACATCAGGCTGTAGTATTGCTCTATATCAACATCAGGCTGTAGTATTACTCTATATCAACATCAGGCTGTAGTATTGTGAATGTTGTGTATTGTGCTATATCAACATCAGGCTGTAGCATTGCGCTATATCAACATCAGGCTGTAGTATTGCGCTATATCAACATCAGGCTGTAGTATTGTGCTATATCAACATCAGGCTGTAGTATTGCGCTATATCAACATCAGGCTGTAGTATTGCGCTATATCAACATCAGGCTGATATCAACATCAGGCTGTAGTATTGTGCTATATCAACATCAGGCTGTAGTATTGCGCTATATCAACATCAGGCTGTAGTATTGTGCTATATCAACATCAGGCTGTAGTATTGTGCTATATCAACATCAGGCTGTAGTATTGTGCTATATCAACATCAGGCTGTAGTATTGCGCTATATCAACATCAGGCTGTAGTATTGTGCTATATCAACATCAGGCTGTAGTATTGCATATCAACATCAGGCTGTAGTATTGTGCTATATCAACATCAGGCTGTAGTATTGCGCTATATCAACATCAGGCTGTAGTATTGCGCTATATCAACATCAGGCTGTAGTATTGTGCTATATCAACATCAGGCTGTAGTATTGTGCTATATCAACATCAGGCTGTAGTATTGTGCTATATCAACATCAGGCTGTAGTATTGTGCTATATCAACATCAGGCTGTAGTATTGTGCTATATGATCAACAACACTTGTGTCATATCGTTACCTGTGGTAATGTGAGAAACAGCTGACTAAAGGAGGGCCTCCTGTCAGGGTCTTGCTCCCAGCACTTCAGCATCAGACTGTAGTACTCCTTGGGACACAGGTCGGGCTGCTCCAGCCTCAGGCAGTGAGGTGCATCCACATTCTCCACGATCTGACACACAGGGGAAACAGGAACGTGAACAAAGCAACACAAACATGAAGTAGATTAGGAGTACACATATAGGAAACATGAACATGAACATCCAACACACTTGAGCGGTGCTTCAACAAAGCAACACAAACATGAAGTAGATTAGGAGTACACATATAGGAAACATGAACATGAACATCCAACACATTTGAGCGGTGCTTCAACAAAGCAACACAAACATGAAGTAGGTTAGAGCAGTACACATATAGGAAACATGAACATGAACATCCAACACATTTGAGCGGTGCTTCAACAAAGCAACACAAACATGAAGTAGGTTAGAGCAGTACACATATAGGAAACATGAACATGAACATCCAACACACTTGAGCGGTGCTTCAACAAAGGAACACAAACATGAAGTAGGTTAGAGCAGTACACATATAGGAAACATGAACATGAACATCCAACACATTTGAGCAGTGCTTCAACAAAGCAACACAAACATGAAGTAGGTTAGGAGTACACATATAGGAAACATGAACATGAACATCCAACACACTTGAGCGGTGCTTAAACAAAGCAACACAAACATGAAGTAGATTAGGAGTACACATATAGGAAACATGAACATGAACATCCAACACACTTGAGCGGTGCTTCAACAAAGCAACACAAACATGAAGTAGGTTAGAGCAGTACACATATAGGAAACATGAACATGAACATCCAACACACTTGAGCGGTGCTTCAACAAAGCAACACAAACATGAAGTAGGTTAGAGCAGTACACATATAGGAAACATGAACATGAACATCCAACACACTTGAGCGGTACTTCAACAAAGCAACACAAACATGAAGTAGGTTAGGAGTACACATATAGAAAACATGAACATGAACATCCAACACACTTGAGCGGTGCTTCAACAAAGCAACACAAACATGAAGTAGATTAGAGCAGTACACATATAGGAAACATGAACATGAACATCCAACACACTTGAGCAGTGCTTCAACAAAGCAACACAAACATGAAGTAGGTTAGAGCAGTACACATATAGGAAACATGAACATGAACATCCAACACACTTGAGCGGTGCTTCAACAAAGCAACACAAACATGAAGTAGGTTAGGAGTACACATATAGGAAACATGAACATGAACATCCAACACACTTGAGCGGTGCTTCAACAAAGCAACACAAACATGAAGTAGGTTAGAGCAGTACACATATAGGAAACATGAACATGAACATCCAACACACTTGAGCGGTGCTTCAACAAAGCAACACAAACATGAAGTAGGTTAGGAGTACACATATAGGAAACATGAACATGAACATCCAACACACTTGAGCGGTGCTTCAACAAAGCAACACAAACATGAAGTAGGTTAGGAGTACACATATAGGAAACATGAACATGAACATCCAACACACTTGAGCGGTGCTTCAACAAAGCAACACAAACATGAAGTAGATTAGGAGTACATGAAGATTGCAGCAGTACAGACACAAGACAGTTTGCACTACATCTTATCACTCTAACCGAAGCCCATGTATCAATATTGTATCGTATCATTATTGTATTCTGTTCAAAAATAAGATATTTTGCTGGCGTAATTGAACCGATACATTTTTCTGGCCTTTTAAGAAAAATCTGAAAAACTTCAATTCAATTTCAATTCTGTGAAAAGCGCCCTGTAGCCTACATAGTAGGATGGGCGCTATATACATTTTCCTCATTATTATTATTATTAACATTATTATTATTATTAACATTTAAAGACACAATTTCAGAAACAATTTAGACACAAACTGTTGCCTACTCTTATAATAGGTGAAGACCCATTGTAGAGTTGTTTTTTGTTTTATTTTGTCACTACAAACTTGCCTGCGTGTGACTTGGGGCACTTGTGTGAATAGGGTGATGGTATGTATGGCAGGCATTCTGCTGCTCTGTGCAGCACTTGGTGGGGACTGAACCCGTGCCATGGCATTACCTTACAGGTAAACCTTTCCCACAGGGGGCGCCAAAGGTCTACACATCCCTGTATCGTACTGTACCATACTGTACTAGGCATAATGTCCTCAGAATGGTCAGTGCGACACTGAACACTACTGTGACTGGCACCGCATCAGTGAAGCCACTCTCTGGCCTGAGGCTGCACTGGAAAGATTACTGTTGAATGACTGCTTGTGATCAAACATTGTTTAAGAGCCTAAATGAAGTCTAAAATGCACCAAACGTTCTGTACTTTATGAAAAATGGATGCTTAATTCAATTTTATGCTTTGTGAAATTATTGCATGAACGATTTACAGCCGTCATGCTGCTTGACTTCGAGATCGAACTCCGCGACGAGATCGAACGATTCTGCCGATAACAACACTTTTTGTTGTCACATTCTCCATGGTTCGTGGGGACTCGGAAGAGTGCCAAAAAAGGACCTTAAAAGGACCTTTAAAGGACCAGCAACATTTTTTAAAGGACCTATTTAAACCTTGTTTGTAGTTGTACTTGCAGACGTGGTGGGCGCAGAGCCAGACGCCGATTGTGGCTGAGCAGATTCTTTTTTTTTTTTTTTTTGGCTGAGCAGATTCATTTGTTGCAGTAGTACTTCTGCTGCTTGCAAAAAATGTCGGTCACATTGCACCTCGATTCCGCCTTGTGCCTTCTTTCAGCTTTCTTGTGATTTTCAGTCTTTGCTGTTGTTTCAGCACCGACTCTCCCATTGACAAGATGTTGATGTTTTTTTCACAATATGCACAACGAACTGGATGTTTGTTGTCCATCACTTTCCGGACCCAGTTCTTATAAATGTCTTCTCTCAGCCAACGATCCTGAAAACGAACACTTTCCAGGCATTTCTACACTTTTTACTTGAAAACAAGCACTGAAGCAACCGCATGTGCGAAGAATTTCAACAGGGCGCATACGATATCTCGCCGAATCTCGCGCACGTGACTGGATTTACAGTGACTATTAAAATTAGATCGTCTGCTCGAAAGATACGAAGGCGATCGATTTTTGGCAAATTTTATTTCATTTAATATATTTTTTGGAGTTCATTTCTTATGACAAGCTACTTACGGCCCAATTAAAGGATTTAAACTGACCGCACCAATTTTAAAAGGACCTTTGACTGATTTGAAAGGACCTCCTTGCTGATATAAAGGACTTAACAGGCCTTTTGAAGACCGATCAATTTCACAGCACTTTAAAGCACCTGAAAGGACCCCACGAACCCTGTTCTCACTCTAGAGTACTCGTACTGGGCACTCACTGTTCAATTTAATCAGTACTTACATTATTTTCACTACTTTCATCCTTAAAACCCGACTGATTGCCAGCATTACTTCCATCTTCATCAAGTTCGAGCAACCAAACAATCTCCTCGCCAATCAGACCTCTAAATTTTGACAATTTTCGTGCAAAAATCTCCTCAAATTTCGACTGCACACGGACGCGCAATTCCATTTCCGTTTCAGTATTCCGGGGAAGTAACTGTAAAATCAAACAAGAAAAGTCTGCTGGTATAGTAGAGTTTTGTGCCTTAGACCGTTCTACCTACGATCGGAGGTTCCTGTCACGGAAGTGTTAATGGTGCTGGGTCACATATCTTACTGAACTATGTATAATGTCCTCAGAATGGTCAGTGTGACACTTGATGTCCCCTCTGTGGTGCTGGGTCACATATCATACTGAACTATGTATAATGTCCTCAGAATGGTCAGTGTGACACTTGATGTCCCCTCTGTGGTGCTGGGTCACATATCATACTGAACTATGTATAATGTCCTCAGAATGGTCAGTGTGACACTTGATGTCCCTTCTGTGGTGCTGGGTCACATATCATACTGAACTATGTATAATGTCCTCAGAATGGTCAGTGTGACACTTGATGTCCCCTCTGTGGTGCTGGGTCACATATCATACTGAACTATGTATAATGTCCTCAGAATGGTCAGTGTGACACTTGATGTCCCAGAATGGTCAGTGTGTGGTGCTGGGTCACATATCATACTGAACTATGTATAATGTCCTCAGAATGGTCAGTGTGACACTTGATGTCCCAGTTCACTGTGGTGCTGGGTCACATATCATACTGAACTATGTATAATGTCCTCAGAATGGTCAGTGTGACACTTGATGTCCCTTCTGTGGTGCTGGGTCACATATCATACTGAACTATGTATAATGTCCTCAGAATGGTCAGTGTGACACTTGATGTCCCTTCTGTGGTGCTGGGTCACATATCATACTGAACTATGTATATGTCCTCAGAATGGTCAGTGTGACACTTGATGTCCCTTCTGTGGTGCTGGGTCACATATCATGCTGAACTATGTATAATGTCCTCAGAATGGTCAGTGTGACACTTGATGTCCCTTCTGTGGTGCTGGGTCACATATCATACTGAACTATGTATAATGTCCTCAGAATGGTCAGTGTGACACTTGATGTCCCTTCTGTGGTGCTGGGTCACATATCATACTGAACTATGTATAATGTCCTCAGAATGGTCAGTGTGACACTTGATGTCCCTTCTGTGGTGCTGGGTCACATATCATGACTGAACTATGTATAATGTCCTCAGAATGGTCAGTGTGACACTTGATGTCCCTTCTGTGGTGCTGGGTCACATATCATACTGAACTATGTATAATGTCCTCAGAATGGTCAGTGTGACACTTAATGTCCCTTCTGTGGTGCTGGGTCACATATCATACTGAACTATGTATAATGTCCTCAGAATGGTCAGTGTGACACTTGATGTCCCTTCTGTGGTGCTGGGTCACATATCATACTGAACTATGTATAATGTCCTCAGAATGGTCAGTGTGACACTTAATGATGTCCCCTCTGTGGTGCTGGGTCACATATCATACTGAACTATGTATAATGTCCTCAGAATGGTCAGTGTGACACTTGATGTCCCTTCTGTGGTGCTGGGTCACATATCATACTGAACTATGTATAATGTCCTCAGAATGGTCAGTGTGACACTTGATGTCCCTTCTGTGGTGCTGGGTCACATATCATACTGAACTATGTATAATGTCCTCAGAATGGTCAGTGTGACACTTGATGTCCCTTCTGTGGTGCTGGGTCACATATCATACTGAACTATGTATAATGTCCTCAGAATGGTCAGTGTGACACTTGATGTCCCTTCTGTGGTGCTGGGTCACATATCATACTGAACTATGTATAATGTCCTCAGAATGGTCAGTGTGACACTTGATGTCCCTTCCTCATGGTGCTGGGTCACATATCATATCATGCTGAACTATGTATAATGTCCTCAGAATGGTCAGTGTGACACTTGATGTCCCTTCTGTGGTGCTGGGTCACATATCATACTGAACTATGTATAATGTCCTCAGAATGGTCAGTGTGACACTTGATGTCCCTTCTGTGGTGCTGGGTCACATATCATATGAAATGTCCTCAGAATGGTCAGTGTGACACTTGATGTCCCTTCTGTGTATATCATGCTGAACTGTATAATGTCCTCAGAATGGTCAGTGTGACACTTGATGTCCCTTCTGTGGTGCTGGGTCACATATCATGCTGAACTATGTATAATGTCCTCAGAATGGTCAGTGTGACACTTGATGTCCCTTCTGTGGTGCTGGGTCACATATCATGCTGAACTATGTATAATGTCCTCAGAATGGTCAGTGTGACACTTGATGTCCCTTCTGTGGTGCTGGGTCACATATCATACTGAACTATGTATAATGTCCTCAGAATGGTCAGTGTGACACTTGATGTCCCTTCTGTGGTGCTGGGTCACATATCATACTGAACTATGTATAATGTCCTCAGAATGGTCAGTGTGACACTTAATGTCCCTTCTGTGGTGCTGGGTCACATATCATACTGAACTGAACTATGTATAATGTCCTCAGAATGGTCAGTGTGACACTTAATGTCCCCTTCTGGTGCTGGGTCACATATCATACTGAACTATGTATAATGTCCTCAGTCACACTATGTCCCTTCTGTGGTGCTGGGTCACATATCATAACTATGTATAATGTCCTCAGAATGGTCAGTGTGACACTTGATGTCCCTTCTGTGGTGCTGGGTCACATATCATACTGAACTATGTATAATGTCCTCAGAATGGTCAGTGTGACACTTGATGTCCCTTCTGTGGTGCTGGGTCACATATCATGCTGAACTATGTATAATGTCCTCAGAATGGTCAGTGTGACACTTGATGTCCCTTCTGTGGTGCTGGGTGGTATGCTGGGTCACATATCATTCTGGTGCTGGGTCACATATCATGCTGAACTATGTATAATGTCCTCAGAATGGTCAGTGTGACACTTGATGTCCCTTCTGTGGTGCTGGGTCACATATCATACTGAACTATGTATAATGTCCTCAGAATGGTCAGTGTGACACTTGATGTCCCTTCTGTGGTGCTGGGTCACATATCATACTGAACTATGTATAATGTCCTCAGAATGGTCAGTGTGACACTTGATGTCCCTTCTGTGGTGCTGGGTCACATATCATGAACTGAACTATGTATAATGTCCTCAGAATGGTCAGTGTGACACTTGATGTCCCTTCTGTGGTGCTGGGTCACATATCATACTGAACTATGTATAATGTCCTCAGAATGGTCAGTGTGACACTTGATGTCCCTTCTGTGGTGCTGGGTCACATATCATACTGAACTATGTATAATGTCCTCAGAATGGTCAGTGTGACACTTGATGTCCCTTCTGTGGTGCTGGGTCACATATCATACTGAACTATGTATAATGTCCTCAGAATGGTCAGTGACACTTGATGTCACATATCATACTGAACTATGTATAATGTCCTCAGAATGGTCAGTGTGACACTTGATGTCCCTTCTGTGGTGCTGGGTCACATATCATACTGAACTATGTATAATGTCCTCAGAATGGTCAGTGTGACACTTGATGTCCCTTCTGTGGTGCTGGGTCACATATCATACTGAACTATGTATAATGTCCTCAGAATGGTCAGTGTGACACTTGATGTCCCTTCTGTGGTGCTGGGTCACATATCATACTGAACTATGTATAATGTCCTCAGAATGGTCAGTGTGACACTTGATGTCCCTTCTGTGGTGCTGGGTCACATATCATACTGAACTATGTATAATGTCCTCAGAATGGTCAGTGTGACACTTGATGTCCCTTCTGTGGTGCTGGGTCACATATCATGGTGCTGAACTATGTATAATGTCCTCAGAATGGTCAGTGTGACACTTGATGTCCCTTCTGTGGTGCTGGGTCACATATCATACTGAACTATGTATAATGTCCTCAGAATGGTCAGTGTGACACTTGTCCCTTCTGTGTGCCCATATCATGTATGTATAATGTCCTCAGCAGTGTGACACTTGATGTCACATATCATACTGAACTATGTATAATGTCCTCAGAATGGTCAGTGTGACACTTGATGTCCCTTCTGTGGTGCTGGGTCACATATCATGCTGAACTGAACTATGTATGTGACATGTCCTCAGAATATGGTCAGAATGTGACACTTGATGTCCCTTCTGTGGTGCTGGGTCACATATCATGGTGCTGAACTATGTATAATGTCCTCAGAATGGTCAGTGTGACACTTGATGTCCCTTCTGTGGTGCTGGGTCACATATCATGCTGAACTATGTATAATGTCCTCAGAATGGTCAGTGTGACACTTGATGTCCCTTCTGTGGTGCTGGGTCACATATCATACTGAACTATGTATAATGTCCTCAGAATGTCAGTCACTTGATGTCCCTTCCATGACACTTCATGCTGAATATGTCCCAGAATGGTCAGTGTGACACTTGATGTCCCTTCTGTGGTGCTGGGTCACATATCATACTGAACTATGTATAATGTCCTCAGAATGGTCAGTGTGACACTTGATGTCCCTTCTGTGGTGCTGGGTCACATATCATACTGAACTATGTATAATGTCCTCAGAATGGTCAGTGTGACACTTGATGTCCCTTCTGTGGTGCTGGGTCACATATCATACTGAACTATGTATAATGTCCTCAGAATGGTCAGTGTGACACTTGATGTCCCTTCTGTGGTGCTGGGTCACATATCATGCTGAACTATGTATAATGTCCTCAGAATGGTCAGTGTGACACTTGATGTCCCTTCTGTGGTGCTGGGTCACATATCATACTGAACTATGTATAATGTCCTCAGAATGGTCAGTGTGACACTTGATGTCCCTTCTGTGGTGCTGGGTCACATATCATACTGAACTATGTATAATGTCCTCAGAATGGTCAGTGTGACACTTGATGTCCCTTCTGTGGTGCTGGGTCACATATCATGCTGAACTATGTATAATGTCCTCAGAATGGTCAGTGTGACACTTGATGTCCCTTCTGTGGTGCTGGGTCACATATCATACTGAACTATGTATAATGTCCTCAGAATGGTCAGTGTGACACTTGATGTCCCTTCTGTGGTGCTGGGTCACATATCCTCAGAATGGTCAGTGTACATATGAACTATGTATAATGTCCTCAGAATGGTCAGTGTGACACTTGATGTCCCTTCTGTGGTGCTGGGTCACATATCATACTGAACTATGTATAATGTCCTCAGAATGGTCAGTGTGACACTTGATGTCCCTTCTGTGGTGCTGGGTCACATATCATACTGAACTATGTATAATGTCCTCAGAATGGTCAGTGTGACACTTGATGTCCCTTCTGTGGTGCTGGGTCACATATCATACTGAACTATGTATAATGTCCTCAGAATGGTCAGTGTGACACTTAATGTCCCTTCATGTGGTGCTGGGTCACATATCATACTGAACTATGTATAATGTCCTCAGAATGGTCAGTGTGACACTTGATGTCCCTTCTGTGGTGCTGGGTCACATATCATACTGAACTATGTATAATGTCCTCAGAATGGTCAGTGTGACACTTGATGTCCCTTCTGTGGTGCTGAACTATGTATAATGTCCTCAGAATGGTCAGTGTGACACTTGATGTCCCTTCTGTGGTGCTGGGTCACATATCATACTGAACTATGTATAATGTCCTCAGAATGGTCAGTGTGACACTTGATGTCCCTTCTGTGGTGCTGGGTCACATATCATACTGAACTATGTATAATGTCCTCAGAATGGTCAGTGTGACACTTGATGTCCCTTCTGTGGTGCTGGGTCACATATCATGCTGAACTATGTATAATGTCCTCAGAATGGTCAGTGTGACACTTGATGTCCCAGAATGGTCAGTTCTGTGGTGCTGGGTCACATATCATACTGAACTATGTATAATGTCCTCAGAATGGTCAGTGTGACACTTAATGTCCCTTCTGTGGTGCTGGGTCACATATCATGAACTGAACTATGTATAATGTCCTCAGAATGGTCAGTGTGACACTTGATGTCCCTTCTGTGGTGCTGGGTCACATATCATACTGAACTATGTATAATGTCCTCAGTCAGTGTGACACTTGATGTCCCTTCTGTGGTGCTGGGTCACATATCATACTGAACTATGTATAATGTCCTCAGAATGGTCAGTGTGACACTTGATGTCCCTTCTGTGGTGCTGGGTCACATATCATACTGAACTATGTATAATGTCCTCAGAATGGTCAGTGTGACACTTAATGTCCCTTCTGTGGTGCTGGGTCACATATCATACTGAACTATGTATAATGTCCTCAGAATGGTCAGTGTGACACTTAATGTCCCCTCTGTGGTGCTGGGTCACATATCATACTGAACTATGTATAATGTCCTCAGAATGGTCAGTGTGACACTTGTGGTGCTGGGTCACATATCATACTGAACTATGTATGTCCCTCAGAATGGTCTGTGGTGTCTGGGTCACATATCATACTGAACTATGTATAATGTCCTCAGAATGGTCAGTGTGACACTTATGTCCCTTCTGTGGTGCTGGGTCACATATCATACTGAACTATGTATAATGTCCTCAGAATGGTCAGTGTGACACTTATGTCCCCTCTGTGGTGCTGGGTCACATATCATGGAACTATGTATAATGTCCTCAGAATGGTCAGTGTGACACTTAATGTCCCCTCTGTGGTGCTGGGTCACATATCATGCTGAACTATGTATAATGTCCTCAGAATGGTCAGTGTGACACTTAATGTCCCTTCTGTGGTGCTGGGTCACATATCATACTGAACTATGTATAATGTCCTCAGAATGGTCAGTGTGACACTTAATGTCCCCTCTGTGGTGCTGGGTCACATATCATACTGAACTATGTATAATGTCCTCAGAATGGTCAGTGTGACACTTAATGTCCCTTCTGTGGTGCTGGGTCACATATCATACTGAACTATGTATAATGTCCTCAGAATGGTCAGTGTGACACTTAATGTCCCCTCTGTGGTGCTGGGTCACATATCATACTGAACTATGTATAATGTCCTCAGAATGGTCAGTGTGACACTTAATGTCCCTTCTGTGGTGCTGGGTCACATATCATACTGAACTATGTATAATGTCCTCAGAATGGTCAGTGTGACACTTGATGTCCCTCTGTGGTGCTGGGTCACATATCATACTGAACTATGTATAATGTCCTCAGAATGGTCAGTGTGGTGCTTAATGTCCCATATCACATATCATACTGAACTATGTATAATGTCCTCATAATGTCCTCAGAATGGTCAGTGTGACACTTGATGTCCATATCATGGTGCTGGGTCACATCTGTGGTGCTGGGTCACATATCATACTGAACTATGTATAATGTCCTCAGAATGGTCAGTGTGACACTTGATGTCCCAGAATTCTGTGGTGCTGGGTCACATATATCATGCTGAACTATGTATAATGTCCTCAGAATGGTCAGTGTGACACTTGATGTCCCTTCTGTGGTGCTGGGTCACATATCATGCTGAACTATGTATAATGTCCTCAGAATGGTCAGTGTGACACTTGATGTCCCCTCTGTGGTGCTGGGTCACATATCATACTGAACTATGTATAATGTCCTCAGAATGGTCAGTGTGACACTTGATGTCCCTTCTGTGGTGCTGGGTCACATATCATGCTGAACTATGTATAATGTCCTCAGAATGGTCAGTGTGACACTTGTGTCTGGGTCACATATCATGCTGAACTATGTATAATGTCCTCAGAATGGTCAGTGGTCCCCTCTGTGGTGCTGGGTCACATATCATACTGAACTATGTATAATGTCCTCAGAATGGTCAGTGTGACACTTAATGTCCCTTCCATGGTGCTGGGTCACATATCATGCTGAACTATGTATAATGTCCTCAGAATGGTCAGTGTGACACTTAATGTCCCTTCCGTGGTGCTGGGTCACATATTATGCTACACTGTGCCGCACTATACTCCACAATACCTGTTGAGGACTGAGCCCTGCCCAGGGCACTGCCCCATAGGTGAACATCTCCCACAGGGTGATGCCAAAGGCCCACACATCAGTGGCGGGGGTGAAGCGTAGATCGGTGTGGAAGCACTCCGGAGCGCACCATGCGGCGGGAGCGTTGGGAGCAGAGGAGTGCTGAGAGAGGTAGTATTGCCTGTCAACTGCCAGCAAGCCTGTCAGCCCCACGTCACTGATCTTCACCTGTCACATGACATGATAACAACAATGTCACTATGTCATAACAGAGGTAGTATTGCCTGTCAACTGCCAGCAAGCCTGTCAGCCCCGTGTCACTGATCTTCACCTGTCACATGACATGATAACAACAATGTCACTATGACATGTCATAACAGAGGTAGTATTGTCTACTGCCAATACCCTGATCTTCAGCTGACACATGTAGGCATTCGGGTAGGCGACAAGTTGCAAGATGGCTAACAGCTGCTGGCATTTGAGAAGGCGTGAAAAAGCTGGCCTGCACTTGACAAAGGGAGGGACCAAGCTCTGGGGCCAGTGTGCTGTCTTCTCCAGGCAGCTCACATCACACCCTCCCCTCCCCCACCATCTACTCCCCTCATTTTCCTTTGCCTTGCTCTTGGAGAAGAGCAGGATGCTTCTGACAGCCAGGTGTTTACCCTGCAGGTAGGCCATACCATTATCACATCATTATCATACCATTATCACATCATTATCTCCCTTTGCCTTGCTCTTGGAGAAGAGCAGGATGCTTCTGACAGCCAGGTGTTTACCCTGCAGGTAGGCCATACCATTATCACATCATTATCATACCATTATCACACCATTATCACATCATTATCCCCCTTTGCCTTGCTCTTGGAGAAGAGCAGGATGCTTCTGACAGCCAGGTGTTTACCCTGCAGGTAGGCCATACCATTATCACATCATTATCATACCATTATCACACCATTATCACATCATTATCCCCCTTTGCCTTGCTCTTGGAGAAGAGCAGGATGCTTCTGACAGCCAGGTGTTTACCCTGCAGGTAGGCCATACTATTATCACATCATTATCATACCATTATCACACCATTATCACATCATTATCCCCCTTTGCCTTGCTCTTGGAGAAGAGCAGGATGCTTCTGACAGCCAGGTGTTTACTCTGCAGGTAGGCCATACCATTATCACATCATTATCATATCATTATCACACCATTATCACATCATTATCACACCATTATCATACCATTATCACATCATTATCCCCCTTTACCTTGCTCTTGGAGAAGAGGAGGACATTTCTGGCGGCCAGGTGTCGGTGCACCAGGTGTTTACTCTCCAGGTAGGCCAGGCCGTCACACACCTGCTGCCCAAAGTCACACAGCCTGGGAACGGGGTAGTCTGCGGGGCCACTGGCCTCCTTTAGTGCCGAGAGGAGAGACCTCATGGGGGACAGCTCTGTCACCTGGGAATAGAAACACAGATACATTATAATACACTGCCCGAAGTCAGCCTGTGGCGTCTGACTCTTTTAGGGCCGATAATAGAGACCGCATGAGAAAACACACAACAGAATGCAATGTAACACACGGGTCAACGTCACACAGCCGGGAAACAGGGCAGCCTGTGAGGCCCGAGGTCTCCTTTAGGGCTGACAATAGGGACCGCATGGGGCACATCTCTGTCACAATAGAAACACGAACAGTGTACAGTAAACTGCCTCAGAAAACCAGCTGGAGGCAAGGGCACAGGACAGAGGGCGGTGGAGGTCTCTCCCACAGCTGGTGAAGAGAGCTCCTGGCAAACAGCAGGATGGGCCTTACCTGGCACCAGCTGGAGGCAAGGGCACAGGACAGGGGGCGGTGAAGGTCTCTCCCACAGGGGGAAGTACAGAGAGGAGAGACCTCATAGGTGACAGTGGTGTCACCAAATGAGAAAACACACAACAGTGCAATACACAGGCCAAAGTGACACAGCCCAGGAGCGCGGTAGTAGACGACTCGTTTAGTGCTGAGAGCAAGGATCACATGGGGGATAGCTGTGCTACCTAACGAGAAACACACAACTCAACGCAGTACTATACAACGTGTCATGGTCAATGGTCTGTAGAACGGCCAGTTCTTTATAACACACTATTACATACTACAGCATTCAACTGACCAGCATCAGTCCAATTCCAGAGGCCATCACCGCCCCATACAGTGGCACAATATGGTCTATGACCAGATCTTTATAACACACTATTACATACTACAGCATTCAACTGACCAACATCAGTCCAATTCCAGAGGCCATCACTGCCCCATACAGTGGCACAATATGGTCTATGACCAGATCTTTATAACACACTATTACATACTATAGCATTCAACTGACCAACATCAGTCCAATTCCAGAGGCCATCACCGCCCCATACAGTGGCACAATGTGGTCTATGACCAGATCTTTATAACACACTATTACATACTATAGCATTCAACTGACCAACATCAGTCCAATTCCAGAGGCCATCACCGCCCCATACAGTGGCACAATGTGGTCTATGACCAGATCTTTATAACACACTATTACATACTATAGCATTCAACTGACCAACATCAGTCCAATTCCAGAGGCCATCACCGCCCCATACAGTGGCACAATGTGGTCGTGGTCTATGGTCTGTAGGACGGCCAGTTCTCTCATGACTTCTTCAGACTGTTGAGGCAGTCTGTCTTTGTCCACACGCTTTAGGGCCACCTCCACCTGCAGGCAGACAACACATTTCATCCTAATAATCATGATTATACACAGTGCAGGCAGACAACACGCTTCATCCTAATAATCATGATTATACACAGTGCAGGCAGACAACACGCTTCATCCTAATGATCATGATTATACACAGTGCAGGCAGACAACACGCTTCATCCTAATGATCATGATTATACACAGTGCAGGCAGACAACACGCTTCATCCTAATGATCATGATTATACACAGTGCAGGCAGACAACACGCTTCATCCTAATAATCATGATTATACACAGTGCAGGCAGACAACACATTTCATCCTAATGATCATGATTATACACAGTGCAGGCAGACAACACGTTTCATCCTAATAATCATGATTATACACAGTGCAGGCAGACAACACGTTTCATCCTAATAATCATGATTATACACAGTGCAGGCAGACAACACGTTTCATCCTAATAATCATGATTATACACAGTGCAGGCAGACAACACATTTCATCCTAATAATCATGATTATACACAGTGCAGGCAGACAACACGTTTCATCCTAATAATCATGATTATACACAGTGCAGGCAGACAACACGCTTCATCCTAATAATCATGATTATACACAGTGCAGGCAGACAACACGTTTCATCCTAATAATCATGATTATAC
The DNA here is from genome assembly GCA_017654935.2 of Phymorhynchus buccinoides. Lineage (NCBI taxonomy): Eukaryota > Metazoa > Mollusca > Gastropoda > Neogastropoda > Raphitomidae > Phymorhynchus > Phymorhynchus buccinoides. Next base: position 52,131,654 of record CM065698.1, on the reverse strand, counting down.
ACAGTGCAGGCAGACAACACATTTCATCCTAACAATCATGATTATACACAGTGCAGGCAGACAACACGTTTCATCCTAATGATCATGATTATACACAGTGCAGGCAGACAACACGTTTCATCCTAATAATCATGATTATACACAGTGCAGGCAGACAACACATTTCATCCTAACAATCATGATTATACACAGTGCAGGCAGACAACACATTTCATCCTAATGATCATGATTATACACAGTGCAGGCAGACAACACGTTTCATCCTAATGATCATGATTATACACAGTGCAGGCAGACAACACGTTTCATCCTAATAATCATGATTATACACAGTGCAGGCAGACAACACGTTTCATCCTAATGATCATGATTATACACAGTGCAGGCAGACAACACGTTTCATCCTAATAATCATGATTATACACAGTGCAGGCAGACAACACGTTTCATCCTAATAATCATGAGTATACACAGTGCAGGCAGACAACACATTTCATCCTAACAATCATGATTATACACAGTGCAGGCAGACAACACATTTCATCCTAACAATCATGATTATACACAGTGCGGGCAGACAACACATTTCATCCTAATGATCATGATTATACACAGTGCAGGCAGACAACACGTTTCATCCTAATAATCATGAGTATACACAGTGCAGGCAGACAACACATTTCATCCTAACAATCATGATTATACACAGTGCAGGCAGACAACACATTTCATCCTAATGATCATGATTATACACAGTGCAGGCAGACAACACGTTTCATCCTAATGATCATGATTATACACAGTACAGGCAGACAACACGCTTCATCCTAATAATCATGAGTATACACAGTGCAGCTAGAGAATGCTTTTTATCATAATGTATCGATAATCATGGTCATATAGACTGCTTAGTCTAGAAACATCTTTTCATGGCGCTTAACAAAATTAAATACACACAGATATTGACATTGCCTTATGTGTCTACACATGCATGCACACACATACACTCTTTTGTAAGCACCAGAATACAAAATATTGGCACATTGGCATGACCCATCTTCTTTTACAAAGCTCCCCCCTCCTCTCCCCCAACACAATCATAATATGTAAAGCCAAACAAACTAGAGCCAAGCCAAAAGATATGGGTTACAACATCCTAAATACTGATCCTTGACCTTATCCTCATGAGGATTAACTGCATAATACTGATCCTTATCCTCATGAGGATTCTCTGCATAATACTGATCCTTATCCTCATGAGGATTATCTGCATAATACTGATCCTTATCCTCATGAGGATTAACTGCATAATACTGATCCTTATCCTCATGAGGATTCTCTGCATAATACTGATCCTTATCCTCATGAGGATTCTCTGCAATATTATAGCCAATGTCGCAGAGTTGCCCTGTGGGGACCCCTAAAGCCAATGTCGCAGAGTTGCCCTGTGGGGACCCCCTAAAGCCAATGTCGCAGAGTTGCCCTGTGGGGACCCCCTAAAGCCAATGTCACAAAGAGTTGCCCTGTGGGGACCCCCTAAAGCCAATGTCGCAGAGTTGCCCTGTGGGGACCCCCTAAAGCCAATGTCGCAGAGTTGCCCTGTGGGGACCCCCTAAAGCCAATGTCGCAGAGTTGCCCTGTGGGGACCCCCTAAAGCCAATGTCGCAGAGTTGCCCTGTGGGGACCCCCTAAAGCCAATGTCGCAGAGTTGCCCTGTGGGGACCCCCTAAAGCCAATGTCACAGAGTTGCCCTGTGGGGACCCCTAAAGCCAATGTCACAAAGAGTTGCCCTGTGGGGACCCCCTAAAGCCAATGTCACAAAGAGTTGCCCTGTGGGGACCCCTAAAGCCAATGTCACAAAGAGTTGCCCTGTGGGGACCCCTAAAGCCAATGTCGCAGATTTGCCCTGTGGGGACCCCTAAAGCCAATGTCGCAGAGTTGCCCTGTGGGGACCCCCTAAAGCCAATGTCACAGAGTTGCCCTGTGGGGACCCCCTAAAGCCCATGTCACAAAGAGTTGCCCTGTGGGGACCCCCTAAAGCCCATGTCACAAAGAGTTGCCCTGTGGGGACCCCTAAAGCCAATGTCACAAAGAGTTGCCCTGTGGGGACCCCCTAAAGCCAATGTCACAAAGAGTTGCCCTGTGGGGACCCCTAAAGCCAATGTCACAAAGAGTTGCCCTGTGGGGACCCCCTAAAGCCAATGTCACAAAGAGTTGCCCTGTGGGGACCCCTAAAGCCAATGTCACAGAGTTGCCCTGTGGGGACCCCCTAAAGCCAATGTCGCAGAGTTGCCCTGTGGGGACCCCCTAAAGCCAATGTCACAGAGTTGCCCTGTGGGGACCCCTAAAGCCAATGTCACAAAGAGTTGCACTGTGGGGACCCCCCTAAAGCCAATGTCACAAAGAGTTGCCCTGTGGGGACCCCTAAAGCCCATGTCACAAAGAGTTGCTCTGTGGGGACCCCTAAAGCCCATGTCACAAAGAGTTGCTCTGTGGGGACCCCCTAAAGCCCATGTCACAAAGAGTTGCCCTGTGGGGACCCCTAAAGCCCATGTCACAAAGAGTTGCTCTGTGGGGACCCCTAAAGCCCATGTCACAAAGAGTTGCTCTGTGGGGACCCCCTAAAGCCCATGTCACACAGAGTTGCCCTGTGGGGACCCCTAAAGCCAATGTCACAGAGTTGCTCTGTGGGGACCCCCTAAAGCCCATGTCACACAGAGTTGCCCTGTGGGGACCCCTAAAGCCCATGTCACAAAGAGTTGCCCTGTGGGGACCCCTAAAGCCAATGTCACAAAGAGTTGCCCTGTGGGGACCCCTAAAGCCAATGTCACAAAGAGTTGCTCTGTGGGGACCCCCTAAAGCCAATGTCACAAAGAGTTGCTCTGTGGGGACCCCCTAAAGCCAATGTCACAAAGAGTTGCCCTGTGGGGACCCCTAAAGCCAATGTCACAAAGAGTTGCCCTGTGGGGACCCCTAAAGCCAATGTCACAAAGAGTTGCCCTGTGGGGACCCCTAAAGCCAATGTCACAAAGAGTTGCCCTGTGGGGACCCCCTAAAGCCAATGTCACAAAGAGTTGCCCTGTGGGGACCCCCTAAAGCCAATGTCACAAAGAGTTGCCCTGTGGGGACCCCTAAAGCCAATGTCACAAAGAGTTGCCCTGTGGGGACCCCTAAAGCCAATGTCACAAAGAGTTGCCCTGTGGGGACCCCTAAAGCCAATGTCACAAAGAGTTGCCCTGTGGGGACCCCTAAAGCCCATGTCACAAAGAGTTGCCCTGTGGGGACCCCCTAAAGCCCATGTCACAAAGAGTTGCTCTGTGGGTACCCCCTAAAGCCCATGTCACAAAGAGTTGCCCTGTGGGGACCCCCTAAAGCCCATGTCACAAAGAGTTGCCCTGTGGGGACCCCCTAAAGCCCATGTCACAAAGAGTTGCCCTGTGGGGACCCCATAAAGCCCATGTCACACAGTCCCCATGGACAGGAGGCTGCCCATGCCCCCTAGACGAGGCATTTCCATTATTTCTTTTAGTCATGTATTTCAGCCAGAATAAAAAAAGCCAAGGCCCGAGGCATTTAAAATGTTTGGAAACAAGTTGAAGCCCAGCCCTCCAGAATAGCTGCGTTGTTTCCTCTGCTGTGTGGGTGCAGGTCAGTATCAGACATCACTCGACAGCTCATGTACATTCTATAAATTTGACTTATAATTCCATCCCCACCTTTTCTCCAATCTCTGCGGTCCACACGCCCTGACAGACGTTGGTGAAGTGACCTTGACTCAGGGGTGAACTATCTGGTCGTTAATTATTGTACAGTAATCAGTTCCCATCCCCACCTTTTCTCCAATCTCTGCGGTCCACACGCCCTGACAGACGTTGGTGAAGTGACCTTGACTCAGGGGTGAACTATCTGGTCGTTAATTATTGTACAGTAATCAGTTCCCATCCCCACCTTTTCTCCAATCTCTGCGGTCCACACGCCCTGACAGACGTTGGTGAAGTGACCTTGACTCAGGGGTGAACTATCTGGTCGTTAATTATTGTACAGTAATCAGTTCCCATCCCCACCTTTTCTCCAATCTCTGCGGTCCACACGACCTGACAGACGTTGGTGAAGTGACCTTGACTCAGGGGTGAACTATCTGGTCATTAATTATTGTACAGTAATCAGTTCCCATCCCCACCTTTTCTCCAATCTCTGCGGTCCACACCCTGACAGACGTTGGTGAAGTGACCTTGACTCAGGGGTGAACTATCTGGTCGTTAATTATTGTACAGTAATCAGTTCCCATCCCCACCTTTTCTCCAATCTCTGCGGTCCACACGCCCTGACAGACGTTGGTGAAGTGACCGTGACCCAGGGGCTTGCCGATGGCCACGGCCTCAAAGGGGATGGCCACTCGGCCCGCGGGCCGTAACAGGGACACGGGCCGTGATGACCGATGGTCAGCCGGGGGGCTCGACGTTGTGTTGGCCTCTGCACCGCCTGTGCGCAGGATAGCCTGTAGACACACACACATGCACGTGCACACACACACATAACACAGATACACACACACACATAACACAGATACACACACACACACATAACACATATACACACATGCACACACACACACAACACAGATACACACACACACACACATAACACATATATACACACACACACACAAACACAGATACACACACACACACACAAACAAGCACACACACATAGAGATAAAGCCACATGACATGCTTGTCAAAATATATGTGCACCAGAAATGCTCATTTTATAAATACACATACTGCCTGTGTAGCAACACTGAGAAAACTTCACATTCGTCATTGCATGCGCGCTGATCAATAGACCAGGCATGTCAACACACAGAGCTAAAATATGCATGTAATTAGTCTCTGTGTGTGTGTGTGTGTGTGTGTGTGTGTGTTAAGCAATGTGTGAAAAGACACCCCCGCCCCCTCCCCAACAAACAAACAAAAGAAAGAAAAGGCACCCGTGTGCAAGCTCGATTTGTTGACACAGCGTTCATAACCAACACATGCCTACTTCAACAAATGAACACAAAAGCAAGGTGTGTTACTTTTCATACCCACAGCAATGTAACTCTAAACAGCCAAAATCCCACAGCACATTTTATGTACAACTGTGCTGGTATCAAAACAAAGAAAACCAAACCATAAGAAAGAGAGGGGAAAGAGCTGTGAGATTAGGATAGTGCATGAAGCCAGTGGCAGGCTGTCAAATCCACGAGCCTCACAGAGAATACGTCTGACTGAGTTCCAAGGGGCTGGGAGATAAACTTGGCACGCTGCTAACTCAAATAATCTGGGGATTTTAATGGGGAGAATATGGAGAAAAAGCACGCTAACTTGAGAAAGAAGATCGCCTTTCACAGTTTCAGTGAGTAAAGGTTAAAGAGGGAAATTTCTTTATATATCTAAAATATTATAGTGCGTGTGTGTGCGTGTGCATGTGCGTGTGCGCATTCATGCGTGTGTGTTAGTGTTTGCATGCGTCTGTTTCAGTGTGTGTGAGCTTAATTCCGTGTCACGCGTGTGCAAGCATGGGTACTGCTTGCTTTCATGAAGCTGCGTGTAATCTGTGTTTTGTGTGTGAGTAAATATGTGAGCATTCACACGCATGAGCCGGTTCCTTCACGCATTGTGACTGTGTGCACCAGCATGCCAGATGCACACTGCGTAGCGCTGAGGAACCCATCTTGGAACAGCAGCGTTCAGTGTTGTATCGGAACATGGACTTCAATAAGTGAAAGCCCCACCTTTTCATAGTTGATAGTGGAGTCACTCCTTTAATTTACTGGTTTTCTTCCACTGCTCTCACTACAAGTGTCCCCCAACACAAACAACTATTCAAAGGCCAGGTCGTCAAGTGTACTTCACACAGGGAGAAAATGGCATGGGATTGTTTCTCTTTTGCCTTCTCTCCCTGGCCACATTCAAGCCTGAAACAAATTAATCCCAGCATGCTTAAAAAGGGAGGAATGCACTTGAACTACTTTCTAAGACTTACATCTTTTTTTAATGCTTGGTTGATTGGTAAGTGAGTGTGTGTGTGTGTGTGTGTGTGTGTGTGTGTGTGTGTGTGTGTGTGTGTGTATGTGTGCGCGCACATACATGTGTGTGTGTGTGTGTGTGTGTGTGTATGTGTGCGCGCACATACATGTGTGTGTGTGTGTGTGTGTGTGTGTGCGTGCATGCATGTGTGAATGTGCTCGTGTGTGCATGCATGCATGCATGTGTGTTTAATTGAAAGTTGAATCAGAGTAGCTCAGAGCATTCCCATCTAATTGGTCCCATGCTCTAATTCCCACAAACACAGCGCTAGGAGCTGACATGAAAGAGCAGCAATTTGCACACAAGTGCACGAAGTAAGAGCTAAGAGCGACAGAAGAGTAGACCATTAACAGCAGAAAACCTGTCTGACCTTTTTCAGTTTCCCAAAGGTGCCCTGTGGGTGCTCCTTCTTGTAGAACTTCTTCAGTCGTCTCATTTCTGGCCGCGTCATGCCGATGCCCTCCAGGTCCTCCTCCTTCACGTACTGCACACAGGAAGAACCAGGTCCACACAAAGGAAGAACCAGGTCCACACACAGGAAGAAACAGGTCCACACAAAGGAAGAAACAGGTCCACACGAAGGAAGGAAGAAACAGGTCCACACGAAGGAAGGAAGAAACAGGTCCACACAAAGGAAGAAACAGGTCCACACAAAGGAAGAAACAGGTCCACACAAAGGAAGAAACAGGTCCACACAAAGGAAGAAACAGGTCCACACAAAGGAAGAAACAGGTCCACACAAAGGAAGAAACAGGTCCACACAAAGGAAGAAACAGGTCCACACAAAGGAAGAAACAGGTCCACACAAAGGAAGAAACAGGTCCACACAAAGGAAGAAACAGGTCCACACAAAGGAAGAAACAGGTCCACACAAAGGAAGAAACAGGTCCACACAAAGGAAGAAACAGGTCCACACAAAGGAAGAAACAGGTCCACACAAAGGAAGAAACAGGTCCACACAAAGGAAGAAACAGGTCCACACAAAGGAAGGAAACAGGTCCACACAAAGGAAGAAACAGGTCCACACAAAGGAAGAAACAGGTCCACACAAAGGAAGAAACAGGTCCACACAAAGGAAGAAACAGGTCCACACAAAGGAAGAAACAGGTCCACACAAAGGAAGAAACAGGTCCACACAAAGGAAGAAACAGGTCCACACAAAGGAAGAAACAGGTCCACACAAAGGAAGAAACAGGTCCACACAAAGGTCCACAGGTCCACACAAAGGAAGAAACAGGTCCACACAAAGGAAGAAACACACAAAGGAAACAGGTCCACACAAATGAAGAAACAGGTCCACACAAAGGAAGAAACAAGAAACAGGTCCACACAAAGGAAGAAACAGGTCCACACAAAGGAAGAAACAGGTCCACACAAAGGAAGAAACAGGTCCACACAAAGGAAGAAACAGGTCCACACAAAGGAAGAAACAGGTCCACACAAAGGAAGAAACAGGTCCACACAAAGGAAGAAACAGGTCCACACAAAGGAAGAAACAGGTCCACACAAAGGAAGAAACAGGTCCACACAAAGGAAGAAACAGGTCCACACAAAGGAAGAAACAGGTCCACACAAAGGAAGAAACAGGTCCACACAAAGGAAGAAACAGGTCCACACAAAGGAAGAAACAGGTCCACACAAAGGAAGAAACAGGTCCACACAAAGGAAGAAACAGGTCCACACAAAGGAAGAAACAGGTCCACACAAAGGAAGAAACAGGTCCACACAAAGGAAGAAACAGGTCCACACAAAGGAAGAAACAGGTCCACACAAAGGAAGAAACAGGTCCACACAAAGGAAGAAACAGGTCCACACAAAGGAAGAAACAGGTCCACACAAAGGAAGAAACAGGTCCACACAAAGGAAGGTCCAAGAAACAGGTCCACACAAAGGAAGAAACAGGTCCACACAAAGGAAGAAACAGGTCCACACAAAGGAAGAAACAGGTCCACACAAAGGAAGAAACAGGTCCACACAAAGGAAGAAACAGGTCCACACAAAGGAAGAAACAGGTCCACACAAAGGAAGAAACAGGTCCACACAAAGGAAGAAACAGGTCCACACAAAGGAAGAAACAGGTCCACACAAAGGAAGAAACAGGTCCACACAAAGGAAGAAACAGGTCCACACAAAGGAAGAAACAGGTCCACACAAAGGAAGAAACAGGTCCACACAAAGGAAGAAACAGGTCCACACAAAGGAAGAAACAGGTCCACACAAAGGAAGAAACAGGTCCACACAAAGGAAGAAACAGGTCCACACAAAGGAAGGAACAGGTCCAAACAAAGGAAGAAACAGGTCCACACAAAGGAAGAAACAGGTCCACACAAAGGAAGAAACAGGTCCACACAAAGGAAGAAACAGGTCCACACAAAGGAAGAAACAGGTCCACACAAAGGAAGGAAGAAACAGGTCCACACAAAGGAAGAAACAGGTCCACACAAAGGAAGAAACAGGTCCACACAAAGGAAGAAACAGGTCCACACAAAGGAAGAAACAGGTCCACACAAAGGAAGAAACAGGTCCACACAAAGGAAGAAACAGGTCCACACAAAGGAAGAAACAGGTCCACACAAAGGAAGAAACAGGTCCACACAAAGGAAGAAACAGGTCCACACAAAGGAAGAAACAGGTCCACACAAAGGAAGAAACAGGTCCACACAAAGGAAGAAACAGGTCCACACAAAGGAAGAAACAGGTCCACACAAAGGAAGAAACAGGTCCACACAAAGGAAGAAACAGGTCCACACAAAGGAAGAAACAGGTCCACACAAAGGAAGAAACAGGTCCACACAAAGGAAGAAACAGGTCCACACAAAGGAAGAAACAGGTCCACACAAAGGAAGAAACAGGTCCACACAAAGGAAGAAAAACAGGTCCACACAAAGGAAGAAACAGGTCCACACAAAGGAAGAAACAGGTCCACACAAAGGAAGAAACAGGTCCACACAAAGGAAGAAACAGGTCCACACAAAGGAAGAAACAGGTCCACACAAAGGAAGAAACAGGTCCACACAAAGGAAGAAACAGGTCCACACAAAGGAAGAAACAGGTCCACACAAAGGAAGAAACAGGTCCACACAAATGAAGAAACAGGTCCACACAAATGAAGAAACAGGTCCACACAAATGAAGAAACAGGTCCACACAAAGGAAGAAACAGGTCCACACAAAGGAAGAAACAGGTCCACACAAAGGAAGAAACAGGTCCACACAAAGGAAGAAACAGGTCCACACAAAGGAAGAAACAGGTCCACACAAAGGAAGAAACAGGTCCACACAAAGAAGAAACAGGTCCAACAAAGGAAGAAACAGGTCCACACAAAGGAAGAAACAGGTCCACACAAAGGAAGAAACAGGTCCACACAAAGGAAGAAACAGGTCCACACAAAGGAAGAAACAGGTCCACACAAAGGAAGAAACAGGTCCACACAAAGGAAGAAACAGGTCCACACAAAGGAAGAAACAGGTCCACACAAAGGAAGAAAAGAAACAGGTCCACACAAAGGAAGAAACAGGTCCACACAAAGGAAGAAACAGGTCCACACAAAGGAAGAAACAGGTCCACACAAAGGAAGAAACAGGTCCACACAAAGGAAGAAACAGGTCCACACAAAGGAAGAAACAGGTCCACACAAAGGAAGAAACAGGTCCACACAAAGGAAGGAAGAAACAGGTCCACACAAAGGAAGAAACAGGTCCACACAAAGGAAGAAACAGGTCCACACAAAGGAAGAAACAGGTCCACACAAAGGAAGAAACAGGTCCACACAAAGGAAGAAACAGGTCCACACAAAGGAAGGAACAGGTCCACACAAAGGAAGAAACAGGTCCACACAAAGGAAGAAACAGGTCCACACAAAGGAAGAAACAGGTCCACACAAAGGAAGAAACAGGTCCACACAAAGGAAGAAACAGGTCCACACAAAGGAAGAAACAGGTCCACACAAAGGAAGGAAGAAACAGGTCCACACAAAGGAAGAAACAGGTCCACACAAAGGAAGAAACAGGTCCACACAAAGGAAGTCCACACAAAGGAAGAAACAGGTCCACACAAAGGAAGAAACAGGTCCACACAAAGGAAGAAACAGGTCCACACAAAGGAAGAAACAGGTCCACACAAAGGAAGAAACAGGTCCACACAAAGGAAGAAACAGGTCCACACAAAGGAAGAAACAGGTCCACACAAAGGAAGAAACAGGTCCACACAAAGGTCCACACAAAGGAAGAAACAGGTCCACACAAAGGAAGAAACAGGTCCACACAAAGGAAGAAAGAAACAGGTCCACACAAAGGAAGAAACAGGTCCACACAAAGGAAGAAACAGGTCCAACAAAGGAAGAAACAGGTCCACACAAAGGAAGAAACAGGTCCACACAAAGGAAGAAACAGGTCCACACAAAGGAAGAAACAGGTCCACACAAAGGAAGAAACAGGTCCACACAAAGGAAGAAACAGGTCCACACAAAGGAAGAAACAGGTCCACACAAAGGAAGAAACAGGTCCACACAAAGGAAGAAACAGGTCCACACAAAGGAAGAAACAGGTCCACACAAAGGAAGAAACAGGTCCACACAAATGAAGAAACAGGTCCACACAAAGGAAGAAACAGGTCCACACAAAGGAAGAAACAGGTCCACACAAAGGAAGAAACAGGTCCACACAAAGGAAGAAACAGGTCCACACAAAGGAAGAAACAGGTCCACACAAAGGAAGAAACAGGTCCACACAAAGGAAGAAACAGGTCCACACAAAGGAAGAAACAGGTCCACACAAAGGAAGAAACAGGTCCACACAAAGGAAGAACAGGTCCACACAAAGGAAGAAACAGGTCCACACAAAGGAAGAAACAGGTCCACACAAAGGAAGGAACAGGTCCACACAAAGGAAGAAACAGGTCCACACAAAGGAAGAAACAAACAAATGTCCATAAAAAAAGGTCAGACTGCGAGAAATTGCGTCTTAAAGATCCACCAGATCATGTGTCAAAATCACGGGTTTTCCCTCTTATAGCTGGAAAGAAATCTTGTTTTGATCAGATCTCGCTCCCATACAAATGCCCCCAAATTCAAACCGAAACATCATTTTAAAGAGCTGCCTCAATTTGAAGTTGGGGACATGTGTTAAGAAAAATGATGACAGGCTGCCGCAATGATGAAGTTGACAACCTGTCACATGACATCAGGGCCTCCGCTGAGGAACCACACAAACGTCTGTGATCAACTGGAATGTGAACACAGTGAAAGTACCCTTTGTCGCTTCTTAACATTATGAACAAAACAGGCTGAATCTGAAAGAAACTTCTTTAAAAATCGACATTGCAGATCAAATTTGCGCTTGGTAGAAAATACAAATGCTGCTGTCTGGAACAAATTTTGTCAGTAATTATTAACCCTCAGAAGATTTGCAAATCCTCAGAAAATTCCAGGCACATATGCATTAACTGTTGACATACAAATTAAAACCCTTTTAACCACACCTGTTCACAAACACAGACACACGGTGAATACCTTCTGAATACCTGTGTTATGTATGAAGAAGATCGTTACAACTTGATGGCAAATGTAGGCAAACAAAATTTAGATTTAAATGTTCTGTCCCCATCAGACATGATGTCAGATGAACTACAGCCATCTATGGCAAACTATGTTAGCATCTGTTTTAACAGAAAGGACCTAGAGTGCTTTGCGTTGTCTGTAATCTTAATTTGTGCCTTATATTGTTATAAGCTTTTGATTGGGTTTCATGGCAATAAACTGATGTTCAAAGTTCAATGTTCACACACACACAGACAGACACACACACAGTGTACCCTGAGGTGCTCCAGGTGACTTTCAATTCGTTGCATAGTGCAGGCAGGTAGTGAACACACACACACACACACACACACACAGACAGACACACACACAGTGTACCCTGAGGTGCTTCACACAGGTGACTTTCAATTCGATGCGTAGTGCAGGCAGGTAGTGAACACACACACACACACACACACAGACACACACAGTGTACCTTGAGGTGCTCCACACAGGTGACTTTCAATTCGATGCGTAGTGCAGGCAGGTAGTGAACACACACACACACACACACACACAGTGTACCTTGAGGTGCTCCACACAGGTGACTTTCAATTCGTTGCGTAGTGCAGGCAGGTAGTGTGTCAGCTGGGCCTCCCCCAGGAACTCTGTCAGATCCATGCTGCTCTCCGCCCCCGACCCCTCCGTGCCCACACCTGACAACAACAAAGGGCAATGTTTATTACATTACATGTGTTTTCCTGTTCTGATCTCTTGTAGGTCTATAAAAGACCATTTTCAAAACTGCAACAATCTATTCTGTTCTATAGGTCCTAACAAGTCATGTTTCAAAACTGCAACAATCTATTCTGTTCTATAGGTCCTAACAAGTCATGCTTCAAAACTGCAACAATCTATTCTGTTCTATAGGTCCTAACAAGTCATGCTTCAAAACTGCAACAATCTATTCTGTTCTATAGGTCCTAACAAGTCATGCTTCAAAACTGCAACAATCTATTCTGTTCTATAGGTCCTAACAAGTCATGCTTCAAAACTGCAACAATCTATTCTGTTCTATAGGTCCTAACAAGTCATGTTTCAAAACTGCAACAATCTATTCTGTTCTATAGGTCCTAACAAGTCATGCTTCAAAACTGCAACAATCTATTCTGTTCTATAGGTCCTAACAAGTCATGCTTCAAAACTGCAACAATCTATTCTGTTCTATAGGTCCTAACAAGTCATGTTTCAAAACTGCAACAATCTATTCTGTTCTATAGGTCCTAACAAGTCATGCTTCAAAACTGCAAAACTGCAACAATCTATTCTGTTCTTCTATCTAGGTCCTCAAGTCCTGTTTGAAGCTGGCAACAATCTATTCTGTTCTTCCATAGGTCCTAAAGTCCTGTTTGAAGCTGGCAACAATCTATTCTGTTCTTCTATAGGTCCTCAAGTCCTGTTTGAAGCTGGCAACAATCTACTCTGTTCTTCTATCTAGGTCCTCAAGTCCTGTTTGAAGCTGGCAACAATCTACTCTGTTCTTCTATCTAGGTCCTAAAGTCCTGTTTGAAGCTGGCAACAATCTATTCTGTTCTTCCATAGGTCCTAAAGTCCTGTTTGAAGCTGGCAACAATCTATTCTGTTCTTCCATAGGTCCTAAAGTCCTGTTTGAAGCTGGCAACAATATATTCTGTTCTTCCATAGGTCCTAAAGTCCTGTTTGAAGCTAGCAACAATCTATTCTGTTCTTCCATAGGTCCTAAAGTCCTGTTTGAAGCTGGCAACAATCTATTCTGTTCTTTCATAGGTCCTAAAGTCCTGTTTGAAGCTAGCAACAATCTACTCTGTTCTTCCATAGGTCCTAAAGTCCTGTTTGAAGCTGGCAACAATCTATTCTGTTCTTCCATAGGTCCTAAAGTCCTGTTTGAAGCTGGCAACAATCTATTCTGTTCTTCCATAGGTCCTAAAGTCCTGTTTGAAGCTGGCAACAATCTACTCTGTTCTTCTATCTAGGTCCTAAAGTCCTGTTTGAAGCTGGCAACAATCTATTCTGTTCTTCCATAGGTCCTCAAGTCCTGTTTGAAGCTGGCAACAATCTACTCTGTTCTTCTATCTAGGTCCTCAAGTCCTGTTTGAAGCTGGCAACAATCTATTCTGTTCTTCCATAGGTCCTAAAGTCCTGTTTGAAGCTAGCAACAATCTATTCTGTTCTTCCATAGGTCCTAAAGTCCTGTTTGAAGCTGGCAACAATCTATTCTGTTCTTCCATAGGTCCTAAAGTCCTGTTTGAAGCTAGCAACAATCTATTCTGTTCTTCCATAGGTCCTAAAGTCCTGTTTGAAGCTGGCAACAATCTATTCTGTTCTTCTATCTAGGTCCTAAAGTCCTGTTTGAAGCTGGCAACAATCTATTCTGTTCTTCCATAGGTCCTAAAGTCCTGTTTGAAGCTAGCAACAATCTACTTTGTTCTTCTATAGGTCCTAAAGTCCTGTTTGAAGCTGGCAACAATCTACTCTGTTATTCTATAGGTCCTAAAGTCCTGTTTGAAGCTAGCAACAATCTACTCTGTTCTTCTATAGGTCCTAAAGTCCTGTTTGAAGCTGGCAACAATCTATTCTGTTCTTCTATCTAGGTCCTAAAGTCCTGTTTGAAGCTGGCAACAATCTATTCTGTTCTTCCATAGGTCCTAAAGTCCTGTTTGAAGCTGGCAACAATCTGTTCTGTTCTATCTAGGTCCAAAAGTCCTGTTTGAAGCTGGCAACAGTCTATTCTGTTCTTCCATAGGTCCTAAAGTCCTGTTTGAAGCTGGCAACAATCTATTCTGTTCTTCTATCTAGGTCCTAAAGTCCTGTTTGAAGCTGGCAACAATCTATTCTGTTCTTCCATAGGTCCTAAAGTCCTGTTTGAAGCTGGCAACAATCTATTCTGTTCTTCCATAGGTCCTAAAGTCCTGTTTGAAGCTGGCAACAATCTATTCTGTTCTTCCATAGGTCCTAAAGTCCTGTTTGAAGCTGGCAACAATCTATTCTGTTCTTCCATAGGTCCTAAAGTCCTGTTTGAAGCTGGCAACAATCTTCTCATCTCTTATAGATCTCTATTCAGGTCTCTTATTGGTGTTTAAAAGGTTTTTTAAAAAAGGCCAGAGGTAGCTGACAGTGCAACTGGCACAGCTGTTGGCAGTCAGAGGGGGGACTGGAGGGGGGGGGGGACATGGGCAAGGAGGGGGGGAAAAGCGTGTTTTGCACAGGAATATATATGTTATGATTTTGAAATACACATATATTTTCACTTTTTTTCACTCTTAATATGTGGTGCCCCGATGACTCCTCACAGAGTTAAGGGAGAAGAGAGAGAGAGAGAGAGAGAGAGAGAGAGAGAGAGAGAGAGAGAGAGAGAGAGAGAGAGAGAGAGAGAGAGAGAGAGAGAGAGAGAGAGAGAGAGAGAGAGAGAGATAATATAGCGCACACACAACACACACAGAGAGTCACAACCCATCATAAAGAAGAGAATGCTAGGCCTGAATGCAAAAAATTACAATAAATATAAAAGCCAACATTTGCTCAGTCAGATGGAGTTTTGCATCTATGTAACTCTAATTGATTGGCAACAGGGATGTTTCCAATACACTATCTGGTCTTGGTCTTCTTATCTTATCATTGCCATGGGCGAATATATTCACCCATGGTGCTTCAAGAGTTCAATGGTTATTACAGAACACAAAACCACACATCACAGTATCAGCTGCAAATCACAGTATTAACTACACCCATGGTGCTGGAAGGGTTCAATGGTTATTAGTATATTACAGAACACAAAACCACACATCACAGTATCAGCTGCAAATCACAGTATTAACTACACCCATGGTGCTTC